>OX063275.1:10282973-10662973 GCA_944039245.1 Nebria salina | reverse complement strand
ATATTATATTTATTTTTACATAAATCGTATCATCTGCGCCTGTCAGTTGATTAACAGAAAAGCTAAAATAATTTGTGGTTTGACATTTAATATTTATTCTTAGAAATATATTTAGTAAAACAACTGCAGTGTCATGTACCGGACTTTGTTATACGCATTTAGGTTAAACCACATCGTAATTTCATTATTTTTCTAGTTTATAATATTTATTCTAACCTATAGATCGCTTTTACACTAAATATGTTTCTTAGAATAAATATAAAATGTCAAACTTCAAATTATTTAAGTCTATTTTGTTAAACAATTGACTGGCGCAGATGATACGATTTATGTATAAATAAATATAATAAGAGGAAATTTAAATAGCCGTTATTTTGAAACCAGTACTCGTTTTGGAAAAAAATTTCAGACAACAGTTGTGCGAAATATAAATACCGTTAATATTTACTTTCTTATACGCAGTATATGTAACTATTGCAGTTATGAAAAATTTCGATCTCGAGATTTTAACGGAAATATTCGTTTTGACCTTTCCTGAATCGATTCCAAATATTTTTGGAATTACGTCCATCTGTGTTTGTGTGTGTGTGTATTTGAGCGCTCTACAGCCCAAACGGCTAAAGGGAAAATTATGAAATTATAAACTTAAGATTTGTATATGCCTGGCAAGAAAACTTCTAATTTTTGATAGCAATATTCCGACCGCAAGTGCAAGTTTACTCTAGTCATTTTTTGCAGTTTCTGCAATTACTCAAAAATAGTTGCAGTTACAGAAAAATTGTTACAATAAAAATTATAGATATTAACATTTTGTATAACTTTTATATGAAAGGTTTTCCCCAAACGGAACCGGAAACAAGAAAATGGCTCTTGAAATTTCTTATTATATTTATTTTTACATAAATCGTATCATCTGCGCCTGTCAATTGTTAATCAAAAAAAGCAAATCCACCTTAATTAATTTGAAGTTTGACATTTTATATTTATTCTAAGAAATATATTTGGTGTAAACGTGTTCCAAAGGTTAAAACAAATATTATAAATTAGAATAATAATGAAAATAGGATGTGATTTAACCCAAAAGCGTATAAGAAAGTTCGGTGCATAACACTGCAGATGTTTTTATTTACTTGAGATCATATATTAAATATTTTGAATTCCTATTTGTTGGAATGTATGAGATCGATATGTGTTCTAAGTTATCGAGCGACTATGGTACCATCGTGCCGTGTGAAAGGGAACTCACTGTTACCTGCTAGATATCAGAATTCTGTTTTACCAACAAGTAGTGAGTCCCAGAGAGTAGGGGGAGACGGATCTTAATGGGTGCTTTCCAGCTAGGTACAAAGTTAAAACTGTGTAACACAGTGTATGATAACTGCGTTCCAACTACGCCAGAGTACGAGTGCCGTGCGTGGTTCATGGACGAAAGCGGTTTGCGCGCGCACAAATTGCATCACACTGGGGTGAAAGCGTATTTGTGTGCGGTGTGCGATGCGACGTTCGTGCAGGAAAAAAACTTGAAGGGTCACATGCAGAAATTCACTTGACTCTCTTCTTTTTCTTCCATACCGCCATATTGAGAAGTCTAAGAAGATAAAAGTAAACATTTTTGTTGATTTACCATTTTTAACATAACAAAGATAAAAGATATGTTTATTAATGAGATAAAAAGAGATAGAACAAAAAAAATACAATTTAAGATTTAATGTGACTTGTAAGTGTATAAACTGTTGCAGTTTATGTATTTTTGTATTAAAATAAAGTAATTTATATTTGTTTCCGAAACGATTTTTAATCCTGAGCACAACCTAAATTATCAACTATTTGGACATCCTTGACTAGATCCTAGTGGCTTTTGTTAAGCAATGTTTTGATACCCAACCTAGCCGTTGATGTTTATATAGTTGAAAATGTCGGATTTAAGTAAAATTGATGTAAATAACGTGTGTAGAACTTGTTTATTGAGTTCGGAGCAAATGACGTCATTATTTGTGGCGTATTCGAGTGCAACGGGCATTTGTTTTGCGCAAATATTAACGACTTTTGCGCCAATTGAGGTTAGTTTCTTTATTTTATAATTATAAGTGAGTTTAATTAGACGAAATTAGCAAATCAGTGATTGGAACGCACATAAAAATAATATAAACACATATTTCGCAACATAACCTTACAAATTATTAACCAACTAACAAAAAACCATATACTTCTAGTGCGATTACAATGATGGTCTTCCGAACCAAATCTGTATCAATTGCGCCGATCAACTCAACCAATTCGACGCGTCCCGATCGAAATGCATCGCATCAAACACCACACTGGGTCTCGCCATCAATAAAAACACCTATAACGCAATATTCTTTACAAACGACGCTCAAATCAACAGCGAAACGCAAACCGAACCTCAAACCGATCCACTTGCTACGACAAGCAACGCGGATGACATCAAAGAAGAAGAAATCAAACTGGAAATCAACGAAAATCCACCGACGAACGCGAATCAAGCTGAAAACACAAGACACTAAAACGAGAAACCATATTCGTGTGCGCCAAAACACCCAGTCATCCGTAAAACATTGAACAATCGTGAAGCGAAACCATATGCGTCTTCGACCGCCGGTAAGAAGCGATGTTCGTGCGACAAGACAAGTGCGAGACTAGTGTCGTGTGGCGTGTGTGGTAAGGCGTTCAATCGCAATTTTAGGTTATTGACTAATAAACGATTACACACGGATAAAAATGCGTTTGTGTGCACGTTGTGCAAGGCGAGTTCGGCGGCGCATGCGTTGAAACACTCGACCGAGAAACCATATGCGTGTAAGGTGTGCGGTAAGACGTATAGTCGCAAGGTAAATTTAATGACACATAAACGGTTGCACGCAAGTGATGATTGGGCGAATGATTGCGGTGTAAATGAGAAGTTTGTTTTTTATGGAAAGTGAGCTGTTTTTGATAAGTAGGGGATACAGATTGGACAGGACGGTGTGGGCTTTCGTTAATGCGTGTTTAATGTGTTGGCCGTGTTTTAGTGTTCTGTGTAGATGTATTCCTTAATATTTGACTGTGTTCGTGGGTGTAATTTTTTGTGAGTTTATTTTTAGTGGGGTGAGTATTGTGTTGTTTGAGAATTTACGTGTGAAGACTATGGTTTCGGTTTTGTTTATGTTTATTTTCCAATTTTTCCAGTATTGTTCTAGGATGTTTATGTGTATTTGTGTTTGTTTTGTAGCTATTTGTGCGTTGAAAGAGTGAGTGTAGATTGCGGTGTCGTCTGCGTATTGTGCTATGCGAGTGTTCGGGAAGGTGAGGATATCACTGATGTATTTTTTGCAGTTTCTGCAATTACTCAAAAACGGTTGCAGTTACAGAAAAATTGTTACAGTAAAAATTATAGATATCAGCATTTTGTACAACTTTTATTTGAAACTTTTTTTCTCAAACGGTTCCGGAAACAAGAAAATGACTCTTGAAATTTCTTCATATTACATTTAATTTTACATAAATCGTATCATCTGTGCCTGTCAATTGTTTATCAAAAAAAAAAACAAAACAGACTTAAATAGTTTGAAGTTTGACATTTTATATTTATTCAAAGAAATATATTTAGCGCAAAAGTGTTCCAAAAGTGAGAACAAATATTATAAATTAGAAAAATATTGAAACTACGATGTGGTTTAACCCATATGCGGATAAGAAAGTTCGGTGCATGACACTGCAGATATTTTTTAATTAAATTTCATTATTACAGTGAATAATCTTGCAGTTTTTGATTTTAAAACGCTAATTAATTACATTTTACACAAAATGAAACACAATAGAGCTGTGACAGCGAATGAGATGCAATGCTTCCCCTTCTCCAAATTCAAAACCAGGGCATAGCAATTTGAGATATTAGCATTGCGTAAATGGCCGAAAAGTGAAGTAATTGTGGTACGAGCTGAATTTCAAGGGTATAGCGGAAGAATTTTGCAAAACGTTGCATTGCCACCACACATGCCAAGGATGTTTTTATGATATAGAATTACTTTTTGGTTTTGTTTAGGGTCGAAATAAAAAGTTATTTACAAATAAAAATTCAAATATTTAAACACTTCAGTTCAGACTAGCTGCTGTGAGCGCTGGTGGTGGTAATATCTCTAAGCTCAACCTGTCAAATCTGTTAGATATTATAACTTTTACTCAACGTAATGGACCGATAGCAACAAGAGAAATTGTTTAATATTAAATTAAACAATATGGGACAAGAACGAAACAAAATTAATGAGATAAAAGACAAATTTTAAAACATATTCAAATGATAGAAAGTGACACATTGAGTTTCGAGATATAACCACCACATGCGCTCGCGGTAGAACACAAGTAAAAAATTTGTGAATTTTCATTTGTAAATAACTTTTTATTTCGACGCTTAACAAAACTAAAAGTAATTCTATATCTTAAACACATCCTTGGCATGTGTGGTGGAAATGCAACGTCTTGCAACATTCTTCCGCTTTACCCTCTAAATTCAGCACGTACCACAATTACTTCACTTTTCGGCCATTTACGCAATGCTAATATCTAATATTGCTATACCTGGTTTTGAAAAGTGGAAGAAGAATCTAAAATGTTCTCTTTTCAATTTCGCATCTCTATTGCAGCTTGAAAACCACGTATTAAGCGAAATAAAAATCTAGGGGATTGTTGTTTTCATGATGGCAACACTGAATTTCCGTGGCTGGGTTTTTCATGGACTAACATAAATGAATACAACTTACTCTCAATGGGGTGATATACATCAGTATTTCCGCCACGCATTCTTTAATTTCCGTCGAACACGATTCATACAACGATTTCACATCGTCAGATTCCATCAAACAAGTTCTACACACATTCTTTAACGCAATCGACATTTTGAAACAACTACTCTGTACTGACTGTAAAACGCCAAAGTGACAGTTGTACTGTACCCAGTGAGTAGGGGGAGTAATAAGAAACATAGCCACCATTGGACAGAGTTTTGTTAGGTTAGAAAATGTCATATTCGCCGCTGTTCTAGATGTCGCGATAATAAAAATTATAAAAATTTGAACGAATTAAATGTATATAAATTTTAAATATTTACTTGATATTTTACTAATCAAATAAAAATTTAGGATGATTTTATACCGCTTTTTTTGGAAAAATATATTATTTATTTATAAGTACGTTTATTGGAATCCATTTTGCAAATAATGTAACATTTTCATTGTGCAATACGTCATACATGCAATTTGGTTATTGCTCTTTATTGATTTGTCCTCTGTTATTTATCGGAAAGTTCTTTTGTATTTTATATTATTTATCTCTAACAAGTGTTTGTTTTTGAGCAATCCCTTTTTTTGTGGCATGTAAGTATTAAATCACAAAGAAATAGTAAGCATTTGATATGAATTCTATAATAATTTGTTCGTAGTATGCATTTTAATAACCGATTCTGTTGTGTTCCTGGATGCTTTGATTACGGAGAACGATTCGCCTGTTTTCCGATTTTTGGTTGGAAAAAATCAACAATCTGCGACTGTACGTTATTCCTCCTGCACATGATGTTTATAGAACATATCGTGTATGTTCAAAACATTTCGAGTGCAGGTGGATTAGACCTTGCGCTTATCCTGGCGCGATCCTATTCAAAGACAGAAAGGCATCGTAAGACGTTGCGGAGGACAAACAGAAAGTAATTTTTTTTGTCTTACATGGGTGCGTATGACAAGACTGTACTAACATCAAAACCATATTATTGAAGAAAAACTTATTTAAAAGCTTCATTAAATATGTACTTATTAAAATTAGTTTTCTTTTATAAATATGAGCATTTACTTGTTCCATTATAGAAATTATTTGATCGAATGTTATTCATATTCGGCTGAAGAGCCACATACGAATATTATTGATATTTAATAATAAAAATATACTTGTTATCTTAACATATAGTTATGTGAATGTTATATAAAGTAAAATTTAAACATGAATTAGTAAAAATATTTGTATTATTTAAATAATGGTTTTTATTTAGGAGGTTCCTTTAGTACTTTTGCATTTCGTGGTCTATTGTACCACGGAAGTGAAAGTATATCCTTTCAAAAAAAAAAAAAAAAAAACGCGCGCCCTCGGTGGCTGCGGCGACAACTAAGCGTCCAGTGTAAGCTCCATGGAACCCGCCATCTTTGCTCAACGTTGTACAACCGATTTAACGTTGAGATCCGCCTCCCCCTACTCTCTGAACCTCATACAAAGATTCCAATTCCGTCGACGGCGTCAAACACGTTCTACACACATCACCAAACATAGAATCACTTAAATTCGCCATTTAAACCCAAAACTAACGCACAAACCACCAACAAATATAAAAACGCGCAACAAATATAACCTCAAACACTCAAAAACCAATCAGGGGTGTCCAACAATACAATCAGCGCTCATATGTTCTAAATGAGAATTATATTAATTTTTGAGTACTAAATTCGTAATTATTTTCTATTTAAATTACTAATTATCTATAATTAGTACAAATTACACACTTATGAGGTGTTTCTATAAATTTGAAAAATTGTGATGTTTTGATGTGCGATTTGAAACGTTGTGATTGTTTTGGACAACCCTGATGGTGGGAAGTTGGTTATTTGTTTGAATTATGTAGTTTTTGCGTTTTTTCGGCTGGAAGTTTGTGGTTGAAATGGCGAATGTAAATGCATTTGTGTTGAGTAAAGTGTGTCGTACATGTTTGACGTTCGCGACGGATTTGGTGTCGTTGTATAAGCGTACAACAGGTGGTGTTAGTTTTGCTGATATGTTAACATCGTATACGGCATTGCAAGTAAGTTGGTGTTGTTTTATTTTTTTGTAGGTTAAATACGCGCAAACTCAAAACGTTTCTGAATTAAGTTTGCTATTCGTTTTAGTGCCACGAAACGGACGGCCTATCGACGTTAATATGCCCGAATTGTACCGGCATATTAAATAGTTTCCACGCGTTCCAAATGAAATGTCTGCAGTCGGACAACGTCGCCCGGAAATATCTAGAAACGACAACCGCAACACAACAAACGGTCATCGAGCAAATCTTTACGCAACCGGAACAGCTCCCAATCCACCCAGAAAACGCAAACGACGAACAAACGAGTCCAAACACGGAGGAAGTTTTTATCAAAAGAGAGCTAGAAAATATCGACTAAAACAACGCATCAAGCATACACACATCTAATGACACCAGCGCACAAGTACATACTCTGAAGAATCAATTACGAACTCGAGCAAGTTACCAATCATGTTTACGGCCCCGATTAAGCGTACAATCACGTTTACGGACGCCATTAAGCGTGAAATCATGTAATCAATGACGGTTGCCGATGCAATCAAGGAAGATCTCCAGCAAACGTCGTTTACGTTCGCAATCGAACACTCATTCACGTTTACGGGCGCAATCAAGCATGCAATCAGATATACGGAAGCAATCAAGCATTTAATCAGATTTACTAGCGCAATCAAGCACACAATCAGGTTTATGGATGCAATCAAGCATGGAATAAGTCACTCGATCAGATATACGGACGCAATCAGGCACACAATCAGGTTTACGGACGCAATCAAGCATACAATCAATAACGCAACCGGCGAATGAATTAGAAGCGTCGCAAGATGTCGATGGTGATTCGATGTATATGAACGAAGCGCTTGATGGCTTTGATCTGCATTTTATGAGCGAAACGTATTTCGCGACGGATTAATCGGGCGATGAGTTGGATGTGGGTGAATGTGTGCGTACGAGTGCAACGTCGATATTGTGTGACCGCTGCGCTACGTGGTTTGCTGACGCAACGCGGTTGACGGTGCACAAGCATCGGAAACACAAGAGCGAGAAAGCATATGCGTGCAACGCTTGTAAATTACAATTCGCCCATTTCGCGTCGCTTCAAGCGCATTTCAAACAACTGCGTGGCATGTATCCATATTATTGTAACGTCTGCCAAACGGCGTTCAATCGGATTGTCATGTTGCGGCGTCATTTAGAAAAACACATCGATTGGACGCGGTGCGCATGCACCGCGTGCGATATTGAGTACGGCACGAAACGTGCGCTACGCACGCATATGGCAACGCATGCAATCGAGCCGCCGTACGCTTGCGACGAGTGCCGTGCGTGGTTCATGGACGAAAGCGGTTTGCGCGCGCACAAATTGCATCACACTGGGGTGAAAGCGTATTTGTGTGCGGTGTGCGATGCGACGTTCGTGCAGGAAAAAAACTTGAAGGGTCACATGCAGAAATTCACTTGACTCTCTTCTTTTTCTTCCATACCGCCATATTGAGAAGTCTAAGAAGATAAAAGTAAACATTTTTGTTGATTTACCATTTTTAACATAACAAAGATAAAAGATATGTTTATTAATGAGATAAAAAGAGATAGAACAAAAAAAATACAATTTAAGATTTAATGTGACTTGTAAGTGTATAAACTGTTGCAGTTTATGTATTTTTGTATTAAAATAAAGTAATTTATATTTGTTTCCGAAACGATTTTTAATCCTGAGCACAACCTAAATTATCAACTATTTGGACATCCTTGACTAGATCCTAGTGGCTTTTGTTAAGCAATGTTTTGATACCCAACCTAGCCGTTGATGTTTATATAGTTGAAAATGTCGGATTTAAGTAAAATTGATGTAAATAACGTGTGTAGAACTTGTTTATTGAGTTCGGAGCAAATGACGTCATTATTTGTGGCGTATTCGAGTGCAACGGGCATTTGTTTTGCGCAAATATTAACGACTTTTGCGCCAATTGAGGTTAGTTTCTTTATTTTATAATTATAACTGAGTTTAATTAGACGAAATTAGCAAATCAGTGATTGGAACGCACATAAAAATAATATAAACACATATTTCGCAACATAACCTTACAAATTATTAACCAACTAACAAAAAACCATATACTTCTAGTGCGATTACAATGATGGTCTTCCGAACCAAATCTGTATCAATTGCGCCGATCAACTCAACCAATTCGACGCGTCCCGATCGAAATGCATCGCATCAAACACCACACTGGGTCTCGCCATCAATAAAAACACCTATAACGCAATATTCTTTACAAACGACGCTCAAATCAACAGCGAAACGCAAACCGAACCTCAAACCGATCCACTTGCTACGACAAGCAACGCGGATGACATCAAAGAAGAAGAAATCAAACTGGAAATCAACGAAAATCCACCGACGAACGCGAATCAAGCTGAAAACACAAGACACTAAAACGAGAAACCATATTCGTGTGCGCCAAAACACCCAGTCATCCGTAAAACATTGAACAATCGTGAAGCGAAACCATATGCGTCTTCGACCGCCGGTAAGAAGCGATGTTCGTGCGACAAGACAAGTGCGAGACTAGTGTCGTGTGGCGTGTGTGGTAAGGCGTTCAATCGCAATTTTAGGTTATTGACTAATAAACGATTACACACGGATAAAAATGCGTTTGTGTGCACGTTGTGCAAGGCGAGTTCGGCGGCGCATGCGTTGAAACACTCGACCGAGAAACCATATGCGTGTAAGGTGTGCGGTAAGACGTATAGTCGCAAGGTAAATTTAATGACACATAAACGGTTGCACGCAAGTGATGATTGGGCGAATGATTGCGGTGTAAATGAGAAGTTTGTTTTTTATGGAAAGTGAGCTGTTTTTGATAAGTAGGGGATACAGATTGGACAGGACGGTGTGGGCTTTCGTTAATGCGTGTTTAATGTGTTGGCCGTGTTTTAGTGTTCTGTGTAGATGTATTCCTTAATATTTGACTGTGTTCGTGGGTGTAATTTTTTGTGAGTTTATTTTTAGTGGGGTGAGTATTGTGTTGTTTGAGAATTTACGTGTGAAGACTATGGTTTCGGTTTTGTTTATGTTTATTTTCCAATTTTTCCAGTATTGTTCTAGGATGTTTATGTGTATTTGTGTTTGTTTTGTAGCTATTTGTGCGTTGAAAGAGTGAGTGTAGATTGCGGTGTCGTCTGCGTATTGTGCTATGCGAGTGTTCGGGAAGGTGAGGATATCACTGATGTATAGGTTGAAAAGTTTGGGGCCAAGGACGCTGCCTTATAGGATTTTTGCTACTATGGGTTTAGGGGTTGCATGTGTGGAGATAATTTTGGTTGAGAAGGATCGGTTTGAGAAGTATGAGAATATTAGTTTGGTTAAGGTCGGAGGGCATTGGAAGGATATGAGTTTGGCCATGAGCCCTACTGTCCAGACCGTATCGAAGGCTTCTTCTATGCCCAGTAGAGTCATGACCGTGACGTTATGTTTGTTGAAATGAGTCGCGGTATCGGTTGCTATTCTGTACACCTGGTGCACCGTGCAATGTCTGGCTCGAAAGCCAAACTGGTTGTCAGGTGTGAGATGTAGTCCTGTGTGAGCTCGTAGGCCAGCGCGCCATCCGCTGCGCTATGCCGCCGCTGCATCATTTTTTTTCTACAAAACATGATGTGAAAACTTTGACCGCGATTTTCTCGAATTTTCTTGAGAAGTGCATAAAATGGCAAAATTCGTATTATTTTTTTTGCGTCACCTACCATCTGACAAAATTTCAGCCAAATCAGTGACCCCAACTACGTATCGTCCCCTTGTTAGTAAGAAAGATAACAGTTGGCCAACTTGTTAGCTTAGCGTTAAAATGAAATGTAGTCTTAAAATCTGATAAACGACAACATTGGTTAACATGGTGTTTATCTTTTTCTTCGCCTTAAATGTAGCGCTAATGTTAAATGTAGCGATAATTTTTTCTGTATAAACCCACTATAAATATTGCAATCGTAAAAAATTTCCATCTCGAGATTTGAACGGAAATATACGTTTTGACCTTCCCTGAATCGTTTCCGACTATTTTTGGAATGACGTCTGTCTGTGTGTTGAAGTTAAATTATTAGAAATAATAAAGGGGCATCTATTTATAACAAAATGGTTAAATCACGAACATTGTTGTAAACATAGAATATTTATTATTGAAATATTCATTATTTTGAAATTATTTAACAAATGTAAATTATTTTGTTCTAAAATAATGCGTGATAATAAAACTGAGCAGAAAATTCGAATATTAAAACATGAGATTTAATTTAAGATTGTTCTTTGTTTCCACCCTTTAAATGTGTGTGTCATAAACCTTAACCATTTATGATACGTTCTTGAGTTAAGGCAGAAAATTCGAAAAATGATAAGAATGAACATGAACTTCAGGTTGGAATAATCTCTTCAAAAATAGTTTTTCTTGACAGGCATATACAAATCTTAAGATTAAAGTTTCATAGTTTTATCTTCAACAGTTTAGGCAAATAAATAAATATATATTTTTATTGACCGATTTTGTCAGAATAAGTCGCAAAGCAAGTGATAATATATATTTTGACAATGAGAACGAAATATTATTATTTAGCACTCATTGTTGACTTGAGTGAGAATAGCATAGACGTAAACCCAGATCTGTTGGTTTGAAATTCGTACTATAAGCGGCATCTATTAATATATTTTGTAATTATTTGTTCCTATATTAACGGCAACGCTGTATATTTTATACTCATTGGTTCAGTATAACTGTCACATTGACGTTTTACAGTGAATGATCTATGCTTAGAGTAGTTGTTTCAAAATGTCGGTTGCGTTAAAGAATGTGTGTAGAACTTGTTTGATGGAATCTGACGATGTGAAATCGTTGTATGATTCGTGTTCGACGGAAATTGAAGAATGTGTGGTGGAAATACTGATGTCTATCACCCCATTGAAAGTAAGTTGCATTTATTTACGTCAGTCCATGAAAAACCCAGCCACGGAAATTCAGTGTTGCCAACATGTAAACAACAATACCCTAGAATTTTATTTCGCCTAATACGTGGTTTTCAAGCTGCAATTCGCGAAAAATATCGAAGTAGCTGACCTCTTGCGGACAAAATTTGTACTGGAGCACGTAGGAAAACAAACCATTTCATCATATGGGTTTGTGTGTTAAAGTTGATCGTTATATTAAATTTTATGCATTTTTGTAAAAAAAACCTGCCTTATTTATTCGTAAAAGACGATAATAACTTAAAATATATAAAATTAGGAATAATATACAGTAACATTTAATCGATTTAGTATGGAAAAAAGTAAATGCAAACAGTATTGCTCGGTGCCAGTGTTCTTATTATCGTACGAAAGAAACGACCATACATTTTTTTCCAAAAGATCAAAATGCAAAGAAAAATTTAATGTCGCTTGATAAATGTTTTATGTTTAGTTAAGAAATATAATTGTGTAGTAAAGAGAAAACTAGCGTAATTTTCTCAGGTTCTTTAGTAATGTAAATGTATAAAAATAATACAAGTATTATGATTTAATCTATGGCAATATTTTCTTAAAATATACATATTTTAGACAATCAAGCATTTTTTTTACAAAATTCTGTATCACGTTTTATCTTAATTATATGACAATTGATTTTATTGACCTCCGTTAGATCCTTAATTGGAACAATCTTCCTCCTTTTAGATTCAGGATGACAGTAATTCGGCATCCATGTTGTTACTCCGTAAGTGTGAGCAACTTTGGATGATGATGGTGTGGATCCCAATTTACCCCATACCTGTTCCATATCAGTACAACTAAGTTGCTCTAAAGTCTCGTTTCTAAAATCAAATAAATTATTTATTATACATACATGATACTTAATAATTAATTATAAACCGTACCTGTTAGCATAAATTAAAACTGCCACGATATGTTTACATTTGCCACCTAACCCAGTTTTGCATGTGCACGTGCCTTGCCAATTTTTATTTTGATATAAAATAATGTCTATTCGATGAGGTGCTGCATTTAAGTTGCTCGTTTGCAAGCACCATCCTACAAGTTCAATGTTTGCAGGATATTTTTTAAATCCGTATAACGTTATGTGCTTCACCCTTCAGTAATTGGACGTAAATTACTCCCAATATAGTGAAAAATATCACCCAACTGCACCTTGCACTGACTCATCGTTCGCAACGATGAAAAGTTTTTGAAAGAAATGGACGAAAACGTAACAATTAATAGAAATATTTAATACAAAACCAAAACACGTATGAAACCTCAATGGCAATGCGGCTTAAACTGGCTTTGTTTTCCTGCTTGCACGGCCATTTTGTAGACAACAGCACTGCCATCTACATTAAGAGTTTTTCGCGTATTATGTTTCATTTTTTGTAAAATGTAAATAATTAGCGTTATAAAATCAAAAACTGCAAGAATATTCACTGGAATAATGAAATGTTTAGAGGTGCAAATAGTTTCCCAAATTTGCAAAAAATAAGAATGGCTCTTTTTTATATATTTACTATTTTCGTAATCTACATACTCTGTTTTGCTTTTAATTTAAGATATAAAACATGTACATTCGTTGGGCAGATCCTCCAAAAATCTCATTCAAAATTAGGTTGAGGTTATAATTAGTCTACACATTTGCATTGTGTAAACCAGCAGGGGCGTAGCAACCGGGGGTGCTAGGAGTGCGATGCACACGGGCCCATCAGCTAGAGAGGCCCACTACCCAAAGTGCCGTAGGGGCCTTATTTTCATTAATACTCACCATTTTTATTGGTTTATTTTATTTTTTGCAATAAATAAAGGACAAAGAAGAGGAAAAAACCATTCATAGGGTTAAATACATTTATTATATTAATTAATTAATTATAGTAAGTTAAATACATTTTCATATGTGCTTTTAAGTTGACAAACATAAAAACATGCAGTACAAATCAAATTTAATGTTTAGGTTTACAAACATAGTTCATTAACTTTAACTAAACTTTACTTTTCTCGTTTTCATTGAAGCAAAGATGCTAATTATTTCACCTATATTTAATTAACGTGCTATTTCAATTTCAATGCTCAAATTCGCCAAATTTGATAAACGGATCTCTCAAATTGAGTTTCTTAAATATGTTTTAAATTTCAATTTCGCCGCTAGAAGTTAAGAACAAAATAAGAGCGGTCCAATGTTCTGGAAATGTCGAACTAACAATAGAATTTTCTGTAAATATTAATTCTCCTAATTTAAATGACGAGTAAATAATTACTAACTGTTTTTTAAAGGTTTTCCTAAAGGAAAATATTTGTGCCTTAAGGGGTCTTTCTCATAAACCACTTTCAAAAAATCGTTTTTTTTTTTTTTACATAAATTTTCTTTGTTTTAAAATATTAATTCGACAGCTATAATAATTACTGAGATATTACATGCATTATATAGGCGATGGTGATAGTAAGACTTTCAAGAGTATATTACAAGCAAATCCGTATGGAGATTATTTCTTAGTCACAAAACTTGAATGCGTTCTACATGTTGGAAAACGAATGTTCAGGTGTCTGAAAGACGTAAAAAAAACCATCACTGAAGTAAAAAAATTAAATAAAACAGTAGCGGAACAAAACGCAGATATTGCCATATCTAAACCATCGGTAAAAAAACGTAAATTGGCAAAATAAAAAACTACAGATTTGACTGGAAAAGTGATGAAGAAATGTTCTTTATACTATGGATTAGCCATCCAAAATAATCCAAATTCAATCAAGGATATGAAAAATGCAATTTGGGCTATTGTGTAGAATATAGAGATTCTAAACGCATCTCTATATCAGAAAAACGCATGAGCGCAACTTCAAAAGAAGTGAGAGTTACGCAAAAAAAATCAACGCCAAGCCCAAGAAGATGCAAATGAAGAGATGTATGGCTTACTATATGATCCTGGGATAGACGATTAAGCTGTTTTAAGTCAATTTTTTATTAAAATATCTGCAGTGTCATGCACCGAACTTTCTTATACGCTTATGGGTTAAACCATATCGTAGTTACATTATTTTTCTAATTTATAATATTTGTTCTAACCTTTAGATCGCTTTTACAATAAATATATTTCTTAAAATAAATATAAAATGTCAAACTTCAAATTATTTAAGTCTATTTTGTTAAACAATTGACAGGCGCAGATGATACGATTTATGTAAAAATATATATAATAAGCAAAATTTTATTTTGAAAAAACTACTCTTTTTGGAAAATATATTCAAACAAAAGTTGTGCTAAATAGTAATACCTTTAATTTTTGCTCATGCAATTTTTCTGTAACTGTAATCATTTTTGAGTTATTGCAGAAATTGCAAAAAATGACTAGAGTAAACAGGCACTTCCGCTTTGAATATTATTTTCAAAAATAGGAGGTGCACACCTCAGGCATATGCAAATCTTAAGTTTAAAGTTTCATAATTTTAGCTTCAACCGTTTAGGCTGTAGAGAACATACACACACACACACACTCACACACACACATACAGAGACACACACACACAGACAGACGTCATTCCAAAAATAGTCGGAATCGATTCAGGGAGGGTCAAAAAGTATATTTCTGTTAAAATCTCGAGATCGAAATTTTTCATGATTACAATACTTACTTATACTTCGTATAAGAAAGTAATAACAAGAAGGACTTTTATAATAAATTGATAAAGCAAGTTGTTTTTCTAATTTAAGCCAGGTGTCTTCTTTTTGTGAAACAATTGCATATTAACAAATGTTTTCACACATTTTGTGTTTTTATTATTGTTTAATAAATTTTGTATGATTGAAAATTCTGAAAATTTGGAATTTTTGATTTTTAATCGATAATTTTGATCTCGACAACGTTTCAATTCTTTTTTTTGTTTCAAAATTTTAAATTTCATTTTTGATTTTTGAGGTTTAAAGGAAGTTAAGTTAATCAAATAAATGAAGTTACAAATTGCGAGTTAATAACATTGAACAAATTAATTTTGACTCTTAAAACAAATACAAAGAAATGATACAAAGCTCTCAAAGTCCTCCTGCGTCCGTAACTGGGATTGGATGGTGTTCATCCGTTTCTCCAAAAGTATAAATACGGAAGCGGTTCCTTCCTGGTTCTCTCGCTTACAACCCCTTCGCCAGGGTCTGAGCCTTGACGTGACTCGTACCGATATCTTCGTAATACCAAAGATAGTTGGTGGTGAATTACCCTTGAACGTATTACAGGTTAAACATCGGAGCAGATGAAAGTATATGATGCGACCAAAATGATAACACAAATGAAGGGAATCAGTAATAATAGTTTACCCATATATATATATATATATATGTTTTCTGTAGTCGTCGCCATATTTGTTCACAATACTCAAACATATAAAAAAAATCCCGTGAAAAATTTAATTCTGTTCAACTTGTATTAGCGCAGTGGAACGGGTACTGGGCCCATAACCTGATGAAACTCTCACAGCACGCACCACTTCGATAATACGTTAAACAGAACTGTTTTGATTAAACCTTTTCCGCACACACTTTATGACCGACACGTTTTTCTTGTACACTACTTATGCGCCCTCTCACTAGGCACTACACCAACCAAACATAGGCGTAGGGTGCATTTGGTCAATGACTACACGCATATATTCCCACACCCCTTCTCGTTGTGTCATTTACCAGTTTCCAGTCAGTCCTAGGGCTCTGCGTTGATCACGGAACAGATCGCGTGATAACGGCTTTGTTAATATGTCCGCGAACATATTTTTGGTGGGACAGTAGACAACTTTGATTTCGTTGCATTCTAGCAGAGTCTTCACGAAATGGTGGGCAACATCAATATGTTTGGTGCGACTTCCGCACCGTTCAGAATGCATCATTTTGATGCATCCCTGGTTGTCCTCGTAAATGTTGACGGGATCCTTTGAGTTGATCCTCAAATCTTGCAACAGTTGTTGAAGCCATTGCACCTCACGACAAGCGTGTGACATTGCTATATATTCGGCTTCCGTAGAACTTAGTGCAACAATCGTCTGCTTTCGCGAAGACCAGGTGATTACGGATGGACCGAGTCGGAAAAAGAAACCACTTGTTGATTTCCGATCATGCCGATCACCTGCCCAGTCGGCGTCTACATATCCGGAGAGCGTCAGGTCATGACCGCTCTTGTAGTGAAGGCCCAGGTCAATGGTGGTGTGTAAGTACACCACTACTCTCTTGGCTGCCTTCCAATCTGCCTCCGTCGGAGCCTGGACTTGTCGACAGAGTATCCCCACTGCCAGGGCAATGTCTGGCCTCGTGAGATTGGCCAGATACAATAATGAACCAAGAACTTTCCTATAGTGGTCATGTTGCAGCGCCGGGCTCGGTGCGTCGTTACTTAGGAAACCCGTCTCCATTGGAGTGATAATTGGTTTCGCATCTTGTAACCCATACTCAAAAATGAGTGCATCAATTTTAGCACGCTGGTGTACAAAGACTTCGCCTACTTGATTACGGTCTATCTGCAACCCAAGATAATGCCGTGCCGCTCCAAGATCCTTAATTTCGAAGAACTTGTTAAGCTCCTTCCCGATCTGCTGCGTGGCCTGGGCACTGTGACCTACCACGAGCATATCATCCACATAAAGCAGTACATGGATGCTAGTACCATCGCTTTCTATTCTGCTGAATAGGCACGGATCTGCCCTACTTTGGCGAAGTCCCATCCTTGCAAGGATGTCTGTTACGGTTCGATTCCATGCTCTCGCTGCCTGTTTTAGACCGTACAGGCTCTTGTGTAGACGAAATACCTTTTCTTCGGAACCACGTATCTTGAAACCTTCTGGTTGCTCAAGGTAGAGCTCCTCGTCGAGCTCTCCGTTCAGATACGCGCTCTTTACATCAAGATGTCGCATGTGTTGTCTCTTGGCAGCTGCATACGCGATTAGTATACGTACAGTTTCGTGTCGTACAATTGGAGCGAACGTTTCATCATATTCGACTCCGTACCTTTGACAGAAACCTCTCGCTACCAACCGAGCCTTGTAAGTATCCACCTCACCGTGCTCGTTGCTTTTTGTTTAAAAAACCCATTTAGCCGTAATTGCGCGCATGCCGGTAGGTAGATTAGTTAGCTCGAATACGTCGTGTTTTGCGAGGGACTTCATCTCCTCCTGCGCGGCTTTGTACCACTTCTGCTGCTCGCGTTTGGGCAGCTGACGCATGTCTTTCCAAGATTTTGGATCTGTGCTGCCTCGCTCTTCGGTGAGCATACAATAGCGTACCGGCGGCTGAACTTTATTATGACGTTTTGATGCACGTGTTGCCGGCAGTGCCTCGTCTCCCCTTTTTGTCTCTCCCTCTTCTACTGGCTGCGATTGTTCTGCTGAGACGGGGTTCGAAACGTTTTTCTCCTTGCGTGGCCGTCCACGACCACGACGTTGCTGGATCGGTTCGAGTTGTGTAGCTGTAGTTGGTGTGGCAGGCTGCTGTTCATCCGAAGCAATCTCCACTTCAAAATCATCAGAGATTTCATCCCCATCAACTACCGAAGTGTCCGTCGGTGCCGTTGTTGCTTCTATCGGCATGAGCTGTGTAGGTGACTCAATTATACGCACGGAGTCAGCTACCCAGACTTTTGCTGTCACTGGATCGAGGATTCGGTAACCCTTTGTTACTGTGCTGTACCCGATCAGTACCCCTTTGATGGCCTTACTGTCCAGCTTGCTGCGCTTGACGTCGGCCACATGAGAGTAGACGATTGAGCCGAACACACGTAGGTGGCTCACATCGGGCACAGTCCCGTGCCATAACTCGTATGGTGTCTTGCCGACTGACCTGCATGGCAACCGATTTTGTAAATAGGTGGCCGTGTACATCGCTTCACCCCAGAAGCGGTTGTGCAATTTTGCATCCACAAGCATGCATTTGGTCATTTCGTTGAGCGAGCGATTCTTCCGCCTAGCACGACCATTCTGCTGTGGCGTGTGTGGCACCGTAAGTTGATACACGATCCCTTTCTTGCGTAAGAAGCTTGTCAATTCGCTGTTGACGTATTCGCTTCCGTTGTCTGACCTTATGACCTTTATTCGTTGTTTGAACTGGTTTTCAGTCAATGATACATAATCCTTGACATGTTCTGTGACTTAGTCTTTTCGCTGCATGAGACGGATCATCGTGAACCTAGAATGATCATCTATTAGCGTGAGTACCCACCGATTCCCGCTCGGTGTTGCAGTTTGCATTGGTCCGGCCACGTCAGTATGTACCAAATCCAATGGCTGTTTTGCTCGTGATGTGCTTGCGGGGTGAGGTTTCTTGGTTAACTTACCAATGATGCACACCTCGCACTCCTTACTTGGTTTTTCACCTGTGGTCAAGTCCATTCCTTGTACGAGATTGTCACGATGCAGGAGCTGGATGGCCGCTGACTCACGGTGTCCGAATCGACGATGCCAATCGTCGATGGTAGCGTGGTTTGAGTGCTCGATACTCGTGTACTCACGTCCACTCCTTTTTGATGTCTGGACAGCTTTACCTAGCCATTCGAGTACATACAGAACGTTGCGTTCCTTTGCGTGCAGATATACCTCTCCACCGCGCAAGATCTTGCAATTCTTCCCTTTGAAAACTACCTTGCAGTCCTTGCTGAGGAGTTTACTCACGGATATGAGGCTACTCCCGAGTTCAGGCACGTAGAGTACGTCCTTTAAACACGCGTTGAATTCGATTCCGTCTGGTGTGTTACATCGAAGTCGAACCAAGCCAATCCCCGATACTGGAATGCTATGACCCCGACCAGCGAGCTGAACCACCCGGTTCGTTGTCGCTAGCTTGCTGAACAGATTGCGATTAGACGTCATGTGACTGGTACATCCCGAATCAACGAGCCACTCGTTGTTCGTGTTGATTGCCGACACGATGGTCGCCCTCTCCGTAGTGCCGAATGAATGGTCGCCACCTTGGCCGCGTTTCCTATTGCTCGCAGCTTTGCCCGCTGCCTCATTTTGCTTCCTGTCGCTATTGACCAGATCCTTCTGGCGTTTGCGGCACTCGGCCTTGAAATGCCCCTTCTTGTTGCAGTAGTAGCATTTCTTTTCCGCCTGGGAAAACTTGCTGCTGGTTGAGTGCCTGCCTGTGTGACCGCTGCTTCCGCCATAGTTGTTGTCCTTTTCTTGACCCTGGAGCGTCTGGCCCGGTTTTCGCCACGGTTTGACGAACATGGCGTCGTCGTTGCCTTCGCTGACACGACTTTCCACACGTCGCGTATACTCGTCCAGTAGTTTACCCACAACGAGCTCCATCGTGAGTGTATCTTCGTCTCTGCTTTCCAACCCTGAAATTACATTATCATAACTTGCTGGTAGCGAGAGGAACAGCGCCGAAATCTCCTCGTCGGGATTCACGCGAACTCCAGCAGCTCGCACTCTGCTGGCTATGTCTTTCATTGCCGTGATGTGTTGTTGCAATGTTCCAGATGTGTACCGCATTGCCCACATCTGGCGCCGCAAGAAGGATTTACTTGTTCTTGTCGACCGCTCGTACAGGTTCTGCAACGTTGTCCACACGTCGGCAGCAACCTCCAGGTGACGTATATTAACGAGTTGATCTTCTTCCACCGACAGCATGAGTCGCGTCATGGCCACCTCGTTTTTATTTACCCAGTCTAATGTCTCTGGTTCAGGTTTCGGTGATGTCACAGTCGTCCATGTTTTGTCCCTCGTCAGGACCCAGCGCATTGTTACCTTCCAGTTGACGTAGTTGTGGTCGTTCAACCGCAACACGGTAGCCTTTTGGGTGTTTTCTATAGTCGTCGCCATATTTGTTCACAATACTCAAACATATAAAAAAAATCCCGTGAAAAATTTAATTCTGTTCAACTTGTATTAGCGCAGTGGAACGGGTACTGGGCCCATAACCTGATGAAACTCTCACAGCACGCACCACTTCGATAATACGTTAAACAGAACTGTTTTGATTAAACCTTTTCCGCACACACTTTATGACCGACACGTTTTTCTTGTACACTACTTATGCGCCCTCTCACTAGGCACTACACCAACCAAACATAGGCGTAGGGTGCATTTGATCAATGACTACACGCATATATTCCCACAATATATATATATATATATATATATATATATATATATATATATATATATATATATATATATATATATATATTGTCAGAGCGCTAGCAAGCCGGCTAACTCACCGTAGGTTCCAAACACTAAGACCCCTTTAAAAGTATGACGTCGATGGCTGAAATAAAAGTTGCCCAAGAAAAGAGACAAAAATAAATCAAAGAATTTATTACAAATTATAAAATACCTTAACTAGGCTTTTGCGCCGATACAATTTAATCTAAATAATAATAAATAAACAATAAATAAACCAAAAGGATACGGATACGTACTATACTGTTCCTGTGGACGTTCAGACTTTAGGCCAGATGTTCGGCCTGCGCCAGTTCCTTCGCAGGAACGCCCTTCCGTCTTCAGTACCAGTATGGTAACGTAACCGATCGAAAACCAAAATAAAATCAAGAAGACGATAAACGAAATGAATCCAACAAATATCGAAAGTAAGAAGAAAAACTATCGACACGTCACGGAAAATAATAGTCTAATGTTTTTTCTTTTTTTTTTTCAACAACAACCAAAAAAAACAACAACCTCTCACCGCCAACATAAAATATCGTGACAATATATATATATATATATATATATATATATATATATATATATATATATATATATATATATACATATATATATATATATGTATATATATATATATATATATATATATATATATATATATATATATATATATATATATATATATATATATACATATATATATATATATATATATATATATATATATATATATATATATATATATATATATACATATACATATATATATATATATATATATATATATATATATATATATATATATATATATATATATATATATATATATTGTGGGAATATATGCGTGTAGTACGAAGTACGAATGCCAGGCCATGAGGCCGGTCCCGCCATCTGTGGACACCCACTGGATTCCTAAGCCAAGGCGACGGGGTGTTGTTGCCGCACAAACCGACTTAAGCCAGTAATGTTTTGGCCTCCGGTTGGAGCAGTGACTTTTTCTTGAAAAGTGTGATCTCCAGGTCGCGGTTCTTGTTCGAGAGTTCTGATTTCCCTTTGTTTTCGGGCGATATCTTCACCTACGGAGGGCATCGACCGGCCCATCGATCGGACGCGGGCGTACCGACGACCAACGTCCCCGGTCCTAAGTATAGTTCTTGGAATACGTGTTCTTGATGCCTGCACGTGGTTTCCTTAGACCCGCCACCAGGGCTGCTTTGAGGAAATAAAGGTTGTATCGTTCTGTTCTTTCCAATCCTCCAGGGGACGTCCCGTCACTTAGTTTTAGTTTCATTATTTTGGGGTTTCGTATCGTACAATCCCCGTATTTATTTATTATTGCCGGTGCTATTGATTAATTTTTTCCCCTTGTTTATTTATTTATTGTTGGTACTATTTATTATTTATTCCCCTCCCCATTCTTTAGTTATTTATTGTTGATATTACTGATTATTTATTCCCCATTATTTATTTATTTATTGTTAAGCTCTCGTACGTATTTATGATTGTTATTACTATTTATTTACTTGCCGTTATTTATTTGTGCCTCGTTAAGCCTTCAGGTTCCCGGCTTCTAGGTTTCTCTTCACGCGAGCCGTGTTTATTAGTCGTTATTTTAGCCTAAAAGTAGGGTTACCGTAAATTGCTCGACATAAGGCCGAGCTTGCTTGTATTCCTTCAGCCAAATTAATCTGGATATCTACCCTGATATACTATATATCTATATTATCTCTGTGCTTCGATTTTTCACCCAGATTCACCAAGATCTATCGATCGTAAAATCGATACAGCCACGAACATCGCTAGTAACCGGTTGTCTTTATGCGCAGAGCCATCTACACTTCCTTTGTAGGACCGCTGCTGGAGCATGCAGGAGACCGGAAGTCCTTTGCTTGGCGCTCGATTCAATTCGTAAAGCTCCACAGCGACACCAACAGGACCTACGGGAATTTAAGGGGACACTTACGTGACTATAACTAAATTTTTTGCTTTGTTCTTTAAACATATTTGGCCTGTTAAATTCTTTTGATATTTTTTTATTCTCAGATAAACGTTCCTTTATTTTTGTTATTAGTGGTACAATTCACGGGTTAAGTACTATACTGTATTTGTTATTTAATTCAATATAACGGTGAGATACACACTCGGAGGTTTATTTGTTCCTACGCGGACTTCCTCACACCTACGCCGATACCGTCTGCCCATCCTTCCTCGGCTTTCGCCTTACCCCGACCACTCCTGAGCTAGTGGGCCAAGCCCCCAATTTTGACGGTGACAATATATATATATATATATATATATATATATATATATATATATATATATATATATATATATATATTGTCAGAGCGCTAGCAAGCCGGCTAACTCACCGTAGGTTCCAAACACTAAGACCCCTTTAAAAGTATGACGTCGATGGCTGAAATAAAAGTTGCCCAAGAAAAGAGACAAAAATAAATCAAAGAATTTATTACAAATTATAAAATACCTTAACTAGGCTTTTGCGCCGATACAATTTAATCTAAATAATAATAAATAAACAATAAACAATAAATAAACCAAAAGGATACGGATACGTACTATACTGTTCCTGTGGACGTTCAGACTTTAGGCCAGATGTTCGGCCTGCGCCAGTTCCTTCGCAGGAACGCCCTTCCGTCTTCAGTACCAGTATGGTAACGTAACCGATCGAAAACCAAAATAAAATCAAGAAGACGTTAAACGAAATGAATCCAACAAATATTGAAAGTAAGAAGAAAAACTATCGACACGTCACGGCAAATAATAGTCTAATGTTTTTTTCTTTTTTTTTTCAACAACAACCAAAAAAAACAACAACCTCTCACCGCCAACATAAAATATCGTGACAATATATATATATATATATATATATATATATATATATATATATATATATATATATATATATATATATATATATATATATATATATATATATATATATATATATATATATATATATATATGCCTTATGCTTGGCAGTATCGTACGACTGTCAGCGGTTTACATAATATTACACAATCATTTATAATTACGTGATATAATTATTAACAGAAAATTATTTCTAACACGGCCAATTCTGACATTAGCTTCGCTCTCGAAGCGCATTTAAAGTCTGATGAGATGACCCTTCTTCGAGAGATGCCGAGTTATCTGTTCCTCTGTAATAAAAGATAACTGTTTATTAAACTTGACTATTGGCTAACAAGCAGTATCGGCCCAAAGACTTAATATCCTACGCCTTAGTAATCTAAAGCGCGTTGCTTTCAACATTTCCAGTTAATGTAAAGCGTTATACATTCAACAGTTTCAGTTAATGTAAAGCGTTTTGCTTTCAACATTTTCAGTTAATGTAAAGCGTTTTGCTTTTAACATTTCCAGTTAATGTAAAGCGTTTTGCTTTCAACATTTTCAGTTAATGTAAAGCGTTTTGCTTTCAACATTTTCAGTTAAAGTAAAGCGTTTTGCTTTCAACATTTTCAGTTAATGTAAAGCGTTTTGCTTTCAACATTTCCAGTTAATGTAAAGCGTTTATGATTTCAACATTCAAACAAACAGAGTAAGTTCCCGGTCTTTTAGACTCATACATACCAAGAATCGTTTTCTAATAGGTCCCGAAAATCAGGTATGCTCATTGAAAGTGACCAATCATTAGGCCAATGCCTAAGTTGCTCTTTTGCAGTCTTGGTAACAAGAGTTTTACCAACTCTTCTGAGCTCAAAACGGCCATGAGAAGTGATTCCAACAACTCCAAATGGATCCTGGAGTTCGTATTTGAGCTTACTCTGGAGCATTTTGTCATACCTGGGCATTAGTACAAAATCTCCAACTTCAAACTTTACACAGTCTCTGCGTTTTTGGTTAGCCTGCAGCTTTTTGTCAGCTTCAATTTGCAATCGTTGCCTTATGCGTTCACGATCTAATTTCAAGTTGCGTATAGGATGTAAATCTTTACTTAAATTTTTAAGCAGATTTTGAATGAGTGGAGTGGCCCCCTCAATTCCAAGTAATGCCTTAAGTTGCGAAGTCTGTGTGGCTTTATGAACTGTTGTATTTAGTACCAATTGTATCTTCCATAACACGCTCGACCATTCTGACTTCAAAGAAGTCTCGATCCGGAGAAGATACATTATGGTCCTCATATATCGTTCCACTAGGCCATTCAAGCGATGAATATCGGGAGTTATATAATGATATGAAATACCAAGTGCGTCAAGATATTCCGGCAAACTCAGGCTTTTAAAGTTTGTTCCGGCATCCATTACAATACATTTCGGAGTTCCAAATACGGAAATAAACGTTTGTAACGCAAGTTTGGTTTCGTCAGCTTTCACTGTCTTAAGAGGCTGAAGAACACAATATTTGGTGAATCCATCAATTAGTACGAGTACATGTTTGTAACCATCAACCGTATTGGGCAAGGGACCCAAGCAATCAGCAAGAAGAACATGCGATGGTTCACTGGGCTTTTCGGCATTGGTTATGAAACCTTGCAATGGTCCTGATCTGGTTTTCTTGATGGCACAAACTAAGCAATGTTTTATATAATTTTTGACGAACTGACGAAGCGGAGGGAACCAAAAGTGCTTTTGTATGGAATCGATTGTTTTATCTGTACCAACGTGGCATTGTTCATTATGAAAAATTATCATAAATCCCAGTCTACTTTGACGTGGAACAAAAGGTTTTGTAACAGGTCCCATTGGAGTAACTTTCTAATGTAAGACACCATCTCGAACGATGTAGCGACTAGCATCTAAACGTCCTTCTTCGGAATTTTTTATCAATTGTTGAATTTCGGCGTCACCTCGTTGTTCGATGTACAACCAGTTATGATTTGCAGCAATGCGTCTAACGGTTATAGGATTCCGGCTTAGGTAGTCAACATGTGGAATGGAGCTCCCCTTACGATATTGAATTGTAAAATTAAAATCCTGCATATATGACCACCAGCGAGCCACTCGGGGCAATAGATCTTTTTTTGCTGCGGTAGATTTTATGGAATTGCAATCAGTTATCAAGATGAACTGGATGCCCAGTAAATAAACGCGAAAGTATTTCAACGCATTTACGACAGCGAGATTCGTAGGAGTGATATCTTGTCTCGGGTTCACTGGTTCTTTTACTAAAATAGCTGATTATTCTTGTATAACAATATCGCTCCATAACCTATCGAACTTGCATCCGTATGTAGCTCCGTTGTTAGCGCAATATCAAATACTGACAATAATGGTTTAGATGCAAGGCAATCGATCACATAGTTTTTGGCATCCTCCTGCTCCTTGGTCCAAGAAAATGTTTCGTTATTTTTGACTAACTTGGTTATGGAAGAGGTACGAGTAGCAAAATTAGGAATTAACTTCCTAAAGTACCCTGCAAGACCCATAAATTGACGAACTTGTTTCACCGTTGTAGGAGAGGGAACTTTAAGTAATGCCTCTACTTTGCGAATACTAGGGCGGATACCCTCAGCTGAAATCTTTCTGCCCAAGTATTCTAACTTGCACTGTAAAAAATGACATTTTCTTAGGTTAAGAGAGAATCCTGATTCTTGAAGTGCTGTAAGGACTTGCGCAAGGTATTGCAACCCTTCTTCAGTGTCCTTCAATCTGCCTAACGCCTTATTAACGGATCGTTGGAATACAGCGGGAGCATTTGCTAGACCGAAGGGCATCCTATGGTATTCATAATGTCCATCGGGCGTTACAAAGGCAGTTTTATGTATCGAATCGGCGTCTATGGGTATTTGATGGAACCCCGATGACATATCCAGCGATGTGAAGTATTTTCCTCTTCCCAGGCGGTCAAGCTGATCGTCAATAAGAGGAAGAGGATAACGATCTTTGATAGTATAAGAGTTTAATTCCCTGTAGTCGACACACATTCTATATGTGCCTTCTTTTTTTCGGACCAGAAGAATTGGACTGGCAAATGACGATTCACTTTCGCGGATTATTTGATTTTTTTGTAAATCAGCCACGATATTGCGATTAGCTTCTCGTTCATTCGCCGATAAACGATAAGGATTTCGATTTACGACGAAATCATCTTGTAATCGAATTTGTAGAGTAGCACTGTTGACCGGAGGGACTGCGTTACCGGATGCAAAAATGCTGGGAAATTTAGATATGACTGTTAACAGAGCGGGGCGAAATTCATCCGGAACATTAAAGGATTCGTTTGTAATAGCAGGCATGATGCGACGAATACGCGCGGTATGCTTGCGTACGACTCGCGTGCCACGGTAATCTGTGATAGAGGCTAACTTTGGATCATCGTATAAGTTACGACCGATAATGACGTCATAATCAAGAAAGCAATCCGGAACAACAGCGAGATTGGGTTTTGTAACTTCGCCACAAATTTCAACAGTAGTCCGAAATTCCCGCTCTACAGAAACACTTCCTGGTAGAATACCAGAGAGTGTTAAATTACACGAATTGAGCTTATTTTCGAACAACGGAAGAAAGCGCCTCGAGATGATTTAATTTTGTTCTTCAATTATTTCAGATTCAATGTCAAGCTGCTTATAATTACAAAATAATTTCAAGTTTACCTTAAGATTATTATCAACTAACTTTTCTTGTATTTTATTTAATAAAGTATATTTAATAGAGGCAAGAAATATTGAAGGGTCTCTTATGTTAGTATTATTATTTATATGATATGTGGCCATTCTATTTTTAAATGCAGTTTCAACCTCTACAATTCTATAATTTTGTTTAAATAAATGTTTATTACTTCTAAAATGTTCTGCACGTTTTTCTGGATCATAATATGTACTACAACCTTCACATTTTACTTTTGCAATTCTGATAGGCTTAGGTGCACTAAATAAATCATCTTCAAACGGGAATCTATTTAAATGAAATATTAATTCAGGTTTATTCATTCTATAATAACCTTTAATACCATTTTGTTTACACATCTGTCGTAATTCTTTAATTGTGTTGATCTCCATTTATAACAAAAAAAAATTGTTAATAATTTCGTAAATGTATATTTTTAGACTTGTGACTACGAAGATATGATTTTACAACAAATCTTCCACATTCACATTCCACTTTTTCTCTAAGTTTATTTTTATTTGTGAAATAATAATTACTCATACAAGTTTTGCATCTTGCATTATATTCCTCTTTATTTTTATGAAAATAATTAACGTCTTTACTAATATTGCAAACACTACAAATTTTTGTCATTTATTCATAAAAAAAATCCGTATTAGTTAAAGTCTTTAATTTTACTTTTCTTAGATCTTCTTTAACAATATTTATTGCTTCCTTTATTTCTCTATATTAGCGTAATAATCTAGAAAGTCTTTCCATAAAACGTCATATTCAAGTTTTCTATGTTGTGTGAGCGGTTCGTCCAAAAATTTACAAATATAATATTTATGACTTATAGATCTATCTGGAACCGACTTATACATATAAGAAAGAAAATATGTATATTTTTCAACTAACATTTGTTGATCATTTGCATTAAAACCATATACATTGTGATTTGGATTAACCGTCTCTTTATGTTCACGTAGTAATTTTATGAAATATTTGATTTTATTACATGGCTTTGTAAAATATTTTTTATTTTATTTAGTTATTATATAGAACCCACAGTTGTCACAAGAAGGTATTTTATCATTTCTTCTAAATGCACACTCTAAACATTCTCTACATATAAAATAATCTGGACCATCCATTTATAACAAAATAAATTTGTTAATTTATTACAGCATCTTTCTCTATCCATGTATTATGAGTGTTATCAAAACCTAACCATTTAACAAACACTTTATTACCTTTACGTCTTATTACTTTCTCTACTAGGAAAACATTCGGGTACTTTGTTTTACTCATTTCTTGATCATAGAAACAACCTTCTATTAATTTATTTTTATTGTCCTTAATATGATATGTAATAGGGGCAGAATATATTATTTTACAAACGGTAAATATTTCATTCGACCAATTTGGTGTATAACCTTTCGCAAAAATAGTTTTATACCTTGATATTCTTACTTTGTCATTTATTTTAAACTTGGGAGGTTTAGTAGGTAATGTTTGAGCAAAATTTTTTTTTAAAGATTTCTCATTTTCTTTCATTGAACCTTGTACAGGTGTCATATTAATTGTGCTATGTATAGTATTGTTATATTCTTCTACTAATTGAGGTAGCAAATCGAACCATTTGTAATTACCGTTTACAGTGAATCGCTTCCACATTTTTTCTTTAAGTGTCCTGTTAAATCGTTCAGCAACAGATGCTTTTACTTCAGAGTATGTTGAATAATGATTAATTTTATTGTCATGCATTAATTACTGAAAGATTTTATTATAAAATTCAAGTCCACGGTCAGTTTGTAGATGTGTTGGACTGCGGTTAGTTATAATCGATTTAAACGCTGTAGATACACTTTCTCCAGTTTTATTTTTAATTGGAATAGCCCATGCAAATTTAGAAAATACATCAATAACTGTCAAAATATGTTTATATCCTTTATCCTGATTTGTAATCATTTCAACTAAATCAGCCTGCCATAAATCATCAATTGCTATTGTTAAAACTTTACGTCTCTGAAAATTACGCCTTAATGGTTTATGTATTTCATCCGCGATATCTTCTTTAATACCATCACCTATTTTTTTTTTATAAATGAACATTTATTTGTATTACAAACTACACATTCCCCTTTTAACATTGGCTGACCTTTTTTAGATGTTGTTCTAGTCACATTCGTAGTACCTGTCTTTGTCTTACATTTAACACAATACCCACTCATTTATTACATAAGAAATCTACTGATGCGTAATAATTAATTCAACACTTATATTGGCCCATGAAACATTATCAGTACTTATAAATCGTTTAAATCTAAGTTTTTCACGTTTTTTCAACTCGAAGCCATCCGGTAATGTTTTAAATACTCTATCATTAACACGTATTTCACTGCATGCACCTTCTGGGAATATTGTTAACTTTTCAATTTTTATGTTAAATGGTAGACGATAAATAGTATCATTAGATATACTATATTCACGTATATAGAAACCGTCTTCATCAAATTTGTTATATCGTAATTGGATTGGTATTGACAGCCGTTTAAATTGATTTTTAATATGATTATCCAGTTCTCTAAAAATAGCGGCAAGTCTCTGATTTGTCAAAGACTTCGTATTTTCATTAATTAATTTACTCATATCATATGTTTTAATTTTTATGTCAGTTTCAATTTTTATCATACTATCCAATACTAATTGGTCAACATAATATTTTTTACATGCATCATTCGCATTTTCAGACATTCCCACATTACATAATTTCTTGTTTTGTATATCATAATGACCATCATCTGTTAACTTAAACCCTATTCCAGGAACACCTTTAACATTATTATTTTCTAGATATTCATCACTATCTCCAAATTTATGTAGTACCATTTAAGAGTAAAAAAATTAATACCGCTACCATACCTCTCATGTAATTCTTCCTCTATATTTATTATTTCATTTTGAACGTTATCGTTACTAGCTAGTTTTTCCGCTTTTAGATAATCTAAGCGATCTTGTAATTCCTTAGGATCATCCCAATACACATATTCTTTTTCTTTTGTATTATATTTTTTAAATAAACCTTTCCCAGATGACGTTGATGGTATAGGTCTATTTTTATCAAATTCAGCTTGCTGCTTGATCTTTGGTGACGATGTATATATAGGTACATCTCTAAAGTTATTATAATCTTGCCACATAGGTGCTATTAGTTGTTTATATTTATCTGAACTAGACCTTATCTGACGTGTAGGTTGATCATACATATGCAATGCCCTTGTCATAAATAAAATTTCTCTATAATTTTTATAGTCAGCTACATGTGCATTTTTAAATTTATTCCAATCTTCGTAAGGTGGTTGTTTCAATGTTAAGAAAGTCAATATATTCTCATTTTTTGGATATTTCTTATTTTGTTGTTCAGTGTTGTTGTAAAATATAATATGATCTTCAACGAAATCTATTTTATAACCATTAAATAACAAATCTCTCGGTTTATTCATCTTTTGCCCCATTCTATAACCATGTTCAATTTTATGACTAATTCCGTAAGTTGTGTCTCTCTCATCTTGTTGTCGATTTAAATATGCATCTTCTATGGAATTAACAACAGCCATTTCACCTGGTAGAACTACTCTTTGTTTGGGCATTGGTACTATTGTTTCTTCATCGCCTTCATATGAGTCATTTAAAGTTGATGATGCTACAGGATTTCGCCAGTGTACCATTGCATTTCTTGATATACTTGCATCAGTAATAGCATTTGTTGTTTCTTTTATGGCTTTTTCTTGTTTATTCAAAACTTTAATTATAGGTTTATATTGTTTCTCTAAAGCTTCAATTTTATCAAACTCACTTTGATTATATAATTTTAAAGCATCTATTGTTTTTTTCTTAGAGATATTAAATTGTTTTACTAACTTCTCATAGCTCTTATCATACATTTATTTAAGAAAAAATTATATTAATTTATGATTCATGTTTTATGTTTATGTTTTATGTTTATGTTTTATGATTCATGTTCTATGTTTATGTTTTATGTACTTTATTTGTGTCTAATTTATGTTTTATGTACTTTATTTATGTCTAGTTTATGTTTTATGTACTTTATTTATGTTTTATGCACTTTATTTATGTCTAGTTTATGTTTTATGTACTTTATTTATGTCTACTTTATGTTTTATTTTCCATATTTATGTCTAGTTTATGTTCTATGTACTTTATTTATGTTTTATGTACTTTATTTATGTTTTATGCACTTTATTTATTATTTTTAATTTTTTTATTTTTTACTAATTTTTTTATTTTTTTTATATTTTTAACTATTCGTTTAAACAAATTCTATATCATGCATCTCTCTAGTACCTATTTTCTTCTTACCGTTATATTTTAAACTAGGAGGATTACGGTTCAACTCTTCAATACTTGATATAAATCTATTATACCGTTCAGGTAATGATACTTTAAAATTCTCTATACCAACTATTATTTACTCACCATACTTTCCTTCAATTACCTCAAAATATTCGATTTTATACGTTTTATTCTCCAACTCTGACAATTTTCTAAATTGTGAATTACTACTATTTAGCATACTCGCATATTCGTTTTTATTCTCCATTTATTAGGGAAAAAATTTGTTAATACGTTCAGGTTTGTCAATTTACACTTTTTGTACATATTACTAAAAATAGGGCAAAAGTACTCTTTTATGGGCATTTTCATGGTTTTTCGCGGCAAAAGTACTCTTTTATGGGCATTTTCACGGGATTTTTAGCGAATAACGGGGTACGTTCAGGTTTTTTGGGTTAGAACCGCTAATTATACACTACTAATATTATTACCTATAAATATATGTAGCTATTTTACCTGGCTCTGGGGTTGATTGAGTTAGAAGTAGACGAATTCATATTTGTAAATAGTTTTAGAAAAATTCAGATTTGTTTCTGATGAATGTTGATGGCCGAAGCTGAAAATAAAGCCGATATAATAGTGTTTACTTGAATAAACGTAAATTTTTTTTTTCAAAGAGACATGCCTTAAAAGCCATTGATTTACTATATTTATTACTTTTTAATGTATTGAAGATATGAGCAAATTTTTTTTTGCTTGTTGAAGTAGGCTATTGTTGTTTGTATCCTAGTACAGTAGATATTATAAATACATGATATTTGTGTTTTATCTTTATCAATGAAAAATCCCGATACAGAACCAGCACCAGCAACGCCAGTCTCGCCAACATACCGTAAATTTAGTTTCCAATTTCCTTCAACTGGTGGTCACAATCCATTCCAGATATACAGGTACGTGATCCAGATTAGTATTCCAAAACAGTAACCTTTGGTCAAAATATCTACAATAAAGTGTCCGATTTTATCACAAACAACAAAAGCAATACAAATAAGAAATTTAACAAAAATTCTCAAACGTCACCGAAAATTGTTACAAATGGGATTTTAAAAACTACGGAAAATATTTCAAAACTTGATCATAATAATTCTGATTCAACGTCAAATAAAAATCAAATTTAAAACATCTGCAGTGTCATGCACCGAACTTTCTTATACGCATACGGGTTAAACCACTTTGTTCTAACCTTAAGATTGCTTTTACACTAAATATATTTCTTAGAATATATATTAAATGTCAAACTTCAAATTATTTACGTCTATTTTGTTAAACAATTGACAGGCGCAGATGATACGATTTATGCAAAAATATATATAATTGGCAGAAATTTATTTTGAAACCAGTACACTTTTTGGAAAAAATATTCAAACAAAAGTTGTGCTAAATATTGATACCTTTAATTTTTGTTCATAAAATTTTTCTGTAACTGTAACCATTTTTGAGTAATTGCAGAAACTGCCAAAAATGACTAGGGTAAACAGGCACTTCCGGTTTGAATATTTATTTCAAAAATAAGAGGTGCACACCCAAGGCGTTTGCAAATCTAAAGTTTAAAGTTTCATAATTTTAGCTGCAACTGTTTAGGCTGTAGAGAACATACACACACACACATACAGACACAAACACACACACACACACACACACACAGCCAGACGTCATTCCAAAAATAGTTGAAATAGATTCAGGGAAGGTCAAAACATATATTTCCGTTGAAATCTAGAGATCGAAATTTTTCATGATTACAATACTTACTTATACTGCGTATAAGAAAGTAAAAAGTGTTACTTTAAGAGCGCCATTTAAATTCAATTTACCTGGGAAGTTATCGGATATATTTCGGCATTCATATTTAAATGTGCTTCGATCGATTAGTAACAATTCCGATAAAATTATTAACGCAAAAAAATTGAGGTAGGTAGATTGGATTAAAATTTAAAGGCGTATCAGCCTCTTGGGTTATTCACGCCATAAACTAAATAATGAAATAAACTACATTTTAAATATATATGTAAAAATAATATTGTAAGCTTAAAATCTATTAAACAAGAGGATTTAAAAATGTTTATAAAAATTAAAGTTATTGTAAAATATTATTGAATGTAAAAAAAAAATACATGTATAAATAAAATTAATGACAAAACTAGCACTTTCAAATAAAAGCAAATAGACCTGTATTAGTGAGGAACAGGACGACTCTGTCAATGAGTGTCGAATGGTCACCAAGGGCCACCGACAGGTCAAGTGACAGACCCGCCCGGTTTCGCTGTTCGGTAAACTGGGAGCACTCCAATAAAACGTGCGCCACTGTCAAGGCAGTGTCACACGTTTCGCACATCGGAGTCTCCTCACGGCGCAGAAGATGGCCATGCGTCCACCAGGTGTGCCCTGTCCGGAGTCTCGCCACAGCGACCTTCTCCTTTCGGGATGCCCTATGGGAGGAATCCCATGCCTTCACGTTTTGCTTAACATTCCTGAGCTTATTTTGTTCTATGTGACTTCACCTTTCTTGCCATTTATTTATGATCGGATGCTTGAAATGACACTTGAGGTCTTCTGCAAGAACCCGATCAAAATCAATGGTAGCCCTGGACAACGCTCGTTTAGCTGCTGCGTCAGCTGCTTCATTCCCGCGAATACCAACATGACTCGGTACCCAAATAAAGCGCACGATAGACCCTTTTGACGATAATGTCGTCAAGGTTGCTTGTATCTGCTGCAAGAGAGGATGTTTGGGGTACAAAGAATATGTCTCATTTGAAAAGAATTTGTATCAATATCTGAACATATTTTGTAACGGACAATAACTTTTTAGTACAATCCGCTGAGAAGTAAATTACCTTGGTATTGGCATTTTAACGCTTGTATTTGCGTTTATTATTGCAATATGTCTCATTTGAAACGAATTTGTATCAATTTCTGAACATATTTTATGGAGGCCTATAACTTTTTAGTACCATACGCTAAGAAATATATTACTCTAGTATTGGCATTTTAATGCTTGTATTTGCGTATATTTCTGCAATATGTCTCATTTGAAACGTATTTGTATCAATATCTGAACATATTTTATAGCGGACTATAACTTTCTAGTCCAATACGTAAAGAAATATATTACTCTGGTATTGGCATTTTTACGCATGTATTTGCGTATATTACTGTAATATGTCTCATTTGAAACGAATTTGTATCAATATCTGAACATATTTGATAGAGGCCTATAACTTTTTAGTGCAATACGCTAAGAAATATTTTACTCTGGTATTGGCATTTTTACGCTTGTATTGGTGAATATTACTGCAATATGTCTCATTTGATACGAATTTGTATTAATATCTGAACGTATTTTATGGAGGCCTATAAATTTTTAGTACCACACGCTAAGAAATGTATTACTCTGGTATTAATATTTGACGCAAGTATTTGCGTATATATCTGCAATATGTCTCATTTGAAATGAATTTGTATCAATATCTGAACAAATTTTATAGAGGTATATAACTTTTTAGTACAGTATGCTAAGAAATATATTACTCTGGTATTGGCATTTTAACGCTTGTATTTGCGTATATTACTGCAAAATGTCACATATGAAACGAATTTGTATAGAAACCTGGCCATAGTTTATGGAGGCCAATAACTTTTTAGTACCATACGCTTAGAAATATATAACTCTGGTATTGGCATTTTAACGATTGTATATGCGTATATTACTGCAATATATCTCATATGAAACGAATTTGTATCAATATCTGAACATATTTGATAGCGGACTATAACATTTTAGTACAATACGCTAAGAAATATATTACTCTGGTTTTGGCATTTTAACGCTTGTATTTGCGTATTTTACTGCAATATGTCTTATATGAAACGAATTTGTATCAATATCTGAACAAATTTAATGGAGGACTATAACTCTTTAGTACAATTCGCTAAGAAATATATTACTCTGGTATTGGCATTTTTACGCTTGTATTTGCGTATATTACTGCAATGTGTCTCATTTGAAACGAATTTGTATCAATATCAGAACAAATTTTATGGAGGCCTATAAATTTTTGGTACCAAACGCTATGAAATATATTACTCTGGTATTGGCATTTTAATGCTTGTATTTGCGTATATTTCTGCAATATGTCTCATTTGAAACGTATTTGTATCAATATCTGAACATATTTTATAGCGGACTATAACTTTCTAGTCCAATACGTAAAGAAATATATTACTCTGGTATTGGCATTTTTACGCATGTATTTGCGTATATTACTGCAATATGTCTCATTTGAAACGAATTTTTAACAATATCTGAACACATATTATGGCGGACTATAACTTTCTAGTCCAATACGTAAAGAAATATATTACTCTGGTATTGGCATTTTGACGCATGTATTTTCGTATATTACTGCAATATGTCTCATTTGAAACGAATTTGTATCAATATCTGAACATATCTAATGAAGGCCTATAACTTGCTAGTCCAATACGTAAAGAAATATTTTACTCTGTTATTGGCATTTTTACGCTTGTATTTGCGTATAATACTGCAATATGTCTCATATGAAACGAATTTGTATCAATATCAGAACATGTTTTATGGAGGACTATAAATTTTAAGTACAATACGCTAAGAAATTTATTACTCTGGTATTGGAATTTTAACGCTTGTATTTGAGTATATTACTGCAATATGTCTTATATGAAACGAATTTGTATCAATATCTGAACAAATTTTATGGAGGACTATAACTCTTTAGTACAATTCGCTAAGAAATATATAACTCTGATATTGGCATTTTAACGCTTGTATTTGCGCCCCCTGCGGGTGGGGGTTAGAATTCACCCGCAGCACCTCTGCTGGTCGTAAGAGGCGACCAATGGGCGAGGAAGGTACCTCATAAAAAACACACGGTTCCATCTGAACTTTTACCAGAAGATTAGTGGGCAAATCTTCTGCGTACTTTGCTTTCTTATTATTTTGCTCACCCGCGTGTTTGCCGTACGTGGAGACCCGTAGGGAAGGAGAAGATGATCCTGGTGGTTGAGCTTAAACGCAACACACCTCTTTGGCTTCGGATTCTTGCGAAACGGGCGGTCAGATACTAATGCTATCTGACCAATCGGCTTGCCGTTACGTTCTGTGCCGGTAAGGTGAGTCCCACGACCCTGGGGGTAAGTTTTCGGACGTTGGAGCGAGTGGCTCGCAGCGGTCTAAAGCTTATTGCCAGGTGAGGGGGACTATATCTCCTGGTTAGCCCTGGCGATCACACCAGTTTGAGATGTGACGTCCCAAATTGTGGCTCCGTGGTGGGTGGGGAGACCAGGAGATGAATTTATTCTATTTGTTAATGGCAAATAAAAACAAAACCCCGGGGGCCCCTCCCCCAAAAAATACTCGTCCATTATCGGACGAGGGAGAAAATTTCCTAAAGGGCGAAAATAAGTTTTCGCCCAAATTTTTGATTATCAAAAGGTTGGAAGATAATAAAACCATTTCAGAAGTTTCATGTTTTGCTTTGGTGAGGAGCCTGAATGAGCTGGTTGGTAGAGAACCCAAATCCACCAAACGGCTTCGTGATGGTACACTATTAGTCGAAACGGCAAATGCTTTACAAACAAAATCACTTTTGAAAGCGACTATCTTATTTAGAATGCCAATTATAGTGGAGGCGCACAAGTCCCTCAACTCATGTCAGGGCGTAATATCGTGTTACGACCTGCTATTTGTTGAGATGGACGAGTGCAAACGGGAGCTAGCGAGTCAGGGTGTTATAAACTGTCGACGGCTTACTTCCAAAAGAAACGGCGAAGTAAAAAACACAACATCGGTTGTATTAACTTTCGCGCTGGACAAGCTTCCAGAAAGGATTAAGGTTGGATTTCACAGTTGTTCTGTGAGACCATACTTTCCTCGACCAATGCGTTGCTTTAAATGCCAGAAGTTCGGGCACACTGCATCTCGTTGTGACGCACAGGCTGTGTGTCCACGGTGCAGTGAGCAGGAGCATTTGGGCGAGGAATGTAGGGGTCCCACACGATGTGTCAATTGTTCTGGGAATCATCCTTCTTTCTTTTCTGATTGCCCACGCAATCAGGAGGAAAAGAAAATTATCGAAATCAAACTTATTGATAAGATATCCTATTTCGACGCCCGTAAAAAGTTTAAAACGCAGACCAGTCCTGTATTTAGCCGTTCTTTCGCCACAATCGCTGCAACGCCAGTTTTAAAGAAATCTATTGCCGTTCAGACTGATAATCTTCCTTCCTCTAATAGTTCTTCAACTGTTCCGAATTTGCCTTCTGTTAAAACTAACATTCCTAAATCAAAAGTTAGTCAAAATTTAAAATCAATTTCGAAAGCAGCTGTCAAAATCATAAACGAACCAAAATCAAAATTAACCGTTAAACCTAAACAAAAAATTACACATATAAAATCAAGTCCTTCTTCTACGCCGCAAATTATTTCGAAAAAACATTCAATGGAGATACGAGAAACATCCAGTGTTTCAAGTTCTTCCATTACCAAATTTTCTTCTAGTAAAGGATCTCAATCTTCGAGATCCTCTTCTCCTATGGAAGTCACTAGCTTTAAACTTTCTAGGCCAGAGCGAGATAAATCTTCCACACCCAAATAATGCCTCCCATACTACAATGGAATTGTAATGGTTTCTACAGCCATTTTGAGGAATTTAAAGCTCTCAATGCCGAGCAGACTCCCTCTTGCATATGCTTACAACAACGCATTTTCAAGACACCAGAGCTGTTTCATTACGAGGCTTCTCAGTATTTCGTACTGATGTGCCTACTGATGGCCAAGCTCGTGGTGGAGTAGCGATTCTGGTTCACGAAGATGTGTATTGTGAGGAGATTGCTTTGAATTCTGAATTACAAGCTGTAACTGTCCGTGTTGCTATTTCTTTTCTGGTCACTTTATGTTCTATCTATCTTCCTCCAAACGACAATGTCGATATACGTGATATCGTTGAATTGATTGATCAATTGCCTGCTCCATTCATTCTTATGGGCGATTTCAACGCTCATAATCCTGAATGGGGATCAGGTACGATTAATCAACGCGGTAGACGCTTGGAACACCTATTCACCGCAAGGACACATGTCACCTTAAATGATGGTAGTATGACACATTTTTCTGCCGCGTGGAGATCTTTCACTGCGATTGATCTAACGATCTGTTCTGCAGCAATAGCTCCATTGTTTGAGTGGCATGTGCACTCAGACTTGCATCAAAGTGACCACTTTCCGATCATTCTGAAAGTTTTGCAGAGCTCAGATTCTGATGCTCGTTGTCCGAAATGGGCTTTAAAGCGAGCAGATTGGAATCTGTTCTCGGAGTTGGCCGTATTTGGTGAAAATGATTTCGTTGACGTGGACGGCCATGTTCGGTATTTCACGGATGCAATCAAGTCTGCTGCACAACAGAGTATTCCTCTAACACCTATTCATTCTAATAGAATACCCGTTCCCTGGTGGAACGATGAGTGCAAGATTGCTATCCGAGAAAAACGACGTATTTTTCGCCATTACAGGCGATTTCCAACCACCGAGAATATGATCCATTACTTCCAAGCCAAGGCAAAAGCTAGAAGAATTGTTCGGAAGAGTAAGAAAGCGTCATGGCAGAAATACATTTCTTCCATTACAACCTCCACTCCAGTTTCAAAGGTATGGGAGAAGGTCAGAAAAATATCTGGCCGCTCAAAATCTAGCACTGTTTCTGGCCTAAAAATCAATGGCAATGTTATTACCTGTCGGTCTGATGTTGCTAATATTATAGCATCCACTTTCGCGGATACTTCAAGTTCCAATCACTATCCAGCTGAGTTCCTCGCTCGAAAATCAATCTTGGAACGTCAATGTCTCAATTTTGTTTCGCCGGGCGATGAAATCTACAATCTTTCTTTCAGCGTGGATGAACTTGAAAGTGCGATTTCAGATTCTCACGACAGCGCTCCTGGACCTGATTCTATTCACTACCAGATGCTTCGCCATTTGAATCCTGCTGGAAAAACATTTCTTTTACAAATGTATAATCGTATTTGGTTTTCCGGTATCTGCCCAACACCATGGCGTGATGCGATTATTGTACCAATCCCAAAGCCTGGAAAAGACAAAACACTGCCATCTAGCTATCGCCCAGTCTCGCTTAACAGTTGTGTCTGCAAGCTCATGGAACGCATGATCAACAGGCGTCTTGTTTGGTTCCTGGAATCAAACAACCTGTTGGATAACATCCAGTGCGGCTTCCGCCGCTTCCGTTCCACTGCAGACCACCTTATAAGACTTGAATCAACCATCCGGGATGCTTTTCTCAACAAGCAACATATGGTAGCTTTGTTTTTTGATATTGCCCGGGCCTATGATACCACTTGGCGTTTTGGTATTTTGCGCACTTTACACTCCTGGGGCTTGAGAGGTAATCTTCCCATATTTCTTGAAAGCTTTCTTTCCTTAAGGAAGTTTCAAGTTCGTGTGGGAAATGACCTCTCCAACATTTTTACTCAAGAAAACGGAGTACCGCAAGGGTCTATTCTGAGTGTCACGTTGTTTGCTGTGGCCATCAACGGTGTTGCTCAGTGTATTCGTTCACCTGTGCTGGGATCCCTGTACGTGGACGACTTGGCGATTTTCTGCAGTTCTCGCAATATGGCTTCCATAGAGCGTCAGCTGCAGTTAACAATCAATCGTCTTCATGCCTGGGCTACTGAGCAAGGTTTCGTATTTTCTGCGGCCAAGACAGAGTGCATTCACTTCTGTCAACGCCGTCACCTTCACTTAGATCCTGTTCTCTCTCTCTCAACGGTACTGATCTTCCATTTGTGGAAACTGCCCGTTTTCTTGGTCTTCTATTTGACAAGAAGCTTAACTGGCGTGCCCATCTAGTGGCTTTGAAGGCAAAATGTCGGCTTTCTCTAAATCTATTGCGAGTTCTTTCTTCCAAATCGTGGGGTGCCGATAGAATTTCTATGCTGCGCCTGTATCGGGCTTTGATACGCTCCGAGCTGGACTATGGCTGTATCGCTTACGCGTCTGCCAGGCCATCCGTTATCAAAACCATTGATACGATACACCATACTGGTATTCGTCTTGCTACTGGTGCTTTTCGTACCAGCCCAATACCAAGTTTATTGTGCGAAGCTGGCAAGCCTTCTCTGTATGATCGTCGCAGGCTTTTGACCATGAACTATACGGCAGCCATGAAGTCGAAACCATATCACCTGGTTTTTGACACTGTCTTTGGTCAACAGTTTGCGGAGATTTATGACCGAAGGGCTCGTTCGGTGGGTTACTTTTCAATCAGATCTCGCAATACTTTTGGAGAGGTTAATTTTGAACTTCCTTCAACGCCAGACACTTCTTTCAGCCCCTTTCCACCTTGGACATTCTCCCGTCCGAATACCAACTATGCGCTTTCAAAGCTGGATCGATCCGCTACTCCACCCATTCTGTTCCAACGTGAGTTTACTCGAATCATTGCCAACTATCGGCAATGGATTCGCATTTACACCGACGGTTCGAAGAGCAACGACAGGGTTGCATGTGCTTTTATATCGGCAAGAGGTGCATGTGAGTTTCGTCTTCACAAACTCTCGTCCGTATACACGGCAGAGCTGTATGCACTCTACCAAGCACTTCTCTATATTTATAGACTCGCACGTAATTCTTTTGTTATTGTGTCGGACTCGATGAGCGCTTTGAAAGCGATTGATTCTTTGTACCCCAAACATCCTCTATTGCAGCAGATACAAGCAACCTTGATGACGTTATCGTCAAGAGGGTCTATCGTGCGCTTTATTTGGCTACCGAGTCATGTTGGTATTCGCGGGAATGAAGCAGCTGATGCAGCAGCTAAGCGAGCTTTGTCCAAGGCCACCATTGATTATGATCGGATGCTTGCTGATGACCTCAAAGGTCATTTTAAGCATCTGATCATTAATCAGTGGTAGGAAAGGTGGAGTCATATAGTTTCTAACAAGCTTAAAAATGTTAAGCACAACGTGAGGCCATGGGATTCTTCCCATAGGGCATCCCGAAAGGAGGAGGTCGCTGTGGCGAGACTCCGGATGGGGCACACCTGGTGGACGCATGGTCATCTTCTGCACCGTGAGGAGGCTCCGATGTGCGAAACGTGTGACACTGCTTTGACAGTGGCGCACGTTTTGTTGGAGTGCTCCCAGTTTACCGAGCAGCGAAACAGGGCGGGTCTGTCACTTGACCTGTCGGTGGCCCTTGGTGACCATTCGACACTCATTGACAGGGTCGTCCTGTTCCTCAGGAATACAGGTCTATTTGCCTTTATTTAAAAATGCTAGCTTTTACATTAATTTTATTTATACACGTATTTTTTTTTAGCACTCAATAATATTTTACAATATCATTTATTTTTACAATTTTAAACCTGTACATTTTATTTATTTATATATACATTTATTCATATTTTACATTTAATAGATATTAAGTTTAAAATTTTATTTTTACATAACATATATTTAGTTAGTTTCTTTCATAATATAGTTTATGGCGTGAATAGCCCAAGAGGCTGATACGCCTTTAAATTTTAATCCTACCTACCTACCTACGCTTGTACTTGTATATTAATGCAATATGTCTTATATGAAACGAATTTGTATCAATAACTGAACAAATTTTATGGAGGACTATAACTTTTTAGTACAATTCGCTAAGAAATATATTACTCTGGTATTGGCATTTTATCGCTTGTATTTGCGTATATTAGTGCAATACGTCTCATTTGAAACGAATATGTATCAATATCTGAACATATTTTATAGAGATCTATAACTTTATAGTGCAATACGCTAAGAAATATTTTACTCTGGTATTGGCATTTTTACGCTTGTATTTGCGTATATTACTGTAATATGTCTCATTTGAAACGAATTTGTATCAATATCTGAACATATTTGATAGAGGCCTATAACTTTTTAGTGCAATACGCTAAGAAATATTTTACTCTGGTATTGGCATTTTTACGCTTGTATTGGTGAATATTACTGCAATATGTCTCATTTGATACGAATTTGTATTAATATCTGAACGTATTTTATGGAGGCCTATAAATTTTTAGTACCACACGCTAAGAAATGTATTACTCTGGTATTAATATTTGACGCGAGTATTTGCGTATATATCTGCAATATGTCTCATTTGAAATGAATTTGAATCAATATCTGAAAAACTTTTATAGAGGTATATAACTTTTTAGTACAGTACGCTAAGAAATATAATACTCTTGTATTGGCATTTAAACGCTTGTATTTGCGTATATTACTGCAAAATGTCACATATAAAACGAATTTGTATAGAAACCTGGACATAGTTTATGGAGGCCAATAACTTTTTAGTACCATACGCTTAGAAATATATAACTCTGGTATTGGCATTTTAACGATTGTATATGCGTATATTACTGAAATATGTCTCATATGAAACGAATATGTATCAATATCTGAACATATTTTATAGAGGTCTATAACCTTTTAGTGCAATACGCTAAGAAATATTTTACTCTGGTATTGGCATTTTTACGCTTGTATTTGCGTATATTACTGTAATATGTCTCATTTGAAACGAATTTGTATCAATATCTGAACGTATTTTATGGAGGGATATAAATTTTTAGTTCCATACGCTAAGAAATATATTACTCTGGTATTAACATTTAAACGCTAGTATTTGCGTATATATCTGCAATATGTCTCATTTGAAACGAATTTGTATCAATATCTGAACAAATTTTATGGAGGCCTATAAATTTTTCGTACCAAACGCTATGAAATATATTACTCTGGTATTGGCATTTTAATGCTTGTATTTGCGTATATTTCTGCAATATGTCTCATTTGAAACGTATTTGTATCAATATCTGAACATATTTTATAGCGGACTATAACTTTCTAGTCCAATACGTAAAGAAATATATTACTCTGGTATTAGCATTTTTACGCATGTATTTGCATATATTACTGTAATATGTCTCATTTGAAACGAATTTGTATCAATATCTGAACAAATTTTATAGAGGTATATAACTTTTTAGTACAGTACGCTAAGAAATATAATACTCTTGTATTGGCATTTTAACGCTTGTATTTGCGTATTTTACTGCAATATGTCTTATATGAAACGAATTTGTATCAATATCTGAACAAATTTTATGGAGGACTATAACTCTTTAGTGCAATTCGCTAAGAAATATATTACTCTGGTATTGGCATTTTTACGCTTGTATTTGCGTATATTACTGCAATGTGTCTCATTTGAAACGAATTTGTATCAATATCTGAACAAATTTTATGGAGGCCTATAAATTTTTAGTACCAAACGCTATGAAATATATTACTCTGGTATTGGCATTTTAAAGCTTGTATTTGCGTATATTTCTGCAATATGTCTCATTTGAAACGTATTTGTATCAATATCTGAACATATTTTATAGCGGACTATAACTTTCTAGTCCAATACGCAAAGAAATATATTACTCTGGTATTGGCATTTTTACGCATGTATTTGCGTATATTACTGTAATATGTCTCATTTGAAACGAATTTGTATCAATATCTGAACATATTTGCTAGAGGCCTATAACTTTTTAGTGCAATACGCTAAGAAATATTTTACTCTGGTATTGGCATTTTTACGCTTGTATTGGTGAATATTACTGCAATATGTCTCATTTGATACGAATTTGTATCAATATCTGAACGTATTTTATGGAGGCCTATAAATTTTTAGTACCATACGCTAAGAAATATATTACTTTGATATTAACATTTTTACGCTAGTATTTGCGTATATATGTCTCATTTGAAAGGAATTTGTATCAATATCTGAACACATTTTATGGAGGTATATAACATTTTAATACAGTACGCTATGAAATATATTACTCTGGTTTTGGCATTTTAACGCTTGTATTTGCGTATTTTACTGCAATATGTCTTATATGAAACGAATTTGTATCAATATCTGAACAAATTTTACGGAGGATTATAACTTTTTAGTACAATTCGCTAAGAAATATATTACTCTGGTATTGGCATTTTAACGCTTGTATTTGCGTAAATTACTGCAATACGTCTCATTTGAAACGAACATGTATCAATATCTGAACATATTTTATAGAGGTCCATAACTTTTTAGTGCAATACGCTTAGAAATATTTTACTCTGGTATTGGCATTTTAACGCTTGTATTTGCGTATATTACTTCAATGTGTCTCATTTGAAACGAATTTGTATCAATATCTGAACATATTTTATGGAGGCCTATAACTTTCTAGTCCAATACGTAAAGAAATTTATTACTCTGGTATTGGCATTATTACAGCTGTATTTGCGTATATTACTGCAATACGTCTCATTTGAAACGAATATGCATCAATATCTGAACATATTTTATAGAGGTCTATAACTTTTTAGTGCAATACGCTAAGAAATATTTTACTCTGGTATTGGCATGTTAACGCTTGTATTTGCGTATATTACTTCAATGTGTCTCATTTGAAACGAATTTGTATCAATATCTGAATATATTTTATTGAGGCCAATACATTTTTAGTACCAAACGCTAAGAAATATATTACTCTGGTATTGGCATTTTAATGCTTGTATTTGCGTATATTACTGCAATATGTCTCATTTGAATCGAATTTGTATCAATATCTGAACACATATTATAGCGGACTATAACTTTCTAGTCCAATACGTAAAGAAATATATTACTCTGGTATTGGCATTTTGACGCATGTATTTGCGTATATTACTGCAATATGTCTCATTTGAAACGAATTTGTATCAATATCAGAACATATTTTATGAAGGCCTATAACTTTTTGGTGCAAAATGCTAAGAAATATTTTACTCTGGTACTAACATTTTAACGCCAGTAATTGCCTATATATCTGCAATATGTCTCATTTGAAACGAATTTGTATCAATATTTGAATAATTTTTTTGGAGGTATATAACTTTTTAGTACAGTACGCTAAGAAATATATAACACAGGTATTGGCATTTTAACGCTTGTATTTCCGTATATTACTGCAAAATGTCACATATGAAACGAATTTGTATAGAAAACTGGCCATAGTTTATGGAGGCCAATAACTTTTTAGTACCATACGGTTAGAAATATATAACTCTGGTATTGGCATATTTTAAAATGCCAATACCAGAGTAATATATTTCTTAGCGTATTGCACTATAAAGCTATAGACCTCTATAAAATTTGTTCAGAAATTGATACATATTCGTTTCAAATGAGACGTATTGCAGTAATATACGCAAATACAACTGTAAAAATGCCAATACCAGAGTAATATATTTCTAAGCGTATTGCACTAAAAAGTTATAGGCCTCCATAAAATATGTTCAGATATGATACAAATTCGTTTCAAAAGAAACATATTGCAGTAATATACACAAATACAAGCGTTAAAATGCCAATACTAGAGTAATATATTTCTAAGCGTATTGCAACTAAAAAGTTATAGGCCTCCATAAAATATGTTCAGATATGATACAAATTCGTTTCAAATGAAACATATTGCAGTAATATACGCAAATACAAGCGTTAACATGCCAATACCAGAAAAAAATATTTCTTAGCGTATTGCAGTAAAAAGTTAAACTTATCCATAAAATATGTTCAGATATTGACACAAATTCGTCTCATATAAGACATATTGCAGCAGAATACTCAAATATAAGCGTTAAAATGCCAATACCAGAGTAATATATTTCTTAGCGTATTGCACTAAAAAGTTATAGGCCTCCATAAAATATATTCAGATATGATACAAATTCGTTTCAAATGAAACATATTGCAGTAATATACGCAAATACAAGCGTTAAAATGCCAATACCAGAGTAATATATTTCTTAGCGTATAGCACTATGTTATAGGCCTGCATAAAATATGTTCAGTAATATACGAAAATACAAGCGTTAAAATGCCAATACCAGAGAAATATATTTCCTAGCGTATTGCACTAAAGAGTTATAGGAATCCATAATATTTGTTCAGATATTAATACAAATTCCTTTCAAATGAGACACATTGCAGTAATATACGCAAATACAAGCGTTAAAATGCCAATACCAGAGTAATATATTTCTTAGCGTATTGCACTAAAAAGTTATAGGCCTCCATTATATATGTTCAGATATGATACAAATTCGTTTCAAATGAAACATATTGCAGTAATATACGCAAATACAAGCGTTAAAATGCCAATAACAGAGTAATATATTTCTTAGCGTATTGCACTTACAAGTTATAGGCCTCCATAAGATATGTTCAGATATGATACAAATTCGTTTCATATGAAACATATTGCAGTAATATACGCAAATACAATCGTTAAAATGCCAATACCAGAGTAATATATTTCCTAGCGTATTGCACTAAAATTTATAGGACTCCATAAAATATGTTCTGATATTGATTCAAATTCGTTTCATATGAGTCATATTGCAGTAATATTCGCAAATACAAGCGTTAAAATGCCAATAACAGAGTAATATATTTCTTAGCGTATTGCACTAAAAAGTTATAGTTCTAAATAAAATATGTTCAGATATTGATACAAATTCGTTTCATATGAGACATATTGCAGTAAAATACGCAAATACAAGCGCCAAAATGCCAATACCAGAGTAATATATTTCTTAGCGAATTGCACTAACAAGTTATAGGCCTCCATAAAATATAATCAGATGTTGATACAATTCGTTTCAAATGAGACATATTGCAGTAATGTACGCACATACAAGCGTTAAATTGCCAATACCAGAGTAATATATTTCTTGGCGTATTGCAGTAAAAAATTATAGGAATCCGTTAAATATGTTCAAATATTGATACAAATTCGTTTCAAATAAGACAAATTGCAGTAATATACGCAAATACAAGCGTTAAAATGCTAATAACAGAGTAATATATTTCTAAGCTTACTGCACTAAAAAGTTATAGAACTCCATAAAATATGTTCAGATGTTGATACAAATTCGTTTCAAATGAGACATATTGCAGTAATGTACGCAAATACAGGCGTTAAAATTTACATACCAGAGTTATATATTTTTTAGCGTATAAAATATGTTCAGATATTAATTCAAGTTAGTTTCAAGTGAGATATATTGCAGTAATATACGCAAATACAAGCGTTAAAATGCCAATACCAGAGAAATATATTTCTCAGCGTTGTTCACTAAAAAGTTATACTAATCCATAAAATATGTTCAGATATTGATTCATTTTCGTCTCATACGAGACATATTGCAGAGGAATACTCAAATACAAGCGTTAAAATGCCAATACCAGAGTAATATATTTCCTAGCGTATTGCACTAAAGAGTTATAGGAATCCATAATATTTGTTCAGATATTAATACAAATTCCTTTCAAATGAGACATATTGCAGTAATATACGCAAATACAAGCGTTAAAATGCCAATACCAGAGTAATATATTTCTTAGCGTATTGCACTAAAAAGTTATAGGCCTCCATTATATATGTATAAATTCATACGACTCCATAAAATATGTTCTGATATTGATTCAAATTCGTTTCATATGAGTCACATTGCAGTAATATACACAAATACAAGCGTTAAAATGCCAATTACAGAGTAATATATTTCTTAGCTTACTGCACTAAAAAGTTATAGAACTCCATAAAATATGTTCAGATGTAGATACAAATTCGTTTCAAATGAGACATATTGCAGTAATATACGCAAGTACAAGCGTTAAAATGCCAATACCAGAGAAATATATTTCATAGCGTATTGCACTACAAAGTTATACTAATCCATCAAATATGTTCAGATATTGATACAAATTCGTCTCATATGAGACATATTGCAAAAGAATACTCAAATACAAGCGTTAAAATGCCAATACCAGAGTAATATATATCTTAGCGTATTGCACTTACAAGCTATAGGAATCCATAAAATATGTTTAGATGTTGATACAAATTCGTTTCAAATGAGACATATTGCAGTAATATTCGGAAATACAAGCGTTGTTATGCAAATACCAGAGTAATATATTTCTTAGCGTATTGCACTAAAGAGTTATAGGCCTCCATAAAATATGTTCAGATATGATACAAATTCGTTTCAAATCAAACATATTGCAGTAATATAAGCAAATACAAGCATTAAAATGCCAATACCAGAGTAATATATTTCTTAGCGTATTGCACTAACAAGTTATAGGTCTCCATAAAATATGTTCAGATATGTTATAAATTCGTTTCAAATGAAACATATTGCAGTAATATACGCAAATACAAGCGTTAAAATGCCAATACCAGAGTAATATATTTCTTGGCGTATTGCACTAAAAGTTATAGGCCTCCATAAAATATGTTCAGATATGATACAAATTCGTTTCAAATGATACATATTGCAGTAATATACGCAAATACAAGCGTTAAAATGCCAATACCAGAGTAATATATTTCTTAGCGTATTGCACTAAAAAGTTATGCCCAATTGTTGTGCCGCGATCGGGTTTTAAATGATTTAATATCTTCAAAAAAAAATGCGATTCCCGTGCCAAGAGCACAAATTAAAAATAATGTCTAAAATTATTTTTATTTTTCTAATAGTACGTTTAGAGCGTAATTGTGTGTTCTTAAATGCAGATCAAAAAGAAAATTACAAAAAAAAATTGGCAAAACATTGCATAAACTAAATATATATAAGAAATAATTTTATGTGTATTGCTTTTTACCCCTATAATTTCCCACTACAAATACCACTAAAATTTATATTTTTACTTTAAAGTTAAATTAATTTGATTTTACGTTAAATGTTTATTGCGTTATTCAATTTAAAATAAATAAATATTAACCTTCAAAAATTTTGTAAATACAAATAACAAGACTATAATGCAACTATATTTATAAATTGTCGCAATCAAATATTCGTACCGGTTGGCCATGAACATCATGGACGAGCCCTACTGATTGTCAGTGTCATCTACAACTTTCCAGTCACTATTAGAAGTGTCAAAAGCTCGAGTCGGAGGGGCCTGGTAATAACCAAGCGATGTAAGCGCATGCGAACAATAGGCAAAAAAATTAAGCACGTGACCAAAGACGCGGGGTTCGAATTTGTTCACGTTCAACGCTGAGTGACATGTTAACCTTATGATGGCCAGAATCGGCGGCTCATTTATTTTGAGATATTTCACTTGCATTTGTCGATGAATCAAAGAAAAAATGAAAATTTTAGGGGCAATTTTATAGTGTTTATGCAATTGCGAACATCTTTAATAAAGCTATATTTTCAAATTGAAAATGCATTTTATGTTAAATTCGCCTCTGCACATGGGCGTTTGTTTGGCTTCGTTGTAGAAAATGTAAAAATCCAAACACTTTTTTTGCCTATTCGCATGCGAGCGCACACCGCTCGGTCAAGAATACCGTTTTCTTGCGCGTATGCGCTTCTTACCGAGTCACGCATGCAAAGCGTAGCGCACGGTTTCAAGAATCGGGCCCATGGTTATTACCGTGTGCAACAGATCAGTTTAGTGGCATTACTCAACGAATGTCTTTGGTTATAATCTTTCCAATACATATTTAAGTTTATTCCGTAGTTTCAATTATTCTAGTTTGTGAGTATGGCAAATTTGGATGAATTGATCCACGTCGATGTAATAAATGCCATGGAGGAAGCAGAAAATGCAATGTATGAAGAACGGAGAGTTTTTCAGCGGCAAAATATATTTGACTTACCGGAGAGGCAATTCATTAAATTATTTCGGCTATCAAAGCAATTGGCAATAAATTTAAGTAAGACGATGAGCTTATACATCACAATAAGATAATTTTCTGCGACGTTGTACAGCTCTTATTTTTGAGATTATACATTTAAAAAAAAACTGTATGTTAAGAAAGGATCAAACTGTAAATCCGTCGGAGTAAAATAAAATAATTTCTTTTTCTTAAATTAATATTAAAACATCAATAATGTCCATGTTTACTGTATTTCTTTCAAGAATCAATGTGCAAATTTGATTATCTAAACCGACCATTTTGGAATTTAACATTTTCTAAGATATTTCTCAAAATTTCAAATATCTTATATTAAAACGAAAACTTTCCAGAACGGCGCAGAAAAATTGCTTTCTGGTGATATATTTTCCACATAATGTACCATTATACGACATAAGAATAGGCTCCACACAGTACAGTCTTTTAAAATTACTAATTGTAAGATTGAAATATATTCAACAGAAAATTGAATTTTTAGTAAACATTTTTTTTTATCTATAACTATTTATTTAATGATATATGTATCATTTTAAATTGAATGATAATAAAAAATATCTATTACTTCATATATATATATATATATATATATATATATATATATATATATATATATATATATATATATATATATATATATATATATATATATATATATATATATATATAAAATAAATCAACGACTCGGAGAGTTTGATTTTTAAAAATTTATTTTATATTTTAGCAAGGTTACAATGCGACTTGTTTTTACAAGAGTTCTACACTTTCTGCCGTTATGGCTTATTTCTATGTTAAAGCTAGTGTTTTGTTACATATGTCTCATGTTATGGAAAAGTACTGTGTGTCTGATATATTGCTGATGCTGCAGAGTTGTTGGTTATATAATTCCTCCACTGTTAGATGAAAGAATACCTGTGTCAATAGGTATTGTTTCAATAGTGATTACATTATCTTTTCTTATTTTAGGTTTACATATTTTTGACATGATTATAGAATACATTTTCTGAATTAATAGCATTACAAGTATTACAAATATTACATAAAGTAAAATATCGTAGAATATTGAATGTGATTCTATTAAAGAATTTTCTTTTAAATGTGTTATTTCTTGCAGTGGTAATTTAATTGTCTCTAAACTTTTTATGTTTAATGTCTTATTAATGACTAATTTAATTTTATTATTATCGATATTTAAATTTATTACTTTGTCAAAGTTAATTTTCATCTAAAATTTTTATTTGTTAATTAAGCAATTTTGTATTGAGAAGATACCACTAATTTCTTTCTCTTGTAATTCATTACCACATTCAATGTTCATTAATTCCTTATTGGGTAAATATAGGTATACAATATTTGAGTTGGGAATTGGGATTATTTCGTTATGGTTAAGAAGTTTGCTATATTTGCAATTATTATTGTTTCTATTAAAATACATGTTTTCTAGACATTTATCGGGTAATATGTTTCCTGTAGTACATATGTGTAAATTAACTTCTACTAACGTACATTTATTTAGATAGTTGATTTGTACATTTGTTTTTGAATAATATCCCTTTAGTATATTTAGGGTTACATAATTACTTTCGTGTGTAGTGGGAATTGGTGTAAATTGTAAGAGTCCGGTTTCTGTGAGAGGAATAGGAATGTCGATTAATATGTTCAAAACGAGTTTTTCATATTTGCAATATGTTTTAACTAATTGTTGGTTCTGCCAATTTTTTATTATGAGGTTTTTAAGATTATCCGGTAATAATTTATTGATTTCCCTTTTTATTTTTTTCTGTTAGTATTTGTGCCTTGTCTTTTATGTAGGTTTTGACTACTTGTTGTTTATAAGCAGGTTTTTCGATTTTACCGGTATTTCTTTTAGCTTGCTGTTCGTAGACCTTTTTGTGTAGTTTATAACTGTTTACTTTTGAGGTAGCGTATTTCATTTTATTTACTTCTAGCAAAGCTTTGGTTTCTTCGTAGACTTTATCCATGATATCTTTGTGTGTTTAAATATAGTTATCAGTTATTATTTCGGGTGATATTTCTTCATTAGATTCGTTAAAATGGCCGAAAAGAAAATCGTTCGGTGAACGTTTAGTTGCTGAATGAATACTTTGGTTATAAGCTTGAAGAGCGTATCGAACTTTGTTATTGGTGCCTAAATCGTGAAAATCTTTATTTTGCTCTAAGATTCTCATGTGTTCTATGATGGTGGAATGAAATCTTTCAATATTTCCATTACTTTTAGGGTTGTTTACGCTTATAAGGTGTATACGAATTTTCTTTGTTGATAGAAAATTATAAATTAGTTGATTGTTGAATTGTAAACCGTTATCTGAAATAATTAAACTAGGGTATCCGAAAATTGCAAAATATTTAATTAATTTTTGGACTACAGTTAAGGTATTAATTTCGGGCAAATGATAAATTTGGGCATGCTTAGAAAAACTATCAATTATCGTTAAGAAATTTTGTTTCCTTAAGGACAATATATCTATGTGAATTACTTCTAGTGGTTTTGATGCTGTGCGTGTTTTCAGTATAGGAATTTTAGTTGGATTTCTTTCGTATTTATTTTCTTGGCATGTCTCACAGTTATTTATAAATTTTGATATAGATATTTGCATATTAGGCCAATAGTATTTCTGTTTTAATTTGTTGTAAGTTTCTACTATGCCTCGATGATTCGTTCTCCCAAGGTGATAGTTTTGAATTAATTCTATTTGTTCATCAGATAATTCGATATCTTCTAGTTGCGATTGGCAGTTAATTAATTTATAGGTTCCAAGTTGAAAATGTACACGTAATAGAGAATTTAATGTGTTTTGAAAATGTTCAGGTACTATCTAATGATATTTAATGCCCGGTACACAATATTCTTTTATAAATTGTAATAAAGCGTTTTCGCAGCCATTTTTATTAAGGTACATATATATTCTTTGTTTATCGTGCTTAAATAGTTTTTTGATTTCTATGCTGTTTTTTGAATTCGTTTCTTTAAATATTATCTGATTTTTGCCAAAATTTACAGGGATTTCTTCATAATGAAGTCCATTTATCGGTGACTCATCGTCAGAGTGTTGTGTGCAGCTATCGGTGTCTTTTTCAGCGAAACAGAGTTTGCATAATTTTGAATGGTGTCTGGAGTGAAAACGTTTATTTGTATATTGGTATTTTGAAAGGTTTGTGTTAGTAAATTTTCTATGTCGTACCAATTCTGTTTATCTAATTTAGGCATATTGATAAAATTAATATTATTTTGAAGTAAATATTCTCTTAATTGTTTCAGGCAAGTTTCTATATCTTTTAAATTTGCTTTGTCGTAATAATTATTTTTTGTTAATAAATGAATAATCGGTTTTGGTGACATTTGAATAGCTATTTTTCCTAAAATTTTAATATTGTCTAAGTTAATTGTTGTTTTGAATTTTTCATTAATTTGTTTGGCAAAACCTTGTCTCATTTTAAAGTCTTTAGACATACAGTGTGTTATGAGTTCTGAGTGATCGAAAATGTTTGTATTTAAGTAATTTATTGCAAAAGATTTTGGAATACTAGACAGGTAATCCGCGACATAATTTTGTTTACCTTTTTGGTATTCGATATCATAGTTATATTCGCATAGCTTGAGTTTCCATCTTATTAATTTTTGATTGGGTTCTTTCAAACTATTCAGCCAAATTAAGGGTTTATGATCGGTTATTAATTTGAATTTGTTTCCGTATAGGTAAGGGTGAAAATGTTTAATAGACCAAATTATTGCCAGTAGTTCTTTTTCAGTGGTGGAATAGTTAATTTCGTGTTCGTTCAGCGTTCTACTTGCGTATGCTATAGGTAAATCTTTTCCTTCAATATTTTGTGAAAGCACTGCGCCTAATGCAAAATTCGAAGCGTCGGTGGTTAATCTAAATTGTTTGGAAAAGTTTGGGTATTGTAATATTGGTGAATTTGAGAGTAGCAATTTACATTTTTCAAAACATGAAATATATTCTTTATCCTCAATGTTAATTTTGACATTTTTCTTAAGACATCAAGTGAGGGGTTTTGTTAATTTAGCGAAGTCTTTGATGAATCTTCGATAATAACCAAGTAGACCAAGAAGTGATTTAATTTCTTTGGGTGATTTTGGAATTGGAATTTTTTTTATAATTTCAATTTTACTAGGGTTTGGTTTTATATCTTCGGTGGTGATTAAATGGCCAAGGTAAGCGACTTCTTTCCGTAGAAATTCGCTTTTGTCTAGTTGTATCTTTAGGTTAGCTTCCCTTAATCTTTGAAAAATGGTTTTAATGTTTTGAATGTGTTCTTTTAAGGAGGTTCCTAATATAATAATGTCATCTAGGTAGACAAAACATATTTTATTTATCAGATCTTTGAGCACGAAGTTCATTAGCCTTTGAAATTTACTTGGGGCATTTTTCAACCCAAAAGGCATTCTGAGGAATTCAAAATGACCCTGGTCTGTGGAGAAGGCTGTTTTCTCTATAGAACCGTGATCCATCTGATGAAAACCACTGATTAGGTCAATAGTCGTAAAATAGTTCGCTTTTCCTAGTTTGTCAAGAATTTCTGTTATATCAGGGATGGGAAATTTGTCGTCTATTGTTTTGGAGTTTAATTTCCTATAATCTATCACCATTCTAAATTTTTCTTTTCCTGAGGCGTCTTGCTTTTTGGGTACAATCCAAATTGGACTACTCCAAGGTGAATATGAATGTCTAATTATTTTGTCATCTAACAATTTAATAATTTGAGAATTTACTTCATCCTTATAAATTATAGGGTATTTATAAGATCTTTGATATACGGGTGCTTCGTCTAATGTATTAATTTTATGTTTAATTTTGTTAGTGAAGGTGAGATTTTGATTTTCGGAAATAGTTAAATCTTGAAATTCTTTTATCAATTTATTTAAGTGGTTAATTTCCATATCGTTTAGATGTTCTTTTCTGAGATTAAGTTTATCGCAAGTTTCGTGAAAATTTAATTCCAAATTATTTTGGTGGAAGTAACTAAATTTGAACTTATGTTTATTTAATAATTTAATCGTTTCATTCGGGTAGTCTATAATTGCTCGTAATAAACTTACACCAGAGTTACCTATTACAATATTGAAATCTTTGTGAAATTCATAAATGTGACATTTTAATTTTATATTAAATAGTTCGGCAAAAGTATAATGATTTCCATGAGAGATGGCATTGGCTGTTTGAATTTGAAAATATTCGGGATATATTTTGAATTTATTTTTATTTTCGTCTACAAATTTTTGGCTTATAAAATTTTCAGATGATCCAGTGTCTATTATAATTCGGCAATTTTTAAATTGAATGAATGGTAGTTTTGAGATATAATTGGCTAAGGATTCAAATTTTCTTGCGGGAGTATGCAAAAATTTTCATTGTCTATTTCTGGTTCTGTGGTAGAATATTCAAAATTTTCGTTATCTGTTTGTTCAGCGTTTTCTAAGTCAATTTCATGAGAGGGTTCGATGTCATGTTCGAGTAATTGTAGGTCTTCTCGAATTCTTTTCATTTGTGGTCGAAATGTGTTTGTACTAATCGACATAGGTTGCGGATAAGTATTTCTTTGTTGTTGTGGGTAGTTGGGCTTAGGTTTAAAATTTGAACTGGGGAAATTTTGTGGTTGAGAGTATCGAACCATTGGGGATCGATTGTGGGGTTTGGTATTGAGTGTTCGGTTTGTATGTGGGTGTTGGTGGGTTTATTTTTTGTTTTACAAAATTATTTTTATTTATACTAGTGTGAATATATTGGAAGTCGTTATTTATTAAACTCTAAACGTCGCTTAATGATTTAGGATTTCTGGCCGCAAGTTGGCTTCTGTATGGTTCTTTACAATTAATTATGAAATTATAAGCAGCGTATGTTGTCATAAATATTTCTAAATTTTCGAAACCGGTACCAAAGTTTAGCATTAATAGGCCCATAAGTCTGTTAAAGATATCTTCATATTTATGGAAATATGCAAAAATATCTTCGTTAGATTTTTGTTCTAAGTGGGATACTTCAGTTAAGAAATTAACTTCGTTTCTTTTATCTCCATATTCTCCAACTAATAAATTTTTTAAGGAAGTCCAGTCGGTGTATGTTTTAGTTGCTAATTTAGCGTTAGCTTCTCTTATAATTTTTTTTCTGATTATATGAAGTATTATTCTTTTGGTAAGTTGGGATAAATTTTGTTTATTTATAATGTCCAGAATTTCGTCACAAATTGTGATGAAATGCGATAACGTGCCCGTACTTCCATCATATTCGGGAATAATTTCAATTAATTCTTTAATATCGGATGGAATTTTTGGAATGGTACTAATTAGGAGTGGTTGAATTATTTGTGTAGGTGTGGCCATTGTTGTGTAGTGTTAGATATTAATCTTAATATTTATATGTATAGTGATACAAATTTGATTGTTGAAAGAATATATTTTTCTATGCTGGTTTGTTGTTACGTTAATAATATTAGACAGTGATTCGCTCGAGTTACGTTAATATATATCAGTGATTCGACTTCTTGCGTTAATTTGAACTAACAGTGATTCGTTCAACAATCAGAACAGCTTATGCAAAAATATAACTTACAGTATTATTAATATGAGATTGGTGATAGCCAATTTCATGATTGGTTGTGGGTGGGGTTGATTGATCTGATCGGGAGGGTGATCTCGATGCAGCTGTTGTGTTGAGGTACCGTTGATCGGGTTGCCGTTGACGGACCGGATCTGATGCCTCTAAGTTGACGACGATATGATTTGCCTTTCTTCGCCGGAGAGTTGTGGTAGAATCTTGTTGATTTGTGTCGATTAGACACTGGTGAAATCAAAATCGTATTGCTTCGATTTTAAGTGAGAAATCTTCAACGAATTGATCTCATCAAGAGTTGTAGTGAGATTTCGGATTTCTTGCACTCGGAGTCTTGCTGTTCTTTTGATGCCGTATTTAACACTTAAAAGAGACGGTTTTAACTTTTAATCGAAATAGAACTCGCGTTTTGACATTATTCGTAGTTAAAATCGGAGAGTTTGATTTTTAAAAATTTATTTTATATTTTAGCAAGGTTACAATGCAACTTGTTTGTACATGAGTTCTACACTTTCTGCCGTTATGGCTTATTTCTATGTAAAAGCTAGTGTTTTGTTACATATGTCTCATGTTACCTTTCGACACAATACATATTGACACCCTTAGTTTAGAAAAATCCAAATTTTTAACGATAATCGATGCATTTTCAAAATACGCACAAACAAATTAATTCAACAAATGCAATAGAAATTACTACTAGTTTAATTAAGTTCTTTTCCCACCATGGAATCCCAAAATTAATCGTATCAGATAACGGGCTAGAATTCAAAAATAATTTATTAAAAGAAACTTTAAGCTTACACAAAATCGACATTCATTTCATTTGCTCACAACACCCAAATTCGAACGGTTTAGTAGAACGTTTTCATTCAACATTAATCGAACATATAAAATTATTTAATGCACAAAAAGATTTTAAAACCGAACTCATAGAAAGCAAAGTAAATTACGCCCTACTAGCATATAGAATACTAATCACACTTCCACCGGTCTAAAACCAACAGAAATAATTAACGGTCACTTAGAAACAAATTCACCCCTATACGTAGAACTAAAAAAGCAAGTCACTCAAGATTATGTACAAAAACATAAAGAAAAAACACGATTAGTTTATCAAAATATAAATGAAAAATTACAAAATAATAAACTTAAAGTAATAAATAAAAGAAACGAAAATCTCGAAGACTTACAAGACATACCAGAAACTGTTTATGTTCAAACAAACAAAAGGTTAATAAAACATGGAATCCAAAATTTAAGAAGAATCTATTAATAAAGATTTAAAACCAGCAGAAATTGAAACCGAACCAATAGACAAAAAACAACCCAAAATACACTTATCCATCATAAAAAGACCAAGAATAATAATACACAAAATTGAAAAAATTTCTAACCTTCCAGGTCTCTCTACTTCACATGCTCCACCGGAGTAAACATCAAGAACATAACTCACAACCCCGGCCTTTTAACACTAAATCTTGGGCCAGCAAAACTACAAAAAAACCAAACACTCGTTACTACACTTTTATGATTTAAAACACTTAATCAACGAATATAATAATTTAAATATTCAATACAACAAATTAATAAACACGACTGGCGGCGACAGTACTTATAAAAGAGAATTAGAAAACAATGACAATATAGTTAAATATACTGTTACCTCAATTAATGAAAAATTAAGCTACTTAAACGTAAACACTGAAAAGCGCAAGGCTAAAAGAGGTTTAATAAATGGACTCGGGTCAATTTTAAAAGCTATAACTGGCAACTTATATATATATATATATATATATATATATATATATATATATATATATATATATATATATATTTATATATATATATATATATATATATATATATATATATATATACATATATATATATATATATATATATATATATATATATATATATATATATAAATATATATATATATATATATATATATATATATATGTATATATATATATATATATATATATATATATATATACATATAAATATATATATATATATATATATATATATATATATATATATATATATATACATATATATATATATATATATATATATATATATATATATATATATATATATATATATATAATATACATATATATATAATATATATATATATATATATATATATATATATATATATATATATATATATATATATATATATATATATATATATTGTCACGATATTTTATGTTGGCGGTGAGAGGTTGTTGTTTTTTTTGGTTGTTGTTGAAAAAAAAAAGAAAAAAACATTAGACTATTATTTGCCGTGACGTGTCGATAGTTTTTCTTCTTACTTTCAATATTTGTTGGATTCATTTCGTTTAACGTCTTCTTGATTTTATTTTGGTTTTCGATCGGTTACGTTACCATACTGGTACTGAAGACGGAAGGGCGTTCCTGCGAAGGAACTGGCGCAGGCCGAACATCTGGCCTAAAGTCTGAACGTCCACAGGAACAGTATAGTACGTATCCGTATCCTTTTGGTTTATTTATTGTTTATTTATTATTATTTAGATTAAATTGTATCGGCGCAAAAGCCTAGTTAAGGTATTTTATAATTTGTAATAAATTCTTTGATTTATTTTTGTCTCTTTTCTTGGGCAACTTTTATTTCAGCCATCGACGTCATACTTTTAAAGGGGTCTTAGTGTTTGGAACCGACGGTGAGTTAGCCGGCTTGCTAGCGCTCTGAAAAAAAAAAAAAAAATATATATATATATATATATATATATATATATATATATATATATATATATATATATATATATATATATATATATATATATATGTATATATATATATATATATATATATATATATATATATATATATGTATATATATATATATATATATATATATATATTTATATATATATATATATATATATATATATATATATATATATATATATATATATGTAAGACATAAATTTAGTACGGCACTGTGTATATAAAATTTCGCTGTAAGAGAACATTGAACTGTATCATTCTAAGTAGAGTTAGTTGATGTTGAAGTGTGAAGTATGGGTGTGAGTGGATGAATTATGGACGTGTGAGTGGATGAATTATGAACGTGTGAGTGAATACGAAAGGGGTGATGCTGACCAGGGGGCGAGCGAATCTGTCGGTCAACCCAATGCTGTATATTGATGGCGGTCTGCTAATTGTTGAGCGAGTATTCTCACTGTCATTCAGGTATATTCCTATTTCCTTATCCTCAATGTTATATCCGCTAATCAGGGCGTGCTTGGCTTGTCCCAAGATTAGATCTGATAGCAGGTAATTCAATACAGGATATGATTGCATTTCGATTGCAGGACCTGTATTTTAGTACATCTACCTTCAGGGTGGACCTGGCAGAGGTCCAGGGTTGGACCAGTTGGTAGATAAGCTTGTCTTAGTACTTCTTCTTCAGGGTGGATCTGGCTTCGACCAGGGTTGGACGTGAGGGAAATTCGTCCAAGTAGGGTGGATCTGGCAGAGGTCCAGGGTTGGACCTACTTGGGGTTGCCTACCTAGTGGGGTGTGCCTGGTAGCGCCAGGATTGGACCCACTAAGAGATGCCCATTAGGGAATGCCCGTAATGGAAGCCTGCCTTTAGGGTGTATCTGGCTATGGACCAGGGTTGGGCCAGTAGGCGGTTGCCCACCTAACAGGGTGTGCCTGGTAGCTCCTGGATTGGATCTGTTAGGGGATGCCCATAAGGGAAGACTACCTTCAGGGTGGACCTGGCAGACGTCCAGGGTTGGACCAGTTGGTAGATAAACTTGGCGTGAACAAGTATGTACAGGGCTTTAAGGCACTGTCTCCATATTCTGTAACCTACCTAATGTATAATGTCTTGTGGTATCGGTATGACGTGTTGTATTTTTATAATGCAGGTATGAAGGACGTCCAGCCGACGCCCAAACCTTAGGCGCCGTTATAACAATTGACGAGAGCGTAGGCTGTCGTAGCGTCAAGTCAACAGGCCATTTTAATAGAATAGTTTTAATTAGCTTTTAGTATTGTTTTTCTAAAACACTTTATATAGCATTTTATATCTATGTAAGAAAAAGCCCTCTTATATCTCAGAAGTGGGATCGGCATTCTTCGAGTTGATTTGCGTATCCCAGTTTTACGAAATCACACTTAAAATATTTCAATTTATCGAATTAATACTAAAGCTAAATATGGTCGCGCGCCACTGTGTTGTTTAGAATCGATAGACCAATGTTTACGTGAAGTATAAAAGGGGTCTCTTCAATACTCGATGGCTTGGCCATCGGAATGCATATACGGACTTCAGGAAGCTCTATTAAAATTTTTACGGACACACGATACGCAGGCAGCAAAAAAGGATCATCATTCTGCAAAATCAAGCTTCCATCAGTCGAATTACAACCAGATGAAAGGAAAATACCATCCCTACAAACGGATAGTACCTGTCCAAAGAAGAGAAATAAAAACATCAACTATCAAATGCTACAGCTGTGGAGAGGACGGCCATACTTCTAAATACTGTAAAAAAAATACAAGTAAGTCCGATCTTAATGTCATTATGCATGTAGAAAATCAAAAATCACCGAATGAAAAATACTTTGTTGATATAACGCTAAATGAGAAACCAGGCAAAGCTTATGTTGACATGGGTAGTAGTTGTAATATCATCACTGAGAGCGAAAAGAATAAACTAAATCTAAAAGTAAATGTTGCTAATGTCAAATCATTAAGAGGATATGGTACTGGAGTTGTAAACACTCTTGGCGAAACTGTTGCTAAATTAAAAATTGGTCAAGTGGAAATTGATCGCATGATCTAGCATGTTGTACCAGATTCGATACAAGCAATTCCGGTAATTATTGGACAACCATTAACCGAAAGACCGGAAGTTGTTGTAGTGAAAGATGATACGGCTCTACATATTTTAAACAAACATAATGTACCATATACTCAACTACCACCTCGTAAAATTACTCTATGGGCCCGAGATGCAACAGTTATTCCTGCTAACTACGTTGGACATGTTAATGTATTTTCTAAAGATGAGTATGATGGAGATGTATTTATAGATAATAGTATCCGGTTGATAACTGGAAACGAACACTATCTTCCGAGTTGTGTAACGCGGTTATCGAACAATTCAGATGGAATTTTATCGATAGCTAATGTTTCTTCACAAGATCTACTGATTAGAACCACCAAACCAATTGCTAGAGGTAAATCGTGTCATGCTGAACCAGAAGCAGATCACGAAGTATTAAAAATATCTGCTGTAGATATATCAAAATTAACCAAGAACGAAATTGATGTTGGAGATTTAACAGAATCGCAGCGAGACAGGTTGGTGAATTTACTTAATAAATTTAGAGATTGTTTTGCTCAGAACCTATCGGAATTAGGTTGTGCACGATCGGTCGAAGTTGACATAAATTTAGAAAGTAATAACCCAGTAACTTATCGTCCATACCGCATGTATATAAATATATATATATATATATATATATTTATATACATGCGGTATGGACGATAAGTTACTGGGTTATTACTTTCTAAATTTATGTCAACTTCGACCGATCGTGCACAACCTAATTCCGATAGGTTCTGAGCAAAACAATCTCTAAATTTATTAAGTAAATTCACCAACCTGTCTCGCTGCGATTCTGTTAAATCTCCAACATCAATTTCGTTCTTGGTTAATTTTGATATATCTACAGCAGATATTTTTAATACTTCGTGATCTGCTTCTGGTTCAGCATGACACGATTTACCTCTAGCAATTGGTTTGGTGGTTCTAATCAGTAGATCTTGTGAAGAAACATTAGCTATCGATAAAATTCCATCTGAATTGTTCGATAACCGCGTTACACAACTCGGAAGATAGTGTTCGTTTCCAGTTATCAACCGGATACTATTATCTATAAATACATCTCCATCATACTCATCTTTAGAAAATACATTAACATGTCCAACGTAGTTAGCAGGAATAACTGTTGCATCTCGGGCCCATAGAGTAATTTTACGAGGTGGTAGTTGAGTATATGGTACATTATGTTTGTTTAAAATATGTAGAGCCGTATCATCTTTCACTACAACAACTTCCGGTCTTTCGGTTAATGGTTGTCCAATAATTACCGGAATTGCTTGTATCGAATCTGGTACAACATGCTAGATCATGCGATCAATTTCCACTTGACCAATTTTTAATTTAGCAACAGTTTCGCCAAGAGTGTTTACAACTCCAGTACCATATCCTCTTAATGATTTGACATTAGCAACATTTACTTTTAGATTTAGTTTATTCTTTTCGCTCTCAGTGATGATATTACAACTACTACCCATGTCAACATAAGCTTTGCTTGGTTTCTCATTTAGCGTTATATCAACAAAGTATTTTTCATTCGGTGATTTTTGATTTTCTACATGCATAATGACATTAAGATCGGACTTACTTGTATTTTTTTTACAGTATTTAGAAGTATGGCCGTCCTCTCCACAGCTGTAGCATTTGATAGTTGATGTTTTTATTTCTCTTCTTTGGACAGGTACTATCCGTTTGTAGGGATGGTATTTTCCTTTCATCTGGTTGTAATTCGACTGATGGAAGCTTGATTTTGCAGAATGATGATCCTTTTTTGCTGCCTGCGTATCGTGTGTTCGTAAAAATTTTAATAGAGCTTCCTGAAGTCCGTATATGCATTCCGATGGCCAAGCCATCGAGTATTGAAGAGACCCCTTTTATACTTCACGTAAACATTGGTCTATCGATTCTAAACAACACAGTGGCGCGCGACCATATTTAGCTTTAGTATTAATTCGATAAATTGAAATATTTTAAGTGTGATTTCGTAAAACTGGGATACGCAAATCAACTCGAAGAATGCCGATCCCACTTCTGAGATATAAGAGGGCTTTTTCTTACATAGATATAAAATACTATATAAAGTGTTTTAGAAAAACAATACTAAAAGCTAATTAAAACTATTCTATTAAAATGGCCTGTTGACTTGACGCTACGACAGCCTACGCTCTCGTCAATTGTTATAACGGCGCCTAAGGTTTGGGCGTCGGCTGGACGTCCTTCATACCTGCATTATAAAAATACAACACGTCATACCGATACCACAAGACATTATACATTAGGTAGGTTACAGAATATGGAGACAGTGCCTTAAAGCCCTGTACATACTTGTTCACGCCAAGTTTATCTACCAACTGGTCCAACCCTGGACGTCTGCCAGGTCCACCCTGAAGGTAGTCTTCCCTTATGGGCATCCCCTAACAGATCCAATCCAGGAGCTACCAGGCACACCCTGTTAGGTGGGCAACCGCCTACTGGCCCAACCCTGGTCCATAGCCAGATACACCCTAAAGGCAGGCTTCCATTACGGGCATTCCCTAATGGGCATCTCTTAGTGGGTCCAATCCTGGCGCTACCAGGCACACCCCACTAGGTAGGCAACCCCAAGTAGGTCCAACCCTGGACCTCTGCCAGATCCACCCTACTTGGACGAATTTCCCTCACGTCCAACCCTGGTCGAAGCCAGATCCACCCTGAAGAAGAAGTACTAAGACAAGCTTATCTACCAACTGGTCCAACCCTGGACCTCTGCCAGGTCCACCCTGAAGGTAGATGTACTAAAATACAGGTCCTGCAATCGAAATGCAATCATATCCTGTATTGAATTACCTGCTATCAGATCTAATCTTGGGACAAGCCAAGCACGCCCTGATTAGCGGATATAACATTGAGGATAAGGAAATAGGAATATACCTGAATGACAGTGAGAATACTCGCTCAACAATTAGCAGACCGCCATCAATATACAGCATTGGGTTGACCGACAGATTCGCTCGCCCCCTGGTCAGCATCACCCCTTTCGTATTCACTCACACGTTCATAATTCATCCACTCACACGTCCATAATTCATCCACTCACACCCATACTTCACACTTCAACATCAACTAACTCTACTTAGAATGATACAGTTCAATGTTCTCTTACAGCGAAATTTTATATACACAGTGCCGTACTAAATTTATGTCTTACATATATATATATATATATATATATATATATATATATATATATATATATATATATATAAATATATATATATATATATATATATATATATATATATATACATATATATATATATATATATATATATATATATATATATATATATATATATATATAATATATATATATATATATATACATATATATATATATATATATATATATATATTTTTTTTTTTTTTTCAGAGCGCTAGCAAGCCGGCTAACTCACCGTAGGTTCCAAACACTAAGACCCCTTTAAAAGTATGACGTCGATGGCTGAAATAAAAGTTGCCCAAGAAAAGAGACAAAAATAAATCAAAGAATTTATTACAAATTATAAAATACCTTAACTAGGCTTTTGCGCCGATACAATTTAATCTAAATAATAATAAATAAACAATAAATAAACCAAAAGGATACGGATACGTACTATACTGTTCCTGTGGACGTTCAGACTTTAGGCCAGATGTTCGGCCTGCGCCAGTTCCTTCGCAGGAACGCCCTTCCGTCTTCAGTACCAGTATGGTAAACCAAAATAAAATCAAGAAGACGTTAAACGAAATGAATCCAACAAATATTGAAAGTAAGAAGAAAAACTATCGACACGTCACGGAAAATAATAGTCTAATGTTTTTTCTTTTTTTTTCAACAACAACCAAAAAAAACAACAACCTCTCACCGCCAACATAAAATATCGTGACACGCCACTTTCCCCCCCAAAAAAAAAAAAAAAATCCTTTTTTTTTTTTTTTTAAATATAAGTTTATCTTGGAACGTGAGGTTTTAGCATGGAAACATGCCAAGTACCAAGCTTACCTTTATTCAAGTCTTCTAGTTCATAACGTGTATTAGATAATTTATTAAACACACGACATTTTATAAATTTAGGAGCAAGTTTTGAGGAATAGAAACGTGAAGAGTTAGACAGTGTAAAATTTCTTTTCCAAACAATATCGCCTATTTCAAAAGAAATGTTTCTATGACGTAAATTGTATGTTCTGCTATTCTTTTGATAAGATTGTACCAGACGGCGTTGGACACTGACTTTGAGCTCACTTAGTTCATCAAAACTGGAGCTATAATCAGAGCGGGAAAGAAAATGTATAGGCAAGTTATTATCTTCATTAGAAGCACTGCCACAAAGTGACAATTCACGGCCGAAATTTAAGTAAGCTGGAGTAAACCCTGTGATATCGTGCACTGCAGTATTAATAGCAAATTGTAGTTTCCGTAAGTTTACATCCCATAATCGTTGATTTTGTTCAACGTATGAGGAAACCATTGTTTTAATAACACGATTAGTACGTTCAGCTGGGTTAGCTTGAGGATGATAATTTGGAGTTAGTTGGTGTATTACGGAATAAGAAAGAAGGAAATTACGAAACTCATTGTTAGTATATTCGGTACCATTGTCCGTTATAATGTAGTCTGGAACACCAAAAACTAAGAATACTTCCTGTTCAATTAAACGACGAATTGATTTACCATTTGCTTTGCGAATGGGAAAGAAAACAGAATATTTAGTGAAAAGATCACATACGACGAGCAAGTATCGGTTTTTGGATGTGGAAATAGGTAAAGGACCAATAATGTCAGTGCTTACATATTGCCACGGACGTTTTGCCACACGCATTCCCATCAATCCAGCTGGTTTACGCTGTTCCACCTTGTAAGCTTGACAAATTCCGCAACTTCGAACATAATGAATAACGTCCTTAACCATTTTGGGCCAATAATAATCAGCAGAAATACGACATTTAGTTTTAAAAATACCAAGATGACCAGCAGTGGGTGCATCATGATATTGCTCTAACACAGAATTTCTTAGATTAGCCGGTACTACAATTTTCCAAGGGTTTCGATTAGATATAGCGGTATTGGGAGATTGGCAGAATTTAAAAAGTAATGAATTATCGACTTTCCAAAACGGAAAAGCGTTAGGTTTTTCGCTAACACGTCTAATCATGTTACTATACCAATGATCTGTACCATCATTTGTAATGTTGATGGATTCGACAACAATACGAGATAACGCATCCGGAACCACATGTTGAATACCTTTTCGATGGATAACGTCGAAATCATATTGCTGCAGCTTCAGAGTCCAGCGTGCCAATCTTCCAATCGGATCTTTTAAATTGTTTAACCAAACAAGTGCATGATGATCTGTTATAATTTTGAAATGCCCCCCTTCCAAATAACATCGAAATTTTTCAACCGACCAAAGTACTGCAAGAATTTCTCTTTCCGTAACGTTATAATTTTGTTCACATCTGTTGAGCGTACGACTAGCATAAGCAATTACATGTTCACCGTCATCAAGTTCTTGAGTCAATACTACACCCAAAGCAACAGCACTAGCATCCGTCTGCAAACAAAACGGTTTGGAGAAGTCAGGACATGTTAATACAGGAGTGCTCGTTAAGCTACATTTTAAATCATTGAAATTCCTGTTTGTTGCTTCAGACCATGACCACTTTATTTTCTTGCGAGTTAAATATGTGAGGGATGATATTTTTTCCGAAAAATTTGGTATGAAACGCCGATACCAAGAGGCTAAACCCACAAACCTTCGAATATCTTTAGGGCACTTAGGTATCGGAAAATTAACAATGGCTGCAATTTTATCAGGATCTACCCTTAATCCTGTAGCATCGACAAGGTATCCCAAATATTTTAGTTCAGTACGTGCAAATTTGCATTTGTCTCGATTAAGTGAAAGATTTGCAGCCTTAAGTCGAGAAAATACTTTTTCTAATATTTTAATATGTGTAGGAAAATCAGTAGAAACAATGATAATATCATCAAGATAAACAAAAACATGTGGATAAAATTCTGGTCCAAATATATTGTCTACAAGACGTTGGCAGGTTGCAGGAGCCCCTGAGAGACCGAATGGCATACGCTTAAATTGGAAGAGACCACGTCCAGGTACCGTAAAGGCTGTTTTTTCGCAACTTGAAGAAGATAAGGGTATTTGCCAGAAAGCGGATTTAAGATCTAAGGAAGACAAGTATTTTGCACCACCTAAATGGTCTAAAATAGTTGAAATATACGGAATTGGATACGCATCTTTTTTTGTTACACTATTTAATTTTCGAAAGTCAATACAGAAACGATAAGCACCACTAGACTTCTTTACTACCACAATAGGTGAGGTCCAAGGACTTTTCGAAGGTTCTACAATATTTTGTTTCAACATTTCATCCAGTTCCGAGTTAATAAACTGTTGAATGTGTGGTGAGACAGAGTAGTAACGTTGTTTAATAGGTTCCGCTTCTCCAGTATTAATTATATGCTCTATCGCATTTGTTGCTCCAAGATTTGGAGAAATGGTTGAAAAATAGTCCTCGACTAAAATATTAAGTTTTATATGTTCATTCGCAGATAAGGTTGAAAGATCGTGAAGGGCACAAGTTACTGGAGGTTTTGCAAAGGAATGGGTCATAGTGGAAAAATCAAGAATAATAGAGAAACGAGTTAAAAAATCTATTCCCAAGATAAGTTCAGAAGTAAGCGATGGAACTAATAGTGTATCGACATAGTGAATATTTCCATCAATACTATAAGGTATAGATACACGGGCTTCGATTGAACATATATGCCCACCGGCAGTAGTGATATTATTATTATCCTTAACAATTGCTTTAATCGGTAAACATTTGATCCGTTCCCACATTCGTTGATTAATAAGGGTACTAGATGATCCAGAGTCAATTAAACCAAAGTAAAATGTGTTACCAATTGAAACTTTTAAGTAAGGACGCGAATCATCAGAGCACTTAAGCTGATCAGAAATATTGTTACTTGAAAAGAGTGAAGATTGATAAAGTTTGGCATCAGGAACCGTTTTGGATTGCCGCCGATATTTGTGCCGGTTTCTCACAATTCGGCTGGTTTGTTTTCCGAAAAACTTGTACATTTTGGACACGTAGGAACCGTAACATTTGGTTCTCCACATCTAAAACAAAAACGTCTACGTTTTTCTTTACACTCGGAGTAAAGATGACCTTCCTGGTTACAATTCCAACAAATAATTTTAATCGCGAAAGCGACTTGACGAGAACGAGAAGAAAAGTTGCGGGATGGTTGCGATGTAGTAGTGCGAATATTATCTTCATATACCATACCGGTTCTTGGTAAATTAGACGAGTAAACAGCTTCAAGTCGTTGAGAAATATTATTTAGTTGTTCAATCGACGTTAAGCTATGAGCTGCTACATGTGCTGCGTAATAGGGAGCTAAGTTTAGTCGAATGGTATATAATTTCTTTTCTTCAGATACCCTTTCTGATAACCGAGAAAATAAAGATTGCATAGCGACAATAAATTCAGTAGGTCGCTCAGTTGGATGCTGTTTACGAGACAAAATCTCTAACCATAGTAAATGTTCATAATCTACTGGCTGATATTGAACCTTCAGACGCGCTACAAGGTCATCCCATGATAAAACCGACGTCTTTATTGTTCTATACCACAGCAACGCTGCGCCTTTAAATACATCACTAGCAGCCTGTAGAAGATCTGGTTTTGATGCAGAACGAGCCACGCGAAGTTCTTCGATTCTTTCTAAAAAATCTATTACTGATTCTTTTCCATCGAATGAAATTCCCCACTTATACACCGGTACTTTTTTAACTGATGGGCAAATCGGGACAGTGGTATCAGGAGCGCGAGATGGTTGAATTATGGTAGATCGTGAACGCATTGAAAAGACGGTATCGTCAAATGCACGTAATTCTTGTAAAAGTGCCTTGACTTGACCTGCGTATTTTGCATCTTTAATTTTAGACACACGTCTCAACAAATGTCCCAACCGATTATCAATTTCTTCAAAGATTCTATTGTCAACAGTATCGTTAAGAGAAGTGAATAATTCGGCAATAGAACCTAATTTTTCGCGACAAAGTGATAATTCACTCTTAGGTTTTAATGAAATATTAAGGAGTGGTGCATTAGTTTGCGAGACAAGTTGTGAATGTATTTGATTAAGAGTTAATTCGTTTACATTTTTTTCTCCACGCAATATTAACTCATAGGTTAATTCCTCTCGGGAAAGGCCAGAAAAATTCATAGTTAAGACAAATATATAAACGGGCAAAATTAACAAAAGAAAATTCACAATCTTATTTAATGTTTTACGGATGTTGAAATGCAAAAGAATGAAAATAATGAAATGTCTCAAGGCAAAAAGCTAACGACGTCAAAAAGGGGCCCCACGTTGGGCGCCAAAATATGTCAGAGCGCTAGCAAGCCGGCTAACTCACCGTCGGTTCCAAACACTAAGACCCCTTTAAAAGTATGACGTCGATGGCTGAAATAAAAGTTGCCCAAGAAAAGAGACAAAAATAAATCAAAGAATTTATTACAAATTATAAAATACCTTAACTAGGCTTTTGCGCCGATACAATTTAATCTAAATAATAATAAATAAACAATAAACAATAAATAAACCAAAAGGATACGGATACGTACTATACTGTTCCTGTGGACGTTCAGACATTAGGCCAGATGTTCGGCCTGCGCCAGTTCCTTCGCAGGAACGCCCTTCCGTCTTCAGTACCAGTATGGTAACGTAACCGATCGAAAACCAAAATAAAATCAAGAAGACGTTAAACGAAATGAATCCAACAAATATTGAAAGTAAGAAGAAAAACTATCGACACGTCACGGCAAATAATAGTCTAATGTTTTTTTCTTTTTTTTTTCAACAACAACCAAAAAAAACAACAACCTCTCACCGCCAACATAAAATATCGTGACAATATATATATATATATATATATATATATATATATATATATATATATATATATATATATATATATATATATATATATATATATATATATATATATATATATATATATATATTATATATATATGTATATTATATATATATATATATATATATATATATATATATATATATATATATATATATATATGTATATATATATATATATATATATATATATATATATATATATATATATATATATATGTATATATATATATATATATATATATATATATATATATATATATATATATATATATATATATATATATATACATATATATATATATATATATATATATATATATATATATATATATATATATATATATATATATATATATATATTTATATATATATATATATATATATATATATATATATATATGTATATATATATATATATATATATATATATATATAAATATATATATATATATATATATATATATATATATATATATATATATATATATAATAACCCAGTAACTTATCGTCCATACCGCATGTATATAAATATATATATATATTATATATATATATATATATATATATATATATATATATATATATATATATATATATATATATATATATATATATATATATATATATATTGTAACGAAGTATGTTTTTCCGATGTTAAAACCCTCGTTATTAATATGTTAAGATGTATGTTATATTATAAGTTAGCCGTAGCGGCGCGGCAGCATAGTCGACTACGGCTCTGTGGGTCGGTTGTTCGAGCCCGGCCGATGCATTTTTGTTTTTTTAGAATTGTTAAAGTCAGGTCATCGACCAAAAATACTAGTCTCTGCCGATATTTTCTGTCCGTTATCTAGTCAAAACCAAAAATCGGCTTGGATAGTATTTTTATCTTTGTTTTACTCATGTATTCACCTATACCCCGATTGATATAAAAAGGGCCAACATCTCTTATCAAAACACAGTCGATCACCGATAGCTCTGGCTAAAGGACCGTATTATTAACACACCGTATCTCCGTTCATATCTCGATACCGATGCCGAAACACACGTGGTGAGACAAACTAACTACCGTATTTATTTGCATTGCTGGGTTTAACCGTTCTTAAGGTATCTCGCCGGCGTGTCCGCCAAGAGATCACCTAGTAGTCTTACTGTAGTACCTGCAGGTGTGTCCACCGAGGGTAAAACTCTGTCTAACTGTTCTCTAGGTATCTCGCCGGCGTGTCCGCCAAGAGATTACCTAGTAGTTTCTATTATAGTACCTGCAGGTGTGTCCACCGAGGGTAAAACTCTGTCTATCTGTTCTCCAGGTATCCTGCCGGCGTGTCCGCCAAGGGATCACCTAGTAGTTCCTTATTATAGTACCTGCAGGTGTGTCCACCGAGGGTAACCACTGTGTAACTGTTCTCCAGGTATCCTGCCGGCGTGTCCGCCAAGGGATTACCTAGTAGTTTCTTATTATAGTACCTGCAGGTGTGTCCACCGAGGGTAACCACTGTGTAACTGTTCTCCAGGTATCCTGCCGGCGTGTCCGCCAAGGGATTACCTCGTAGTTTCTTGTTATAATACCGCAGGTATTGCCACCGAAGGTAGAACTTATGTTACCTCCCTCTAGGTGTCTCATCAACGTTTTAGCATCCGCAACACCGTCTCCGATAGGGTGTATTAAGTTGTACCCTGTATTTTTACCGAAAATAAATACCGTTTAAAAATAGAAGTTAGTCACTGATTACACGGAACCTGGACATAACCTCCACCGAGCTATCCAGGACCCGCACGCACCGTCTCCGCCCCTTCCCTTACTCCTTCCCCAAATACCGTCTCAAAGTTCTCCCCCCTCCTTCTGATTGGCGCCTGAGCAAAAATTACCGCAGCGTGCGGAAAGCCAGTAAACGCGTACGAAACGACGTTACAATATATATATATATATATATATATATATATATATATATATATATATATATATATATATATATATATATATATATATATATATATATATATATTTATTACTAACAAAGTATATTTACAGAAATATCATGATCTCAAATGGTCTCATCAATAAGTTAAATTATAATCCTTATCTCAGTCTCTGTTTAAGTGTAAACAAATCAAGCTTAAAAATGAAAAGAAAAGACTACGGCAGTACTTATCTTGTTTACTCCACTCTCTCACTCCTTTGTTCAGAGGACATCTAGCCTTTGTTCGATGGTGGGCGGCGACGATTCCCGTGGAAGAATGGGTGATAAATGGATTGACCAGGTACTCTGGGCGAAGCAAAACGAACCAAAACCCGAAGACGGTAAACTGATATGACGACGGATGACTTCTTGGTGCACTGCGCTGATAATTATCAGCAACAGAGAATTTGAGCCACGAACTAATCCCTTTACAGGTATTCGAACGGAGGTAAAGCTGAAATTACGCACAACGCAACACTACACTCCGCGATAGAAAATAAGAGGTAATTTCCTTAATCCCTTTACGGATAACTCGACTTGAGTAAAATGGAAAATAAAACACTCCTTTACCGTAACTCAAACTCTTATTGTTGTTATTAAAAATATACCTCCTTTTTTTTAAAACCTAGCAACCCCTAATCAAAAATCCCTCAATTTCCAAAAATCAGAATTTCTCTAATTAACAGCAAAAGAAAGCGAAAAAAAAGAGAAAATAGCATAGAAGGAAGGAAACGAATATATGGAAGTTTATTCAGTTGTAATCTTATTTATATTAAATGTGAATGTAATAAAATATCCAAATATGTCATTCATTATTCCCTAATGTAAACCGTACTTAGTCATGTGGTAGTTGACGTTTAACAGTTTGGTTACCAGAGAGTAGGGAGAGTAATAGGCGACATAGCCACCATTGGACAGAGTTTTGTTAGGTTAGAAAATATCATATTCGCCGCTGTTCTAGATGTCGCGGTCGTCGCGATAATAAAGATTATAAAAATTTGAACGAATTAAATGTATATAAATTTTAAATATTTACTTGATATTTTACTAATCAAATAAAACTTTTGGATGATTTTATACTGCATTTTTTGGAAAAACAAATTATTTATTTATAAGTACGTTTATTGGAATCCATTTTGTAAATAATGTAACATTTTTACTGTGCAATACGTTCTACATGCAATTTTGTTATTGTTCTTTATTGATTTGTCCTCTGTTATTTATCGGAAAATTCTTTTGTATTTTATATTATTTATCTCTAACAAATGTTTGTTTTTGAGCAATCCCTTTTTTTGTGGCATGTAAGTATTAAATCACAAATAAATAGTAAACATTTGATATGAATTCTATAATAATTTGTTGGTAGTATGCATTAAATAACAGATCTGTTGTGTTCCCGGATGCTTTGATAACGGAAAACGATTCGCCAATTTTCCGAAGGACAGCACTTTCCCAAATTTGGTTGGAAAAATTCAACAATCTGCGACTGTACGTTATTGCTCCTGCACATGTTTATAGAACATATCGTGTATGTTCAAAACATTTCGAGTGCAGGAGGATTAGACCTTGCGTTTATCCTGGCGCGATCCTATTCAACGACATGCGACAGAAAGGCATCGTAAGACGTTGCGGAGGAAAAACAGAAAGTAATTTTTTTTGTCTTACATGGGTGCGTATGAATAGAATGTACAAACATCAAAACCATATTATTGAAGAAAAACTTATTTAAATGTTAAACAATGGTTTAAAGATTGCGATGAATGGATGAAAGTCAATTGTAGCTTCATTAAAAATTTACTTATTAAAATTAGTTTTCTTTTATAAATATGAGCATTTACTTGTTCCATTATAAAAACTATTTGATCGAATGTTATTCATATTCGACTGAAGAGCCAAATACGAATATTATTAATATTTAATAATAAAAATATATTTGCTATCTTAATATATAAATATGTGAATGTTATATAAAGTAAAATTTAAACCTGAATTAGTAAAAATGTTTGTATTATTTAAATAATGGTTTTTATTTAGGAGGTTTCTTTGGTACTTTTGCATTTCGTGGTCTATTGTACCACGAAAGTAAAAGTATATTTATCCTTTCAAAAAAAAAAAAAAAAAAAACGTGCGCCCTCGGTGGTTGCGGCGACAACTAAACGTCCAGTGTAAGCTCCATGAAACCTGCCATCTTTGCTCAACGTTGTACTACCGATTTAACGTTGAGATCCGCCTCCCCCTACTCTCTGGAGGTTACCATTAGTTAAAATTGCTGAAAACAATCCACCAATTTAACCATTAAGCCAAGTCTGAGTAAACTTTAAAGAAAACAATTAGAAAGCGAAAGATGTAGAGAAGATTAAATTTAAGAGATAGACAAGACGAGAAAAACAAAAGGTTAAAATTTTTACGGTACAACATTTTAACCAAACCTCTATCCAAATTATTCCAATTATTCAGATCGGAGCTCGGTCTGGTGTTAAAGTAACTAGCGGGTTCAAATATTAAAAATGAGACTTGCTTTTGAGAAGGGGTGTTGGAAAAGTAAAAAGAGTCTAGTGTGCACGTTTTGTTAAATTGTTTGGATTATTAGGTTGAGTACTAATGGCGTGTTATTATATTTATTAATTTGTTTGAAATAAAATAAACATATATTTTCGTCATATGTTTGTTTTATCTTAAATAATCAACAGAAGTTTTTGACCTGCGATGAACATTTTCTACTTGTCATTGCTTTGGGAGAGACTGAAAAAGTTGCTATTCAAACTGAACGACAGACGATACATTTTGCGGAATAGCGAATCTCGTAATCCAACCATCAAGCCATCTCGTAAATCCGTCAATAAAAGTTTAACATTATTGAAATGATTTAATTGGTGTTTTTGTGTGTCGAATAGCTTTATTATTCTGACAATGTAGGCAAATCTGAGGCCAGTGGGATATTATCTAAATAAAACGGTGCGATATATTCAATATGGTTATTCGGTGACATTCTCGTGCCAGATTGTGAAAGGTGTCAAAAACTTATCTGAAATTCAAAGGAACAGACGGTCTGGGTGGCATTGGCGACATGTAACACCAAAGTTGATTATTTTAAATAATAATTGTTGCAGGAATGCAGTCATACTCTCAGTCCGTACATCATAGAGAACAGACGTGTTTGTCTAATTACCCAGCAAACAAACAAGTCAACTCAGTGTAATGCACAGCGAGATATTTTATTTCTTTCTCATAATACATACATACAAAATTAAACATATAAAAGTGCGTCAAACCACAAAAAAAAACATCGCAACAAAACAAAAAATCGAAAGGAGTGACAACCCCTACAATTTTTACTAAAATAATTTAATTAAAAAGAACATGGAAATAGACAATTCCACAGAAGAGGAGCAATGCAAGTAAGAATGACCATAGCTCCTTCCTTTCACAAAACCGCTTCTATCTATTGACAAGCCAAGCTAACACATCGAGCGCAAGCTCAAACATAGCTCCAACCCAAGTAGAACCAAAAATACCTCCGATATTCCTCCACGACGTTAAGAAATACCAAGAAATAGTAGCTGATCTAAAGAAACTTTTAAAGAACGACTTCACAACGAAGCAAAATGGCCAAAACAGCATTAAAATAATTACAACAACAATTGCTGATTACAAAACGCGAACCAGGTACTACGATTCTCAAAAATTAAATTTAAACCACCAGACGACCAAATAACAGTCGTCATTAAAAATGTACCAATTTCACTAACTGAAAGTGAAATAAAATCAGAACTGAAGACAACATTCCCCGTCCTGAAAGTGGTGAGACTCCTAAACAAATACAAAGATCCTATTCCCGTAGTAGTTGTCGATCTCAAAAAACAGGAAGATGCTATAACATATTCAATCTACGTCAACTACTACACGCAATTATTTGTGTCGAGACCAGGCGCAAGCCAATAGAAATACCACAGTATAATAACTGCCAGGCATACGACCACACGAAAAATTTTTGCAAAATGGATTCAAAATGCCATAAATGTGCAGGCAACCATCACTACAGTAAATGCACCAAACCAAAAACCAAACCAGCGACCTGCATTCATTGCGGCGAAAATCATCCTGCAAACTATAAAGGGTGCAAACACTACAAGGATATAATAACAAAACTTAACACTAGAAAAAATACTCGCACACCAATTCTACCACAACCCAATCAACCAAATCAAAACCAGACTCTAAACCAAAATCCCAAAATACACACTACATCCCAGCCCTCACCATCAAAAACATACGTCTCCGCCCTAAAAAATAATCCCGAAGAAACCCAGCAAAATAATCCACAAGAGTCAAGTGAACTCATCCCAACCCTGCTAAACCTACTAATCGAATTTATCGAGCCCAACATGGAAAAAATAAAATCCTTCCTAACAACCCTACTAACATCCCTACTTTAAATAATGGCGCAAAAGAGACGTCTATTGCGTGTTGCACCGTAGAACCTCAAGATATAGTGGCGTAGAAGCAACAACCTACCGGTAGTGGTGTTCTCTCGCCTGTAGCCACGCATTCTCACTGGAGGCCCAATGGAGGCACTTCTGCTCAAGAGTGGTACCCCAAACTGGATCTCCCGAGATCTCTTTTGATTTTTGATTGAAGTTGCTTAGCTCTACATCCATTGAGTTTTGTTCGCCCCATGCCACCCCAGGTAACATGCGGGGTCGGCGGAGACTTAACGGCGTTACGTCCACAGGGATGTGAACATGTGTTAACACACATATAGTTTTGTATATGGTTAAACGATCGTCTGCCATCAATCCCAAAGATATAGGCACTGGCGTGATATCCCGGATTTAATTGATCAATTGCCTACTTCATTCATTTTATGGGCGATTTTAATACCCATAATCCCGAATGGGGATCAAGTACAATTAATCAACTCGGTAGACGTTTGGAACACCTAATCACCGCAAGTACTCATGATATCTTAAATGATAGTAGCGAGACACAATTTTCTATTGCGTGTAGATCTTTCTTTGCGATTGACCCAACGATCTGTTCTGCAGCGATAGTTTGAGTGGCATGTGCACTCGGACTTATATCAAAGTGAACACTTTCCGATCATTCTGAAAGTTTTGCCGAGAATATGATACATTACTTCCAAGTCAAAGCAAAAGTCAGAAGAATTATTCGGAAGAGTAATAAAGCGTCATGGCAGAAATACATTTCTTCCATTACATGCTCCACTCCATTCACAGAAGTATGGAAAAAGGTCAGGAAAATATCTGGCCAAACAAAATCTAGCACTATTTCTGGCCTGAAAATCCATGGTAATGTCATTACCTATTGGTCTGTTGTTGCAAATATTATAGGATCCACTTTCGCGGATACTTCAAGTTCCAATCATTACCCAGCTGAGTTCCTCGCTCGAAAATCAATCTTGGAACGTCAATGTCTCAATTTTGCTTCTGCGGGCGTTGAAATATACAATTGTTCTTTCATCGTGGATGAACTTGAAAGTGCGATTTCAGATTCTCACGACAGCGTTCCGGCACCTGATTCTATTCACTACCAGATGCATTGACATTTGGTTCCTATTGGGAAATATATTTTCTACAAATGTACAATCACATTTGGTTTCCCTGTATTTAACCAACGCCATGGCGTGAAGCGATTATTGTACCAATCCCGAAGCCTGGAAAAGATAAAACACTACCATCTAGCTATCGCCCAATTTCGCTTACCAGTTGTGTCTCGTTCAGCGGTTTCCTTTACCTTTAGATCTCACAATATTATTAGAGAAGCTAATTTTGAGCTACCATCTATTCCAGACACTTTTTTCAGCCCCTTTCGTCCTTGGACATTTTCTCGTCCGGAAACCAACTATGCTCTTTCAAAGTTAGATCGATTTGCTACTCCACCATGTAAAGAATATTCGCGCGTACATTTAAGTTTTAGTATTATGAAGACGTATACTCTGACGCTAAGTTATTCGCTCTCAGCCTCAGCTTAAGGCTCTTGTTCGGAAATGGGCGGGGGGTGTTGATGGATAGTTTTCGGGTAGTTGCGAGCCGTAAGGGTAGAGTGGTGTAGATTGGCGTAAATAAATTTAAGGATAGTACTTTTATTTTATATTTTTACCATGTGAATAAATAGACTTAAATATTTTCAATCTCATTGAGAGGGTTTTTACTTTTGTAACGCGACCGATCCCCCAGGCAAGTACCCATGTGTGTTCCCACATTACGGTAAATATGTGGTAGTGGCAGCATGAGCTCGTGAGAAAATTAGCAAAGAACAGGTTGTTACAACCCATTCTTTTCCAACGTGAGTTTTCCCGAATCATTGCCAACTATCAGCAATGCATTCGCATTTATAACGATGGTTCAAAGAGTAACGAGAGTTGCATGTGCATTTATATCGGCAAGAAGTGCTTGTGAGTTTTGACTTCACGATCTTTCGTACGTGTACACGGCAGAGCTGTATGCACTGTACCAAGCTCTTATCTATATTTGCAGACCCGCACATAATGTTTACGTTATTGTGTCGGCCTCAATAAGAGCTTTAAAAGCGATTGCTTCCTTGTACTCTAAACATCCTCTATTGCAGCAGATAGAAGTAACCTTGATGACGTTATCGTCGCAAAGGTCTATGGTGTACTTTATTTGGGTACCGAGTCATGTTGGTATTCGCGGGAATGAAGTAGCTGATGCCGTAGCTAAACAAGCTTTGTCCAAGGCCATTGTCGATTATGTTATTTCCATCAATTATGTGATCAGAAATCAATGGTAAGAAAGATGGCGTCAAATGGAATCTAGCAAACTTAAAAACATGAAGCCATGTGATTCTTTGTATAGAGAATCCCGAAAAGAGGAGGTCGCTATAACGAGACCCCGGATAGGGCACACCTGTTGGACGCATGGCCATCTTCTGTGCAGTGAGGAGGCTCCGATGTGCGAAACGCGTGACTGCTTTAACAGTGGCGAACGTTTTGATGGCATATTCGCAATTTATCGAGCAGCGAGACAGAGCGGGTCTGTTACTTGACCTGTCGGTAGCCCTTGATGACCATTCGACCCTCATTGACAGAATCGTCCTGTTCCTCAGAAATACAGATCTATTTGCCTTTATTTAAAAGTGCTAGTTTTATCATTTAATTTTAATTCTAATTCTACCTACCAACCTATCATCTAGATAATTTTTCGCCAACAAAATATTCTGTTAAATGTAGGAATAATTACACACAATTCCAATCATTCGATTCTACGCATTTTTTCAGATGAGGCTTAAACATTTTTACCAACCAATCCAAAACATAATATTTCCATATATTAACCATCTTACACTTATATACATCTTGTTTACAAATCATTCATTCATCAACAGCAGTTTCCATAAAATTTGCCGCCCTACTAAAATTCAATTCATATACTACATAAACCTCTAAAATAATTATACCATTTCGCCAGTTCAACTGTTCTTTTGCAAGGTATAAAAAAAGCTGACGTGTCTGCCACTGAACTTTATATACGCATTTTAATTAGATCGTTAGAATTTAAAAAAATTTGAAAAATGTAATTCCTTATAAATCTAACCAAAATGCGTATACGAAATTATATTAGCGTATACGAAAGTATATTAACACACTTATGGTCAAATAACTTATATTAATTAAAAAAAATTAAAATTTTTATAAACATAACAAAAATATCGTCCGCTAAATATATCCGGAATTGTATACAAATGAAACAATCAGCAACAATACACGAACCATTCAATATAAGATCAGATTTCTTATCGAGATAAAACGGAAACTGTCGAAAATGTATGATTTTAGTTAGTCTTGATATAGCGTATGACTTCTTTATAGTAGCCACCTGTAGTGCGGAGCTAGCACTACAATATTATGGGCTGCATTACGTTAAACGTCATTGCATACTTGCCTGTAGATCAGCGACAGACATGCCGTGGCCAGTAGATCAACTACTGGCGGAGGTCAAGTCCGCTAATATATGTGAGAAGTATTGAATGTAATATTAAAAATAATCAAAATTTTTGGAAAACCAGTACCTTTTCTGAAAAATCTTTCCAAATAAAAGTTATGCGAAATATTAATATCTTTTATTTTCATTCTTAAGATTTTTCTGTAAAAAATACCGTTTTTGTGTTATAGCAAAAAATTTAAAATATGACTAGAGTAAACATGCACTTCCTGTTGGAATATTATTTTCAAAAATAGAATGTTTTCCTGCCAGACATATACAAAGTTTGAAGTTTCATAATTGTATCTTTTACCGTTGAAGCTGTAGAGCGCACCCATACACACAGACAGACAGCCAGACACACACACACACAGACAGACGTCGTCTCAAATATAGTCGGACTCAATTTAGGGAAGATCAAAAGATATATTCCGTTAAAATCTCGAGATCAAAATTTTTCATAATTACAATAATTACTTATACTGCGTTTAACCTATTAGCTGCCATTAGGGTTTCACGAAATTCTTGTTCTTGTCTTGTTCTTGTTTTGTTTCTTACATAAAAGCAAGACAAGACGAGACAAGACTACTCACTGACAAAACAAGACAAGAAGTAAGTTAAGCAAGAACAAGATTTCTTGCTAGGTATTTGCAAGAAATCTTGCTATATAATTATTACACAACATTTTTCTAATTATCATTGAACGTTTATTTAAATATGATAACAAATAAAATTATATATTATTATATAAATTTTAATCAAACAATATAAGTGAGGCAAGATTATCAACACAAGTAGATACAGTTTAGTAAATATCTTTAATTACAATAAAATTATGAATATAGAATTTATAATTCACAAGTCTTAGTTTAAAATAAAAAAACTTTTTTTTTAATTTTCGTGTTGATTCGTACAGAGGTTGTTACAGAATGCCTTATTATATTCTACTTCTAAGTAGTACATAGATTATCTACTTTCCGTGAGTTATGATTGTCTTTCGTTGCGTCAGCGCTTTATGGCTGATGCAATTAGTTATTTAAGTTATGAAATAGGGGTGGTGTCTCTACATAACTCCTCCGCCCTTAAGAAAAAAAGCTAACTTAACAAAAGTTAGGTTTTATGAAACAAAGTTAAATTATATTTTCATTTAATTCGGCACAATTAGGGTTAGATCGTGCTTCAGCGTTATTTCGTTTAGTTAGATAATCTTTGCACTTACGTAATACAGTTATAATTATTATAGTAAGTAAGATAGCGTAAATAATTACATAATGCATAAAATTATTCGATACATTTGGATAATTAGAATCTAGTTGAACACTATTGTCTTTATTAATATTTAATTCAGTTAGATTTTTTATCTTATCTTTTAATTGTATAATTTGATTACTCGTGACATTATTTTTAAATTCGATTAAATCTCCAAAATTATTTATTAGTTCTATTTGGTACAATTTTTTGTATAGTAAATTCCTTCGATTTCCTGAATTTTAATATCGTTATTACATATATATTTGACTTCCTTTTTATTCGGGAAGAAAAGGTATTTTAAATTCGAATTCTTAATTTCAGTGACGGAGTTGACGTGGGAAATTTCGCTGTATTCACAGTATTGGAGATCTTTATAGCATATAATGTTATCTATGCATTTATTAAATTCGTTAATTTGTGACAGGCAATAGTATTCCTTATCATATAGTTGGGTACATTTATTAAGCATTTTAATTTTACAATTATCCTTAGAGTATAGGCCGTTTGTTACGCTAATGGTTTCGTATTTATTGTGTATTTTTGTAGGTATAGAGGTGACTTGGATTAGTTCTTCTATTTGTGTGTTAGCTGGGGTTTCAATCAGGATTATTAAGTTGGGACTGTCATAGGAACAGTACATTTTCAAAATGTCATTATTTTGAATGTTATTTATAATTATAGAGCGCAAATATTTGTTGTCTATTTTATTAAATTCTTCAAGGAGTTGTTCATGATTTATTATGCCAAAATGGAGTGTGTTTAGTTTGCAAAATGTAAGTGTTTCTTCTGGTTGTATGGTAGAAAGTCTTGCCCTACTTGTATAAATTCGCTAATTAAATTTTGTGCCTTAATAATATCTATCTCGTGTAAAATATCTCCAATTTCTTTTTGGATATTATTTAGCTTTTCGTTTAAAATATTATTATTTCTATTAATATTTTTTATTTTGTCGTTAAATTGAGATATGATATTATTATTAAATTTGATTAGGGTATTTACTTTATTTGAGATTATTTTCTGGTTATTGTTTATGTTATCAATTATCTGATCATATCGGTGGAGTCGAGGTTTCCTGTTATGCTCTTTATTATAGAGCCTAGGCCATCTATTAATCCGCGTTTTAATCTTTGAATACTTAATAAATCAGTTTTAATTTTAATGCGAGTCATTAATGAGTCTAAAATGTTTTGGTTATTTGCTATATGATTTTTGAAATTATATTTATTCAATTTTTCATATAGTGAATTTATATTATTTTCTAATATTTGCTTTTGTTCGAATAAACCTTTTAATGAAATTTTAAGAAGGATTATCTGGGTGTTTACCTGGATGTGTACGGTCCCTAGTGGGAGGATATTGATTCCCGTGTTTTTCTCATCGTGTATGATTTGGGATATTCCGAATGGAGTCAATCTGTAACGTGACGAGGAGTTTTTAATTTTTTTAGTTTGTGTGTTTTGTTTTGGTCATCTATTATCTGTCCTCTTTCATTAATTACTTGTGTTATCTTTACTTTTTTAAATTTTGGCTTTTCTATTTTTCCTGAATTTCTTTTGTGAATTTTGACATAAGCTTGTTCCGGGATTGCATATTGTTGTTCTTGGGGTTGTGCGTATTTTAGCTTGCCTATTTCGTTATTTCTTTTAACTTGTTGGTTAATTTCCTTAAGAATCTCTACATGTTTTTGTAAGTACTCTTCTACTAATACCTCTTCGGGTTTTAAGTTTGATTCAAAATTTTGGCCAAAAATAATTTCTGATGGTGTTCTTTTTGTTACCGAATGGATACTGTTATTATACGCTAATAATGCGTAGTTTAATCTATCTTTAAGTTTTAAACTCTTAATAAGGGGGTTTTGATTTAAGATTCTCATGTGCTCGATTAGCGAGGAATGGAACCGTTCTACAATGCCATTGCTATTTGGATTGTCTATCGATACGTAGTGAATATTGATTTTTCTTAGCGCTAAGTAACTTCGAATAAGTTTGTTCTTGAACTCTAGTCCGTTGTCGGATACCATTTCTTTTGGTGTCATAAAATGCATAAAATATTTACTTAATTTATTTAGTATGGTTACCGCGTTTTTATCTTTAATTATGTATGCAATAGCGTGTTTGGAAAATGAGTCTACTATGGTAAGAATTTTTTCTGACTCTAAAGATAAAATATCAATGTGGATTTTTTCGAAAGGTTTTTCGGCTGTGGGTGTTAATATGGTTGGAATTTTAATTGGGTTACGTTCATATTTCGTGGTTAGGCATGTGTTGCATTTGTTTATAAAATTTTGTATGCCTTTTGCCATATTGGGCCAGTAATAAGATAGTTTCAATTTATTGTAGGTTTCGCTAATTCCCCGGTGACTTGTCTTTCCTTCATGGTAGTTTTGTATAATTAATTGTTGTTCGTCTCGGATTTCTATGTCGTTTACTAATGTCTTGCATCGAACGAGTTTATAACTTCCCGCGTCGAAGTACGTTTGTAGGACCGCGTTGAAATTTAGTTTAAAATTTTCCGGGATAATACAATAATAAGTTATGCCTGGTTGTAGGTAATCTTTAATAAAATTCATTATAGTTTTATTACTATCTATTTTGTTTAAGTAAAAATAAATTCGCTGAGTTTTGTTCTCATATAATTTTTCTATTTTGGTTTCATTTTTTTTATTAGTTTCTTTAACTATAATTTGATTTTTTCCGATGTTTACTGAAGTTTCTAAATAAGTTAGTCCGTTTACAGGGTTTTCGTCGTCTGAGTGAGCTGTGTTTGTTGTTTCGCTTCCTGTTTCTACTATGACGGAATCGGTGTCGGAGTTCGCATTTAATTCTAATTCTTTGGGTATATTATAAATATTAAAAGTAATTGCGCTGTTTCCAAAGACTTTTTCTATCAAGTTTTCGATATTTGTCCATGGTTTCTTATCTAATCCGGAACATATACGGGGTAAATCTAATTGTTCAACGTCGTTTTGGATGCAATATTCTAGTAATTTTTTTAAACAACTTTCTATATTTGGATATGTTGGTTTTTCATAATATGATTTTTTCGTATTTAAATGAAGGATTATTCTTGGTTCTTTCTGTATGTAAATCTTGTTGTCTAGATTAAATAATTTCTTAATAGGGTATCTTGCTTTTACTTGTTTTGCAAATCCTGCAACTAATTTTAAATCTCCTGAAACCGCGTGAACTAGGGGGTTATTAGATTCGAATATATTAGAGTCTTGATACTTTATTTCAAATTTTGGTTTGATACGGGATAATGCGTCAGCTACGTAATTTTGACAGCCTTTTTTGTAATTAATAGTATAGTTAAATTCTTGGAGTTTAAGTTTCCAGCGTATTAATTTCTGGTTTGGCTCTTTTAGAGAATTTAGCCAAACAAGGGGTCGATGGTCGGTTAATATTTTGAATTTATGCCCTAGTAAATAGTGTCGAAATTGTTTAGTAGTTTTATCATGTTGTGATAACACTGCACCAAGTGCATAGTTGCTTGCGTCGGTAGTAAGTATAAATTCCTTGGAAAAGTCTGGATACTGCAGTATAGGATCATTTGATAAGAGTGTTTTGCATTTTTCGAAACAGTCGACATATTCTTTGTCGTTAATGTCAATTTTGTTATCTTTTTTTAAGCATTTAGTAAAAGGTTTGGTTAATTTAGAAAAATTGTCAATGAATCTTCGGTAGTAACCGAGCAAACCTACAAATGATTTTATTTCTTTTCTATTTTTCGGAATACAAAAATTTCTTATTGCTTGGATTTTGTCGGGATTGGGTCTAATTCCGTCTGTTGTTATAATGTGGCCGAGATATGCGACTTCTTTCCTGAGAAATTCGCATTTGTCTATTTGAATCTTAAGGTTCGCTTCTCTAAGTCGTTGAAATACTGTTTCAATATTTTGTAAATGCTCTTGAAAAGAGGTACCGAGAATTACGATATCGTCTATATACACGAAGCAAATCTTATTAATTAAGCCTTTCAGAACAAAATTCATCAGTCTTTGGAATGTCGAAGGTGCGTTCTTTAGTCCGTATGGCATACGTAAGAATTCGTAGTGCCCAAAATCGGTCGAAAATGCTGTTTTTGGGATATCTTCTTTATTTACTTCAATTTGGTGGAAACCGGAAATTAGATCTATGGTCGTAAAGTAATTTGATTTACCTAGCTTATCGAGTATGTCGGTTATGTCAGGGATCGGAAACTTATCGTCTATGGTTTTTTCGTTTAACTTTCTTAAGTCGATAACAATTCGAAATTTTTGTTTTCCGCTGGCATCGAGTTTTTTTGGGACAACCCAAATTGGTGAGGACCAGGGAGAGTATGAATGTTGGATAATATTATCGCTAAGCATTTGGTTAACTTGCTTTTGTACTTCCTGTTTGTATACTGCTGGGTATTTATATTGTTTTGAATAAATAGGAATGTTATCGGTAGTTTTGATGTAGTGCTTTATTTTACTTGTGAAAGTTAGCTTTTGATTATCTCGGGCAATTATATCATTTTTTTTTTTTTTATTACTTTACTTATGGCTTGTTTTTCTTCGTTGTTTAGATGTTCGTCACGAATTATTGTATTGTTTGATTCTATATTAAAATTTTTATTATTACCTTGATTTAAATATTGGAATTTATAATTAAATTTGTTTAAAAATGTTACTTCTCCTTTAATAAAATTGAATTTTGTCTTCAACAGCAATATTCCTGGAATGCCTAATAAGATGTCGAAGTCTTTATGAAATTTATATACGTAGGCCTTCGCATTTAAATTTTTATATTTGAAAAAGGTAAATTCGTTGCCTGACGACTTTCCGTTACACGTGTGGATAGTGAAGAATTCTGGGAATTTTGTGGTGTCGGGAGTTAGTGCGTTTGGGTGTATGTAATTTTGTGTGGATCCTGTGTCTAATAAAATTTTGTATTGACCGATTTGAATGAATGGTAATGTACTAAAATTGTTAGTTAGGGTTTCGATATGAGTGTTCGGGAAAATTTTCATTTTCGGGTGTTTCAGTGTCAATTTCTTGTTGAGAATAAGCTTGTTCTTGTATTTCGCAATTTTGTTCATTTTCAAAGTGCTCGTTATCGATTTCATACACATTATCGTCTTTGTTCAAATTTTGATTAAACAATTCTTCAGGTGTGAATCTATCGTTATTTCTTTGTTGGCTAAAATTTGGTCTTATCGTTTGTCGTGTTTGTATACTCATAGGTGTTGGGTTTCTGAATTGAGAGTTTCGAACGTTTTCCCTTCGAGCAAATTGTTTCTGTTGGTACTGTGCTTGTGATCTTGGAAACTGTGATTGTACGGGAAATCTCTGCATTGGAGATTGGTATTGCTTGGGTGCATTGAATTGTATTTGGTTTTTTGAGTATTGTCGTTGGTTTTGGAATTGTGTTTGTGTTAGTTTTTGTTGTATGTGTATGTATTGCAAATCATTGGTTAATAAATTCTGAATTTCGGTTAGTTTAGTTGGATTTCTAGCTGATAACTGGCTTCGGAATGGTTCCTTGCAGTTATTTATAAATGTTTGAACAAAATAATTTAGAGTGTGGTCTGATATGATTTTACTGGCATTGGCTACAAGTTTACATTCAAGTTTTGATTTATAGATTAAGTACATATCTTGGAATTTCGTGAAATATTCCAAGATGTTTTCTTTAGTTTGTTTAAAGTGACTAATTTCGTACATAATCGTATGTTCGGAACGAGTATCTCGGAAATTTTGTTGCAGATGGTCTTTTAGTTCAGCCCATGATCGAATTGAGCGTAAGTTTAGGTTTTTTGCTGCTTGGCCGCGCACTTTGTTTTTAATGGTCATTAATACAAGTCGTTTAGTTATTTCAGAGAGATTGGTTTGATTTATGAGTAATATCATTTCATCTATCGTGGTAATAAAGTTAGAGAGACTTTTTACGTCTCCATCGAACGTTGGTGCTAATTCTAGCATTTTTAGAATTTCTTTGTTTAGGGTTTGAAAAATATTTGCAGATACTGCTGGTTCAGCCATTTTGCTTATTTTAAGTTTAGTGAGTTTATCTATTAAAGAATCCAGTTGGATTTAATATAAATATGAGCGTGTATAAGTTGAAAATTTATACATAGAATATAAAGTATAACTTACAGTACTAATAATGTAACCGTAATTAACATATCTTCTGTGTTGAGGGCTGTCTTGTCTGCAACTGATGTTCGTTCAGCTGGGGTTGAGTTGAAGGGGTTTCCGCAATTTTCGTTTGTGGAAGACAGGAACCTTGCTTCGGACTCGTGATTCTGTAGTTCGGGAACTCGATGTTGAAGACTGCTTGCAACGATGAGTTGATGTTGGTGAAAAAAATAAATCAGAGCTCTGACTAGCGACGGCTCGATTTTTTTTTTTTTTTTTTTGTAAAACGCCAAACTGACTTTGCTAAGATTGCGCTTTACTGGCCTCTGTTTCTTGCACGATATACACTGATTCGTTATGATGTTCGGGTGCCGAATTAAACGTTTAGAAAAACGATGCGCACAAATTTTTTTCTTTTTGTTTAAATCACTCGATTTTTATTTATTTCGAATTTTGTGGCTATTGGCATCCTACCGACTGCGCCATTTATAATTCACAAGTCTTAGTTTAAAATAAAAAAACTTTTATTTAAATTTTCGTGTTGATTCGTACAGAGGTTGTTACAGAATGCCTTATTATATTCTACTTCTAAGTTGTACATAGATTATCTACTTTCCGTGAATTATGATTGTCTTTCGTTGCGTCAGCGCTTTATGGCTGATGCAATTAGTTATTTAAGTTATGAAATAGGGGTGGTGTCTCTACATAACTTAGATAAGAGTATAAATAAGCAATGTGATTATTTAGAAAGTAAATGTTTACACGCTGAATATTATAAGGTAGAATATGCATAAGTGTAGTAAATACTATATAAATTTTAAGGTGTAGCAAAAGTAATATTGCTCATCCAAGAGTTTAAACATAAGAGAGACCTAACTGACTCTACATTTAAGCGATTTCTCTGTTTTGTGATAACAAGGGAGGCTTTAGAAAATAATCTTTCAGATGGTACGGATGTAGCCATTGTACTTAAAACCTCTTTTGCCATACGCGCTAAACATGGATAAGTTTTGTCGTGTTTCCACCACCAATCGAGAATATCTGTGTGATCAGATTCCCTTCCTCTAGCAAAGTATTCATTCATTTCTTTGGTCCATGGTTCTGCAAATGTAGACGCGCTATCCATGCCACGATGAAATAATGCAGTTAAATCTAAATCGTACTTATCTCCATCAGAAGATTTCGTTGGTGTATTTGTAGCTGAGCTAACTTTAGCATTGATTTCTATAAAATAATGACTTTTATATAATTGTTCAAATTTATTCAGAGACATATTTTCTAATTCTTTTCCCCAAGCAGTCATTTGAAATGTTTCTTTCTTATGTCGTGGATCTAATAAAAGTGCCACACAATACAACCAATTGGATTTTTTGTAGTGCTTTAAAATTTTAACTCTTGCAGCATTTACTGCAAAAATAAGCTGCTCATCACAATCAATCCTGTCTTTCATATCATTCAATTCAAAAGCCCAAGTTTCCAATTTGTCAGTTAAAATATTAATGCCTATAACAACAGTTGACAAAGTGCAGTATTTTTCACCTCCAAGTACATCAGTTAAAATTTTAAATGGTTTTAGATATTTTGTTATCCTTTCAATTAAATCCCAACTTTAAATTTCTTGATGTCAGTGTTAGTGTCACATATAATATTTAATGGAAATTTATATGCAAGAGCCCACTCTAGCATTTCAAGAGTTGAATTCCATCTGGTTTTTACATCAAGAATTGGGCTAGATGGCTTTATATTTACTGTTGAACAAAAAGTTTTAAACTTAATTTGTTTTTGCTCAGATTTCTTAATTTTTTTCAGCAAACATCTTATTTTATTGACTGGCGATATTAAGTCTATGTATATTTCAATTTCAAAATCGTCATTTTCATCGTCTTCGTCTACTTCTTTATTAGATTCACATTTCAGAACTTTCTTGAAAGTATGAGCAGCCAGGTTTAAGATATGAGCGAAACATTGAAAATGGTTATTAGCACTGTTAAAATATTTGCTGCCAAGCATTTCTTCTAAATTACTCGCAAATGTAAAATTTGAAGATGTGTTGTCTGTTGTCATGCCTTGTATTTTATTTTGCAAATTATAATCTTTTAAAACATCAACAAACAATGTGGCAATTTCTTTACCGTTGTGTTGTCCATTTGAAGGAATGAAATCCAAAACTAAGGATTGCAATTTCCATCGATTGTCTGTGAAGTGACAAGTAATTCCATAGAACGAACAATTTGCTAGTGATCTCCAAGCATCGATAGTAAATGACAATTTGGTATCATTATTTAATAATACATTTTTCACTCTCATCTTCATCGTATCAAATTTGTGCAATATTATGTCACGCAAAGAATTTCTCTTGGGTAAAACGATATTTTTATTTGCGTATGTAAACAAATTTATAACAAAATTGTCTTCAAAAAAATTAAATGGTAAAAACTTTACTACAACAAAGTGTAACAATAAATTTTCGAAAACATCAGGATCAAAATTGCTAAAACTTTGCGTTCTTTCCTAAAACAGAAAGTTAATATATGCAATTCGAATTAAAGTTTAGTGAACTTATTAATTTTTAATCAAATACATGTAAAACCTGCAAATGTCGCAGCAGTACACAAATTATAATTCTGAGAATTATAATGAAATACTCGTAAATACTAATAAATAATTAAAATCATAACGATAAAAGTTTACACAGGCTTATGCTAGTATAGACTGACAATGTTTTATGTAAGCCAGAGCAATTCAGCGATTAAGGGGGAATACTGCTTTGGCCATTTCAAAAAATCGAATTTTTATTTTTGCGCTTAAAAGTTACTTTGGAATGTGTAGAATATAATTTTGTATGTTAGAACCCAAACCGAACTTTTATTCAAAGTGAAATAGCTGATTTCCTAGAATCGCAGATTGAAGGTAAATGCAAAATATGCATGTCAAAACTTTAAACGCGATTATCTCGAAACAGTATTTTTCAAATTTGCGTGCACGGTATTTCCCACAATTGTCATCGGATTGCCGTCATTTTTTGTGTCATTTACGCGCAATTTAAAAACGCACCGTAATATTGTACGGCATTTTTGAATTTGCTCCTAAATTTTGCTTGGGAACCACTTTTATGCTCGATTTTTGCGTCAAATTCGTACCCCAAAGTTCAAATAGCCGGCATTCTTTTCAAAATACGAAATTCAAAATTCGGATACGATATTACGGTACTAAATTTAATGTAGATTATAAATCCTTATCGATTTTGTTCCACGAGTTACCGTTTTCGCGTGCTGGTGCACGCAAAAATTGTTTTCATGGCGCGCAGAGGCTAATTTGGCGCCACCTGACGGGCGCACAGCGAAACAATTTTTTTTATAAAAATAAATGTTCTCAAAAATAAAAATTCTGATATTTTCATCTTTTAAGTCCCCAAGTCTTCGTAACTTTTAGTTCTTCAGATATACCTCGTCAAAGATAGGCCTTGTTTTTGGGCGTCCAAAGCAGTATTCCCCCTTAATACAAATTGAAAATTAAGCAACTTACCGTACGCACATTTTCTTCCTTAAACATATCAATAATTGCAATCTTTGCATCCAATTGTGACTGGCTAGCCGTGCCTTCTTTAGCATAACATGATGAGGTTGAATATAATTTGTCAAAAATTGATTTATGTTTTCTTTCAAGATGTCGTTTAAAACCGCTTGTATTTCTGTTTTTCATTTTAAGTACACAATTTTTTCTATTGCTTTTGCATATTTTACAAGTCCCTATTTTATTATTTTTCTCCTCAGTATCTTTAATTTCGAAATAATTACTGACTTTATCTTTATTACATAGTTTTAGTTGTTTTGTAAGTGTCGTTTTAAATGGTAGTAATTCCGATGATATATCACTATCAGATGTCAATATGTGCTTTCTTTTTCTTCTTATTTCCCATTTTGAACAATATTTGTCTTTGCTGCTACTGCTTTCAGAAGCAGAACTATTAACTTTATATTCGCTGCCGCTGTCCTCAAAGGGTTCCGAATATTCGATTTCACTGTCACTTTGGAGCAGGGACTTATTTTTAATCATTTTTGATAATACTTTTGATTGTTGTTGTGCACAGTATATAAAATTTAGAATACCACTATCTACTATTAAAGACTACTATGCACTGCTAAAAGTGTCAAGTCGCAAGCCGCTATTACAATATGAAACTGTCGACGCGACGAAAAATATATCTCCCTAATTCCAAACCATACGGGGATTCCCCCAATAAGCAAGAAAGCAAGAAATTGCAAGACAAGACAAGAAATTCGTTAGCAAGAAATCAGCAAGACAAGACTTTTTTTATTTCTTGTTCATAGTTGTTCATAGACAAGACAAGAAATTACGCTAAATGGCAAGACTCTTGTCTTGGTGAAACCCTAGCCACGATCCCCATTTAGGGATTAGAGATTTTTATGACTAGGTTGACAAGACAAGTATATCCGGTACCTTTGACATATACATCATATTAATTTCTATACATCAGCCAATATATACAATAACATGTGGTCTGACTTTTGTGTTTCGTCTGGCTGCAATAAGTAAAGGAGCGGAAATGCGCTCGATGCAAAACAAACGTGCGCAAACAATGTGGAAAATGTAACGTTGGTTTTCATGTAGAGTGCATGGAAATATGGCATAAATAATCTCTACATAATCTATGTATTTAATGTTATTAGAATAAGTAATAAAATATTTTTGTCTACTTATTTTTCTACATGATATCCGCCATGATCCCCATTTTGGACAATTTAGAACATTGCTGATATTTTTAAAACACAACATTTTTTTTAAATAGTATACTGTTATTTGAGTTTCTAAGTCGATAATAAATGAATTCAATAAAAATTTCAAAAAAAAAATCTGGCAGTTAATGGGTCAAGAAAGTAATTATACTGCGCATAAGAAAGTAAAAAGTGTAAGCAACGATTGTACCTTTTAGGAGTTATAACTCATTTAGACAATTCTATTGGCCAGACATTTAAAGTATTGCCGGATTTTTGTTTAATATTTTATTCAGCAATTATAAGTTACTAACAGGTATTTAAAAGTAACCATATTAAAAAACATATGTAATGGCTTGCACTGAACTTCCTTATATGCTTTTTGGTTAGATGATATTTGGACTATTTATAATATTTTACTAACCTTTGGAACCCCTTTTCATTAAATACTTTCTAAGAGTAAATATTAAATGTCAATCTCCAAATTATTTAAGTTCGTTTGTTTTTTTTTTATTAAACAATTGACAAACACAGTGAAAATAATTATAATTAAAACAAATTTCAATAGCCATTTTCTTGTTTCCGGTACATTTTTTGAAAACAAGTTTCAATTAAAACTTATGCAAAATATTAATACCTTTAATTTTTATTTGAATAATTTTTCTGTTACTTCAACCATTTTTGAGTAATTGCAGAAACCGCAAAAAAAGACGAGTAAACAGGAATTGCCAGTTCGAATATTTTCTTCAAAATTAGAAGGTGCACACCTCAAGCACATGCAAATCCTAAGTTTAAAATTTCATAATTTTACCTTTTAGGTCAAAACGTATATTTCCGTTAAAATCTTGAGATCGAAATTTTTCGTGATTACAATACTTATTTATACTGAGTAAGAGTTTCCCAAGTGTGCTACTGATTTACACAAGGTTTTCGGATTTTGTTCAAAATTCATATTTAGGTAGATGTAATGAATAAAAATTATGTTCTGAAAATATTTTGGAAAAAAAAATTTTATTTTTTGAGTTATAAGCTATTGAATATTTTTGAGTTAATCAATTAAATTATTAATATCTCAGATATTAGTTGATAGAAATTTATGAAATTTTGGTAAAATGTAGCTAATAGATACACCTATCTAAATATATTTAAAAAAATTAATTTTCGTTTAATTTATATATAAAAAATTAAGTTTTTAATAAACAAATTAATTTTTTTTCATGTTCTCCATGTGATACATGAATTTTAATTTATCCACAAGATTGTAAAAGTCTTCTTCTTCAAAATGGAAAAATAAAATTTACGGGACGGAATTAGTAACCGAGTTATAGTAACTTTCGCGAGTCACTAACGTCTAGGCGCAAGGAAACTACCGCGCGCGCTGTATATGTTATTCAAGTGTTTGGGGTTCAAAGGATGTGATATAAGCAAATATGATATGTTTACTGAAATCATCAAATAAATTAATAAATGCAATTTAATAATTAGGTACTTTATACATTTATTAACGATGCATCAGCAGTCCATTTATTTAATTCTAAGCTTATCGCTTATCTAATAGGACATTTTGGACAGGAAGAGGTTAAAAAAATCATATATTTTTCTGACGGCGCAGCGTCGCATTATAAAAATAAGTATAATTTTATTAATTTATTGAATCATAAAAGCGACTGCAATGTTATGGCGGAGAGGCATTTTTTTGCTACCTCGCACGGGAAAGGTGCTTGCGATGGCATTGGGGGCACGGTTAAACGGCAAGCATATAGAGCAAGTTTGCAACGTGTGAATGAGAACCACATCACAACACCGCAACTACTATATGACTGGGGGAAAGTATTTTTCCACAAAATTTGTTTCGATTTTTGTAATCAGGAAGAACACATTTCGCACATTTCGTCATTAAAGAAACGTTACGAAACCACAATAACTATTAATGATACGCGGCAATACCACTCGTTCATTCTGTTCAATGACAATGAAATGGCATGCATAATGTTTTATGCCTGCGATAATGGTATATACAAAACTATAAAAAAACAGTCTTAATTATAACAAATAAATGTATAAAGTACCTAATTATTAAATTGCAATTATTAATTTATTTGTTGATTTCAATAAACATATCATATTTGCTTATATCACAATCCTTTGAACCCCAAACACTTGAATAACATATACAGCGCGCGCGGTAGTTTCCTATATATAACTCGGTTACTAATTCCGGCCCCGTAAATTTTATTTTTCCATTTTGAAGAAGAAGACTTTTACAATCTTGTGAATAAATTAAAATTCATGTATCGCATGGAGAACATGAAGAAAAATTAATTTGTTTATTAAAAACTTAATTTTTCATATATAAATTAAACGTAAATTAATTTTTTTAAATATATTTAGATAGGTCTATCTATTAGCTACATTTTATCAGAATTTCATAAATTTCTATCAACTAATATCTGAGATATTAATTATTTAATTGATTAACTCAAAAATATTCAATAGCTTATAACTCAAAAATTAAATATTTTTTTTCCAAAATATTTTCAGAACCTAATTTTTATTCATTAGATCTACCTAAATATGAATTTTGAACAAAATCCGAAGACCTTGTACCTCAGTAGCACACTTGGGAAACTCTTACTCTACTGCGTATAAGAAAGAAAATTGTTGGTATAATTCAAGTTATTCACATATAGAGCATTGTAACAACGTAAATCCTGAAATTGTAACAACGGCCCCAACTGTTACGATTGCTATTTTTGTCCGATTACCATACTTGAAACAAATTACTAGTAGTTTCTATTTTGAGCATAGATAGATCAAACTAGCACACTATTGTTACTAAAAGATCAAACACTGACCTCTAACAATGTTGGTCACAGGCAACTTTAAACGGCGACAATCAGATTAACTTTTGGTAGCTAAAAATACAAATAAGCTTTAAACTTAAAATTTTATTTTTAGCTGCAGCATTGCATCTGCCTAATGGCCATAAATGTCTACATTACGCAGGAAACTTAAAAACTGCTTTGTAATGATTTGCCTCTGTAACAACTAGCCTCGCCTTCCCTTACTTACAACAAAATTAGTACATACATACATATATATCATCACACCTGATTCCATCAAATGGGGTGGCAGAAAACCCTTAACATTCTTCACATCTTTACAATCTTACGCCATTCAACTCTATCCATACACAATTTTTTCGCTTCATTCAAACTCATTAAATTATTCATACATGTTTTTTCTTGCTCGCAATTTATCGTTTACGCAGCTCATTCTCAATCATGCTTATCCATTTACTCCTAGGACGGCCTCGCATTCTCACACTATTCATCTTTTCCACATAAATATTTTTTGTCAATCTTGCACTTGACATTCTTTCGATATGGCCATACCATCTCATTTGACTCGCACCTATTCTGCGTACGACATTTTTTACGACATCGCACTGCTCATACAGCCACGTATTTCGCTTTCTGTCTCTCCTCGATACACCAAAAATACCTCTCAAAAATGTAATTTCCACAGCATACTTACTCTTTTTACTTTCTTATACGCAGTATAAGTAAGTATTGTAATCATGAAAAATTTCTATCCCGGGATTTTAACGGAAATATACGTTTTGACCGATTCTGACTATTTTTGGAATGACGTCCGTGTGTGTATGTGTATGTGAGCGCTCTACAGCATAAACGGCGAAAGGAAAAATTATGAAATTTTAAACTTAAGATTTGTATGTGCCTGGCAAGAAAACCTTTGATTTTTGAAAACAATATTCCGACCGTAAATGCATGTTTACTTTAGTCATTTGTTGCGGTTTCTGTAATTACTCAAAAATGGTTGCAGTTATAGAAAAATGATTACAATAAAAATTATAGATATCAGTATTTTGTACAACTATTATTTGAAACTTTTTTTTTCAAACGGTACCGGAAACAAGAAAATGGCTCTGGAAGTTTTTTCTTATTATATTTATTTTTACATAAATCGTATCACCTGCGCCTGTCATTTGTTGCGGTTTCTGCAATTACTCAAAAATGGTTGCAGTTATAGAAAAATGATTATAATAAAAATTATAGATATCAGTATTTTGTACAACTATTATTTGAAACTTTTTTTCTCAAACGGTACCGGAAACAAGAAAATGGCTCTTGAAATTTTTTCTTATTATATTTATTCTTACATAAATCGTATTACCTGCGCCTGTCATTTGTTAATCCAAAATAAAACAAAATAGACTTAAATAATTTGAAGTTTGACATTTTATATTTATTTTAAGAAATATATTTACTGTAAAAGTGCTCCAAAGGAAGGAAGAAATATTATAAATTAGAAAAATAATGAAAATAGGATATGTTTTAACCCAAAAGCGTATAAGAAAGTTCGGTGCATGACACAGCAGATGTTTATGCTTGGTTTGTCAAACCTAACATTCACTACCAAACATCAAGGATGGCACAAGTACACCATTGTACACGCATAATTTTGCATCCTTGGCAATATTAAAATTTCTTATTTAACCTGCTCTAGTTGATTACCATTTAACGCAATATTACACACTGTCCCACATTCATTCTTTTCGAACACCATAACTTTCGATTCATTAAAATTCAGTTCAACATTCATATCCTTTCCAACTGCACTTATAGTCTGCATCATAATTGGATATTAACGTATTAATTAAGGTCAAACCTTTTGGGAAAATATAGCTTCTGTTTTAAAATCAGAGAATATTGGAAAAAAAATTTACTATTGGAACTAAGCCCAAGTAATCTTTTAATGTTTTGTCGTTCTATTAAAACGTTTGAATTAAATATCTAATGCGCTTAATATGTTTAACGATATCATCATATATATACTAACATACCAAGTTTATTAAATAACGAGAAGTTTTAGTAAGTACAACGGTTTTTAACAGTTTGTAGATTTAACAACTTTTAGAATGGTCAAATAAATTTGATAATGACATAACAATTACTGAGTAATAAAGCAAAATTCAGAGATAATATTAATTAATATTTTATCTTCGAAGCTTAAAAGGTGACATTCTATTAACAATACAAAAATTCTTAAATGTTTTATAAAATGGTATTTTTAAATGGAAAAAGTAGGTTTTTTAAAACTAATGAGTTCAACATTAAATGTTTCTCTTGATACCCAAATAATTTTTAAAGCATCTGATTTCAATATTGGAAACATTAAATCTTTTAATTATATGATATAATTTTGGACACAAGTAGTTAATATTAAATTATCATATAGATAATTTCCACGTTAAGAGCCATTTTACAATTTTATCAAAATTCTCGTCCATCCATTTTACGTTAGCTTCCGCATCTTCAATTGCTTGGTTTATCGTTCTCGTGGCTGTTCCAAGGTCTTGAATATATTCTTTCGCGAAATCTTTCAGCTGTAAATAAAATTTTAAAATAAAACTTAATTGAAGTACGTTTTTAATTTTGGAACTTGCAACATGGAAACACAATGAATAACGCGAATCAAATCACAACGTGCAAAATATATAGATTTCAATGGATTTATAATCGATACTGTCACGTCAGACTACGCAAGGCAATATAAATTGCTACAATAGCAGTAAATTATGACACATACCGAGAAAATGTGCCGAACCGTGCCACAAACTAAGATAAAGAAAGCGTAGGCAATCCAGGCATACACAACGACACTGTTCTCAATTATTCGTTTTTTTTCTGTTGGTGCATATGGGCATGGGCATTTATCAAATACTTACATTTTTTACATCAAACACAGTATTTCGTTGTTTAGTACATACTCTGACAATACTGTTTATAACTGATAGAGAAGATCCCATACTGAAAATAATGAAACTTCTGTAAAATTAATTAACGTGGTTGAGTGATTCACTTACTAATCTTTGATTCGAAGCCAGTTACTTCTTACGAAGTTAAATGCAAGATCTTGTCCAATAGAATTACTTGCTACAGTTGCAAATACACGAGGAGCGTCTTGTTTTCTTATACCTGAGTTATCAGTTACAGCCCAGTCTAAATATCTAAAAATGAAATATATATGAAAAGCATAACACAGATTTTCTTAACCTTTTACTGAAAATACCTGCTAAGAATCCATGTTTCTCTTGAACATCCCATAGCACTCATCAGAATTTCTTTTTCTGATCCAACATTAGCATTAACATAACGCTTCCATGCGAATTCCCATTCTTCCTGACCTCCAACGCGTAAGGCGGTACAATAGACAATGCTTTTCAGGTTTGGAGATATTCTACAAACAATATTTCCATTAGCGATCATATTTTTTAATGTCGTAGTAGTAAAAGAATAACATTTGACTAATAAACATTTATAATAATTTGTTTTTGAATTGACACACGGTTTTAGCAAATGCTTTGTTTTTATAATGATTATTAGAAAAAAGCTCTGGACAAAAATAGAAATGAAAAAACCTACGGATTATTTTGATCAGGATCAGGTAAATTACGCCAATTTTGAAATTGTGTAACGGAGTTGCGAACACAATCCTCGAAACCCAACATACACGCCCAATGTAAAACATCTATACGTTTGTAGATCGTCAACTGCGAATCGGCCGCTTTATCATGAAAACCAATATCTTTGTATAATCCATGAACTATTGTGAGTAAGTAATCCTAAAATATAATCATAAATTCAGATTTGTAATAGACAAGCAAGTATATAATTTAGCAATATCTAGTTCTAGTAATTAAAGCACCCCTAGAGCATCATAACACCCATCTATTAGGATTTGTTGTACCACAATATGCACTAATATTAACCGACTAAAGTGTTTATTGCGTCTACTAACGATGAAGAAAGAGTAGTAGTAGTACTAAAATTTTGAATGCACACAATAATTATAGAACAATGTCTCATTTGTTAAGGATTTAAAAAAATATTTGCTTCATTTTAGAATTGTGATCTTCTGACACGGCCAAATTAAAAAAAAACATACAAATATATATTTATTCAGTTAAGGTGGCATTACAGGTTGTTGGCCTGAAAAGTGGGTCAATTTTGGAAATTTTTTATGAAAGAACTAAAATCAATAGAAATATGCGATTGTGCGGGTTGAATCCTTCCTCTATTATTAACCATTTATTCAATAATATATTATCACAAACATAGCTGCAACGGCGGCCATATTGGCACCGCGCGCGCGAAACATGTGCCCACTGTGTCGTGTCTCGGGCCTCTCCAGATCATCTGAGACAAAAAACGCACATTGGTCAGTAAACTATAATATTTTTTCTGGAGCTTGAACCTAATTTCAAGAAAATTTTTGGAAATTAATACGAAATTGCGACCGTGTGAAAAAAAGTGAGTTGAGAATAGCGTCAGGATCCAGCAAATTTTGTCTAGTTTTCAGCCCAATTCGTTTCAAGTCAATTGGTTGAGTCGTTTGACCACAATCAACGAAACAGTAAAAAAAGTGGTTTCGAGAAAAACGCGTTTAAAGTTTTCGCAATGGTTCCGACTGCAATAATAATTTTTCCGTGTGTCTAATGTGAACAAAAATATTCCTTAATATGTTGTGACACTATCTTAACTCGATTTTGTTATCAAATTGCTATAATGAGAGTCCACAGATCCAATATGGCGGATGATGTCAAAAAAAGCATTTCCGGACTTGTAATTAAAAAATTGGGGTCGGAATCATAATAATCTGCAAAATAAAAGCGCTCGGGAGGTACCTGCGTAGGGGCCGTAAAACTTTCTGGATCGCACAGGCCTTTCGGACACTGATTTTACATGAATGTAGCTTTAAAAAAATGCAAAAAAAAATCGAATTTTTCAAAGTTGCAACCTGTAATGCCCTTTTAATTTCTCTCAATAATTACTTTGAATTTATCATAATGTCCAGTCCGTATAAACATAACATCAATATATGCCAATGCTGAAAAAGCAGCTTGCCACGGGACAAATTCTCGTTCATGCATCAAATATTTTGAAACATTTAGGGCTATGTCATAATCTAATTTGCCCGCTCGAGCCAAATTCAACGCATCATTCAACAACTGTGCCCTATTTGTAGCATCAATCTCTTTGAACTTCACTTTGTCGGTCATTTGTTTGGTAAGCATCTTCCAATTAGTTGAATCATAATTAACTCGGTAGTAACCAGTTTCTTGTATATTTAGTATAACCCATTCATGTGGTTCGGCACTAACATCAGGTATTATTGCATTTTGTTCTTGAGTCATCCATAATTTAGTTGCAGTATTCTTAAAATTTTGCTCTTTTTGTGTAGTGTAAGTAATTGGGATCCACCACAACTGTGCCGTGGATTTGTTGGAAGTTTCCAGGAGCAAGAAGCGTTCCTGGGTAAGAAATGCTTTTCTGCTTTCGTAATTTCTGGTAAGTGTTACTACGGGAAAACCTGTTTGTAAGGTCCATGTTTCCATTATTTGTTTTACCGTAACATTTGCGGGTAGAATTTTGTATTTGTGAGCATGGATAGTGAGAGCTTCCCATAAATCGTTTTGTTCAGCGTTGTTGTATTTTCTGCAGAAAAGATTCCGTTCAAAACTATTATACTACGAATATTAAATAATATAGAGAATTATTCATTGGAATAGTACCTGCTGTTTAAGTAAAATGTTAATCCTTCTTTGAAGACAGTTTCTGTTAAAAAATGATTCATCATACGAATAACAGATGCACCTACAAATTATAAGCATTTAAGATTTTTAGGAATACATACATATTGCCACGCCTAATCCCATCAAATGGTACTCGGAAAATGCTTGATATAAATAAAAAATATAAAAATTTTCATAACTGCAGTGAATAAATCAATAATAAAATACACGCAAATTGTTGTATCATAATATGAACATCTTAGTTAACTTAGTTTTAATAATTTTATAACATTTGGCATTATTGAAAGATAATGAAATATTATTTACGTAATTATTATTTACGTGTATTGCTTACAATAATTGAAGTATAGAGTAATGCACAAATTAAAATGTAATATAAAGAATTTAAATCAATCCAGCTAAGATAACAAACTCCTGCTTAATTCACAATTGTTGTTCATATTAATTTTTCGATGAATACTCGTGGACATGAAATTCATTGAATTTATAACCATCTAATATAAAGGTATCTTAGTTCAAAGCTTGCGCGGAGGTAAACACACTTCCAGTTACATACTGTCTAGTTTCCTTGCACTTCGCTTTTATGCAGTTTTCAGTTTGATTGGACACAGTGCAATGCCCAATTAATATGCCCAGTTGCAGAAAGGTTCGTCAAGGGTGTTTACAGTGGCGGCGCTAGACTCTGAAATCTAGAAGGGCCAGTTGGGACCAAAAAAAGGAAGGGGCACATAATTTTTATCAATTTAATAAAAAATAATAATGTTGCTATATAATATTTATTAGGCGATAAACAAAAATAAACATATTCTTTAAAAAACAAAACAAAAGATATTCTTTAATATAGTTAAAATACAATATAAAAACCATAAATAAAAAACAGCAGTGATCAGTGATCCAATTATACTGATTTAATCCTTCGGTTTTTATTCAAGCTTGTAATGATTTTAAAATAATATCATTTTTTGTAAATCTTTCCTTAATTCCATTATAATTTTGTCTAGTATACGGATGTATAACAATATCTTTTTCATCTTCTACTTCTATGTCTACAGAATCATCTATTTCGCTATCTATTATAAACTGCAGTAATCTTTTTGGAATAGATTTCATTCTTTTTGGTTTGTCAAAAAAGTTTGTTTTATCTAAAGCAAGAGACAAAATAATACTATTTGCAGATTTCCATATAGAATTCCATTCATTATCATTGTTTCGTAGGTTTTGAAATTCATTAGTTGTTTCTTGAACTAAATTTAAACCTTTTACATAATTAATATTTGGAGATTTCAGATAATTAGATACGGTTGTAACTAGTTCTAAAATTTTTATAAAAATAAGGAGCAATACAATAATTTTTTTATCAATATGTAAAAGTAAACCTTTTGCTTCACATCTTCTATCCTTTTTACATCAGTATAGGAAATAAGACTGTTTAATGTTAACTCTAAAAACCTCTCCTGAATTGCATTTTGATGCAAGTACCGAACTATTACCGTTATTTGTTCATTTCTACTCAAGTCTTTTGTTTCGTCAGATATTATTGCAAAAAAATTTGGTTTATTTACATCGTCTGAAATTATTTTACGTAGAATGGAAGCCAAATAGAAATTAATAAATTAAGAATATCATGAAGTAGGTATTTAGCATTCTTTGAACTATCCCTTAATTTGTTTTACACAATGGTATAGTGTTTACTTATCAATAACATTAATTCTTTTAAATTACCTTTATTTAAACTAAAAATATTTTCATCATGACCACGTTGAGCAATTTCTTGCGTACATGTAAATAATAAACACTCACATAAAGTTTTGATGTTATGTCTGTTTTCTTTAATTTCATTTTGATATTGATCATTCACCATTTGTTCAATACTTGTGTTCTGTTTCTTTAATTTTAAATAATTTACATATTTTATAGCACACATTTTATGTTGTTCTGATTCATGATGATTAGTCCTTTACTTGAATCATGCGCATTCTTCCAGTTGCAAAACCCTTCATTCACAAAAATGCTTACTTGATTAACACCGTAACAAATTTGGCAGTATAAACAAAAAACACTGTCTTTTAGCACACTATACTCCAGCCACGTAAATTTTTTAAACCACGTTGATTTAAAGCTTCGCATTCTTTCATTTTCCTTCACTTTTGGATATTGCGATATCGGCTGACGTGGTCCTTTTTCAGGGATTTGTGACAGGTCGCTAGGTCCAGAGACAGTAAAATTTGTTTGTTCTAGTTGAGGTCTCACTGTTGGTGGGCGTACGCCGGTTTCATTATCACCACTTATTTCACCCTCACTAGTTTTAATTTCACTGGAACTAGACTCACTATCACTATCATCACTAGCACTTGAGTTACAGGATATCTCACTTTCATTTGTTTTGCATATATTCTCTAAATGTCTGCTTGATGAGCCGATACTGGTCGAAGGCAGGGATGTTGTATCAGTTTTTAATTTTTTTGTATTAGATTCTGATAAAAATAACTCTTAATATTTGTCGTGCGCTTCATATTTGATCTTTAACTACAAAATAACGAATGAGTTTTAAGATTTTAACCATTTGTATAAGTGCAGAAATTTTTCAAACATGTTAAGCTTGCTTTTTCTGAACTATGAACGCGCAAGGGTAGGCGTAGAACAATATTAACCAGTCACTGCAAGTGCATTACATGGCCACACATCGGACTTGCGGAACACCCGGCTGAGCTTATAATTATACAATTTTCATTATTTATTAAATTACTCTACAATCAGTATAAAACCATAAAAGTAAATAGTTGATTATGCAACATCATTGCATATTCAAGTATTTATGTAGCAGCAACATAAAAACAAGCACTGCTAACAAGCACCTGTACTTGTAGTTTTTACGTTTTTAGACTGATATTAAAATTCTCTGGAGGGCAACCAGGAGGAAACAGGAAAACTTGGGGTGGCACGTGCCTCTTTGGACCGCCCGCTAGCGCCCCCACTGGGTGTTTGATTTTCATGTTATAGCATTATTAGTCCAAAATGATTGGTTATTATAGTACTTTTATATACCATACGTATCATTATACAAAAAAAAATAATTAGAGCGTCTTTCAACGTAACTGTTGCTATATTTAATATTTACCTCACATACATGTTGTTTAAATTCATTTTCTCCTAAGTATAATAGAAATAATGAATATAAATTGAGAATGAATAACGCGAAAGAGTAGTTGTGAGTAAGCGGAATGCAAGAGCGTGTATGAGGAATTTGATGAATTTTAATGAAGCGAAAGAACTGTGCAAGGATAGAATTGAACGGTGAAGAATTGCCAGGATGTAAAAAAATGCAAAGGATTTTCTGAAACCTCATTTGATGAATATAAACATGATGCTATGTGTGTATGTATGTATAATCAAAACCAAATATACATATACATACATACGTATATGATTAATAAACATATGCAGTGTCTTGCAACAAACTTTCTTATACACATTGAGTAAGACCATATCGTTGTTCCATTATTTTTCTAATTTATGTTTGCTCTAACCTTTGGAACACTTTTACAATAAATATATTACTTAGAATAAATATAAAATGTCAAACTTCAAATTATTTAAGTGTATTTTGTTTCTTTGATAAGCAATTGATTGGCGCAGATGACTCGATTTATATAAAAATATACAGTAAGACCCCGCTTAGTGCTGATTCGCTTAGCGCTGTTTCGGTTTAAGCGGCCCGTCTACGATCGGACCAACTCAACCACACGCTGCTTTGATGAGAAGTGTTGTGTTGCGCGGGGGTCATAAGCACTGCCCACTTACAGTGGAACAGTTCATTGCTGGGAAGCTATTGTCCACACTCTTATATATCTACTCACTCTACTGCTACACAGCTATTCTCACTACTGCCCCCACCACAACCGCCCGCTACCCGTACCCTGCCGCATCAAAGCTATGGCATGTCATTTATGAGATTGAAAAATACTGTAAAAGTGTTTTTGTTGCGAGTAAACTGTGAGTTTATTACTGACTTAAAACACATGTTTTTAACATCAGTTTATAGATGAAGGACGATTCTACTGATGTGCCTTTTTAATTTTTTTAAAATAAATTTCTGTCATGTGATATAGCCATCTAAAGTTTGCATAAATTGGGCATTTTTAAGAATTTATTATAATTTAATACAATTTTTTTTTTAAAAAGAAGAAGGCACAATAGTATATTGATCCTTTAAGTATATAATCCATGTTGGAATAAAATGTTCCCACTCATGTATTGCCTGTAAAATACTCGCAACGTAAGTACATTTTTCACTGAATTTTAATAAGTAGACGAGCCCCTTGTTTTATCGGAATAATGGGATTTCCCAAAAATTGCTTTCCGGTAATTCAAAGTAATTTATCTTCATTGCTTCTTCACTGCGGTGTTACACGAACGTGTTTTTATTGTTTTAAACATTTGTTATTATTGTAAGTATACATTTATGTAATATAATGATTGATATAGTGATAAAATTTATAAATTTTAGTTTTTATTATGGCTGGTAATAAAAAACACGAAAATAAAGCGACAAGAAAAAGCATTTTTCTAGAAACCTAAATGCAAGTGCTTAGAAGATTAGATACTAGAGAACGTCAATCTCAAATTGGTGTTGCATTGAACTTGGCAACTTCAACAATAAGGACAATTCTTAAGAATAAAGAAAAACTAGTGTCATCAGTAACTACAACTACAACAAGTTCTGCCACTAGAATTTCCCGTTCTAGAAATAATACGATAGAGGAAATGGAAAACGACTTTCAATATGGATTGACGACGCAATTGAACGCAATATGCCATTAGGCCAAGCTATTAGAATGGAAAAAGCGAGAGGAATTTTTAATCACATTCAGCTTGAAACAAATGACATAACTGAAACTTTCGTTGTATGTCGAGGATGGTTTTTAATAGATTTAAACACCAAAATAATCTTCATAACATACAGATTACAGGAGAAGCGGCCAGTGGAGATATAAAAGCGGGGGCTGAATTCCTAGCAATATTAAAAACAATAATTGAACGAGGAAACTATACTTCTGAATTAGTTTTTAATGTCGATGAAACGGGCCTATTTTGGAAGAGAATGGCCAAAGGAACATATTTATCCCGAGAAGAAAAACGTGCACCAGGATTTAAAGCTGCAAAAGATCGCTTAACACTTCTATTGGGTGGTAACGCCAATGGTGACTTTAAATTAAAGCCACTACTTGTTTATCATTCCAAAAACCCAAGAGTGATGAAAGGAATATCTAAATCAACTTTGCCTGTAATTTGGGAGTCTAATAAAAAATCATGGATTACTATGAAAAATTTCCGGAATTGGTTCACTGAACATTTTTGCCCGTCTGTTCAACGCTATTGCGAAATCTAAAAAATTGAACCAAAAGCACCCAAAGAATTTATCTGACTTAATAACATGCATTCCAGTCGAAGTGGTTTTCTTGCCGGCTAACACAACTGCCTTAATCCAACCAATGGATCAAGGTGTTATATCTAATTTTAAAGCTTATTACCTGCGGCGAACATTTAGATAAATGTTTGAAAAAACAGACAGAGAAGGAAAACAACCAATAAGAGAGTTTTGGAAGAATTACAATATCATAGATGCTGTAGGAAACATAAATCTTTCTTGGAATGAGGTAACAGAAATATGTTTGAAAGGGGTGTGGAAGAACATTTTGCCATATCTAAGTAAGTACGAAAACACTACACACTCTACTGTTGATATGAACGAAATAGTGGAATAAGCGAAACAAACAGGTTTAGATGAGGTAAATTTGCAAGATATCGAAGAATTATAGCAAGAAAAAGCAGAAAGTTTTTCTAATGATGAGCTCAAGGAATTAGCGGACCAAGAAGAACAAAAAAAATGAAAGTAGCGATTCTGAAGAAGAGTAAAAATTACTTTCAACGGCATTTCTAAAAACCAGTTTAGCCACTATAACGAAAATTATGGACCAATTTATTGAAAATGACAAGGATTTTGATAGGAGTTCAAAGGCAAGACGGAGTGTCATGGATGGCTTGTCCACTTATCGAGAACTTCTTACAGAGCGCAAAAGAAAAACGCAAATGTCAGTAGATACCTTCTTGATAAAAAAGGCGGAAAATTAGTAATGTAGAAGAATCTGATTGATCTTAAACATAAATGGTGACCTAGAATTTTACTTATTTTTATATGTCCATTAGTTATGTTTCTATATTTGTAAGAAATAAGTTTTTGTTGTTGTGTTGTTATAACAAACATATATAATAAAAAAAAAAAAAGTGAAAAAATACATGAACAATTTTTGAGTTTTCTACTCATTTACCCCTAACCCTATTATTTACATGATGAGATGACCTCGTTTACCGCTGTTTCGTATAACGCTCTCCTTTGATGGAACGTATACCCCGAGTTAAGCGGGGTCTTACTGTATATAATAAGCAGATATTTCAATAGACAATATTTTGAAATAAGTACTCTTTTTGAAAAAATTCAAACAAAAGTTATGCGAAATATAATTACCTTTAATTTTTGTTAAGGGGGAATACTGCTTTGGACGCCCAAAAACAAGGAGTATCTTTGACGAGGTATATCTGAAGAACTAAAAGTTACAAATACTTGGGGACTTAACAGAAGAAAATATCAGACTTTTTACTTTTGAGAACATTTATTTTTATAAAAAATGTTTCGCGGTGCGCCTGTCAGGTGGCGGCAAAGTAGCCTTTGCAAATTCAAAAATTCCGTACGAAATTACGGTGCGTTTTTAAATTGCGCGTAAATGACACAAAAAATGACGGCAATCCGATGACAATTGTGGGAGATACCGTGCACGCAAATTTGAAAAATACTGTTTCGAGATAATCGCGTTTAAAGTTTTGACAAGTCAAAACTCATGCATATTTTGCATTTACCTTCAATCTGCGATTCTAGGAAATCGGCTATTTCACTTTGAATAAAAGTTCGGTTTGGGTTCTAACATACAAAATTATATTCTACACATTGCAAAGTAACCTTTAAGCGCAAAAATAAAAATTCGATTTTTTGAAATGGCCAAAGCAGTATTCCCCCTTAAAACAATTTTTTCTTGAAATCTAACAATTTTTGAGTAATTGTAAAAACCGCAAAAAAAGACTAGAGTAAACAAGCACTTCCGGTTTGCATATATTTTAAAAAAATAAGAGGTGGATACCCCAAGCATATGCAAATCTTAAGTTTAAAGTTTCATAATTTTACCTCCAACCGTTTAAACTGTAGAGCGCATACACACACACGGACACGAAAACGCGCGCACGCTCGCGCACACACACACACACACACTTCCACACACACTTCCACACACACACACTTCCACACACACACTTCCACACACACACTTCCACACACCCACACACTCTGTTACATCAAATCAGTTACAGTCATGGAATCTGGAGTCTATCAGAACTCAACTCTGATCACGAGCCAGTACTGCTGTCACTTTATGATCCATTAGGCATTACGCCAACAGCGAACATACCGTTGTAGACTAGGAGAAGTACACGGCATTGATTAATGAACACATCGACTTAACCGACGACTTAACTTAACTCTGTCTCTGAACTAGACCTCGAAGTAGATCTCTTTGACGAGGTTATCAAGACTTGTCTTCATCAGTCCTCCAGAAAGAGACGTCGTCAACTCCCTCCATCGATGCAGCTGCCAAACGAGATTCATGAGCTTATTAAGCAAAGGAATAAGGTGAGAAAAGTCTGGCAGAAATATCGGCATGCCAACAATCGCGCTCTCCTAAACTCGTTAATTCGAGAAATTAGGGAACACAGGGACGAAACTTGGGCTAGAACCACAAGTGCCATGTCCACAGCGGACCAGTCGCTGTTGAATTGCACACGCCGGTTGACCAAGTCTAGAACCTATACTCCTGTACTTGCTAAACACGATGGTCGTTGAACCTGAACACAAAGCAGAGTTGTTTGCATTGTCGCTGGTGGATAAGTTCAATCCTAATCCACCGCTTAAAGAAGCATACAACGAGCATGTTGAAAACTTTGTTTCAAAGTTTTACGCCCGTGGCATATCAGCAAATCCAACGGTGACCACCCCATTCGAAGTGAATAGCATATTGCAAGGCCTCTGCAACGGAAAACCGCAAGGAGATGACTCTATAAGCAATGTTGCTTTAAAGCGTCTCCCTCGCAAAGAAATCGTTATGCTAGTTGAGATCTTTAATGCGATTTATAAGCTCGCATACTTCCCAAAGCGGTTTAAACTTGCGAAAGTCATAGTGATTCCCAAGCCGGGCAAACCTCTGAAGTATCCTGTTAACCACAGGCCTATCAGTCTACTGCCCTGCATGAGTAAGGTGTTCGAGAAAACTTTCCTTAACAGGATGCTAGATCACGTGGCGTCTACGGACACATTGATCAAAGAGCAGTTCGGTTTCCAAACCGGACACAGCACCACGCAGTAGGTGCTGAGGCTCACGGAACACATAACGCGCGACTTCAATGAACACAAATACACTGGTGCTGTCTTACTGGACATTTAAAAAGCGTTCGACAAAGTTTGGCACGCTGGTCTTCTCTACAAGCTGATATACATGGGACTTCCAGATCGTTGGATCTATCTGATAGGTTCATACTTCAGACAGAAGCTTCTATGTGAGCACAGAGGGAGCCCGCTCTTCTGTCAAACCGATTGAGGCAGGCGTTCCGCAAGAAAGCATCGTGGATCCGCTTCTTTTCAATCTCTATGTCAACGACATTCCCATTGGTCAGAGCGCAACTTAATATGCTGAAGATACAGCGCTCTTCGCACAGTCGTTTAGCACGGAAGTTGTAAGAAAAGAACTACAGCAACAATTTTGGTCCCTTGATAGCTACTTTGAGGAGTGGCGCATTAAGGTAAATGCACAGAAATGCGAAGCGGTTCTCTTCACGATGCGGTTATCTGCCTTGCCCCACTTACAAGGAAACATCCCGAGGTGTGTCTCACAAATTTTAATGATACTGTAGTATGTTGTAGTATGTGAGAAAATAATCGATACGTAATTTTTTTTTTTCGGCCCGTTTTAACATCTAAGGGGTGAAAACCACTTCCATAAATTTTAACAAAAACAGGAAAACACGAACAAATCTAAAAATAAGCTTTTTCAAAATAAACTTTAAATACAAAAGTTGCTAGGTTTGGAGAGGGTTATATAATTTTGACTTTCATTTGACCTTCAAATTAATTTTCGAGGTCAAATTAAGGTCAAACTTTATTATTTTTTCACACCTTAAAAGTTTAAAGGGGCCGAAAAATAAATTACGTTTCGTTTATTTTTTCACATACTTCAACATACTACAGTATCATTAAAATTGGTGGAACACACCTCAGGATATTTTCTTGTCAGTGGTGCTTGGCAGCACAGCCATCCCATGGAACAGCGAAGTCAAATATCTCGGAGTAATCCTAGATAAAAAACTGTCGTTCAAAAGCTAAACCAAGGATGTGATACGCAAAGTAACCGGTCAGGTTTGCAAACTGTATGCAATACTCAACGGCCAGTCCAAGTTATCACTGCAGAGCAAACGTTTGCTTTACGTGAGTTTCTTGCGACCAGTACTGATGTATGCAGCAGCGGCTTGGGCCTACTACCCGGCCAACATCAGAAAGTTGCAAGTGTTTCAAAACAAAATTATGAGAACCATAACAGATTCCCACTATTTGGTTAGAAACACTAAGCTCCATCGCGACCTGAATCTCAAAACAATCAAACTCATCTTACAAGTCCAGTAACAATGAACTTATCAGAGCTCTAAGAAACTACGATCCTGAGAGCGTTCACTACCGTTACAAACGTCCTAAAGTCCTGTTGTGTCAGTGAGAAAACTACCAGTGAAGGCAGCACACCTGCCAGAGCATTCACTGTGCAAGTTCAACTACATTCACAATGATAAAAAAAAAACGCTCATTAGATCGCGATGAACAAAAGCGCTGGCCCTAATCATCTGCATCGCTGTTCATCATCTTCGCATCGAAACCACGATATTAAAGGAATGTTATTCCTTTTACTCATTGTCCTGCAGCCAAGTGAAACCAATCAAGACTGCTAGCCAGAGTCTGTCAGCCGATAAGGCCAGAAACTCGCACGAAAACTCTCAGGTACATACATATCAACAAGCACTACATATTTCCGATAGCCGACAAAGCCGGAGTGTACCAACAAGCACTACACATTTCCGTTAGCCGACAAGGCCGGAGTGTACCAACCATAACTACATATTTCCGTTAGGCGATAAGGCCGGAATATACACAAACTCTACACAATATACTACAACCAACAATACTCCCTGCATATACTATAACCAACATTACACCTCTGTAAATACTGCAACCAACATCACATCTCTGTATATACTACAACCAACATTTCATCTCTGTATATAAACAACATAACATCAACGTAGCTTTGATAAACAATATAATTCTCATCAAGAAAAATGAAGAATTCAAAGAAACAGAGGAAAGATTTTCTCAGTAATTTACAACAAGAGAATAAATTACTCAGGAAAATACCAAAACTCATTTCACCATTACCTCCGTCACCCAAGAAACCTTTTCCAAAAACAAGTCCATCCATCAAGAAACCTACCATCCAACTATCGTATCAGCTCACACCAATTGAAATACCCCGTACTCGCTACCAATGCATCAACAGAAGCCTCATCCACCCAGCCGATCCGAGAATTATATTTATATCCAAATACCTTAAAAACTCTGTTAATAAGTTTAATATCAATTGCGAATATATGTATATAGTATATATTTCTAGTGTTTTATTACTTACTGTTAATTATTAATATTCTTATTGTTATATTATGCAATCCTGCAGACTAATATGTAGCAACATAAGTAGTTTACTTTAATTGTAACATATACTCTCTTTTGTTTTCACGTAAATATATATTGACATATTGTTATCGTATCGGAATTATTCGTATTTCTTCTGTGCATATTAAATCTTATCTCAAACAGGTTATGGGCCCAGGAGATAAATCTAACACGAACGATTAATAATACCAACAACATAGAAAATTGAAGATAACTGCAAAAAACAGAAAACACACCATGAATTCATTTACAAGGATAGAGTTATTAAATAAAGAAAATTATGACACTTGGAAAATGCAAGCATTGCTAATCAAAAATGATTTGTGGTCTTTTGTAAACGGTGAATTTGTAAAACCGGAACCAAATGTCAAAGACGTGAACAATATCACCACAATCGCTGCGTGGAACAAAAACGACGAGAAAGCGAAATCAGACATAATTCTTTCGATATGCGCGTCGGAATTAAAACAAGTAAAGAGATGCTCGACATCGAGGGACATGTGGAATAAACTCGAAGGAATATATCAGTCAAAGGGTCCTGCCAGAAAGGCGATGCTTCTCGAACAACTGATACAACAACGCATGGAAGAGAATGGTGACGTGCGCGAACACCTTCACAAGTTTTTCGATGCCGTTGATAAATTGAGCGAAATGAACGTAGAAATGAATCAAGATTTGCTATCGGTTATGTTATCGTGTAGTTTACCGCGTAGCTTTGAAATTTTTCGGTGTGCAATTAAAGCGCGGGACGAATTGCCAACACCTGAAAATCTGCGCGTCAAAATCATAGAGGAATGTGATTCCTGTAGTAATGATTCATCCAGAACTCAAGATGCTATGTTATCACAGAAAAATGGACAGAAACGTAATTATTTCAATAAAAATAAACCGAAGAAACACGTGAATACAGACGCTAGTTCAAACGGAAACGGAAACACGAAAAACAATCAAAGAGAAAAGTTTAATTATCAATGTAATCGTTGTCAAAAATTCGGACACAAGGCCATCGATTGCAGATCCCAGAGTGACCATCAACAAACTGCAAGGAAAACCGAAGATGTTAGTTTACGAGCTTCAGAAGCATTCATCGGTGAAGTCAGCTCTACCAAACGGTGTCTGGACAGTGGCGCCACTAGCCACATATGTAAGGAATTGGAATATTTCGATGAACCGCACAAAACCGGGTATGGGAAATTGAATTTAGCTAATCAAGTTTCAACGGATATTCAAGCCAAAGGTAATGTGTCATTTTTGGTTAATTCTCTCGGTACTGATACGAGGGTTGATCTGAAAAATACATTATATGTTCCTGATTTGAGATCAAACTTAGTTTCGGTTGCTAAAATTACGGACAATGATTATGACGTATATTTCACTAAAAAAGAAGCAATGATAATTGATAATGAAGGTCAAACGAAATTGATCGCTGAACGAATCAATGATTTATATTATTTCAAAGAAATCTCAAGTAACGAATGCAAGAACGCGGAATTCGGAAAAACAGCAATAGATGATCTCATGTCTTGGCATAGGAAACTTGGTCATTTGAATCTATCTGACATGATCAATGCTCAACGAAACAAAACCATGACAGGTTTAAATTTTACTAATTCTAATGTTAAGTTTGAATGCGTTATTTGTTTACAGGGAAAAATGACACGAACTCCTTTTCCTAAAGCATCAAAACGAAATTCAATATTGCTGAAACTCATTCATTCGGACGTTTGCGGTCCGATGAGAACGGAATCGCTCGGAGGCGCAAAATATTGTGTGACATTTACTGACTACCATTCGAGATGGACGGAAGTTCGATTCATGATCTAGTACATGAAGTACTTAAATGTAATTTAAAGAAATAGTCGAAAATCAGAAAGAACGGAAAATAAAGCAGTTACAGACAGATAACGGACGCGAATATATCAACAATGATTTCGACTGTTTTCTCAAGGAACAGGGTATCACACGAAGATGTACGATTGCGTACAACCCAGAACAAAATGGAATATCTGAGAGGAAAAATCGCACCCTTTTCGAAATGGCAAGATGCCTGCTAATTCAGGCAGGGCTTCCTCCTTCGTTTTGGGCTGAAGCGGTTGCAACGGCCAATTACATTCGCAATCGAGTACCAACTAGAAGTTTGAAGAGAAGAACGCCATATGAAAATTGGACTGGCGAAAAACCAGATGTCAGTCAACTACACGAATTCGGAAGCAAAGTTTACTGTCTGATGAGAAAACCAGGAATCGGAAAATTGGATCCCCGAAGTCGCGAAGGTATTCATTTGGGATACGCCGAGAACTCAAAAGGATATAGAATTTGGATTCCATCTGAAAAGCGAGTTGAAATCTCAAGGGACGTGAAATTTGTTAAAACGTTTACAAAATCTCAACTGAAATCAGAAGTTATTCACGAAGATTTCTTTAAGATGCCTGAGACTCCAATTGAAGATAAGAGACAAGAAATTCCGACCGAAGTTTTCAAAGAATCGTTTCCTTCACTCAATAATGATATCGATCAACATGAAGAGGAAAACAAGGAGGGCGAAGTAAACGACGTTCATCAAAATCAACAACGAGGCCCTGGTAGACCACGATTAGAACGTTCTGGAGCAAGGGGAAGACCTCGAAAGATATACAACATGGTCCATGATCAGTTAGGGAACTCAGCATCCGAATTCGCATTTTTGACAGAAGTGCCAATTAAGAAAGCCGTAAATGGACCAGAATCCGAAGACTGGTATAGGGCAATGGCATCGGAATTGAGATCAATTATTGCAAACAACACTTGGGAAGTTGTATCTCGCCGAGAAAACATAGAAACGATTGGAAGCCGATTCGTTTTAAGAAGTAATTTTAAGGCGGACGGGAGATTAGAAAAGAAAAAAAGCACGAATTGTAGCTCAAGGCTTTACGCAAAAGCCGGGTATTCACTTTAATGAAACATTTGCACCGGTTGCCAGATTGAGTTCAATTCGCCTCCTCATTGCTATCGCAGTGCAGAATGGAATGAAAGTTCATCAACTAGACGTAACAACTGCATATTTAAATAGCAACATCGAAGAAGAGGTTTACGTAGAACCACCGAAGTATATCATCGACACATTGGATGTCCTAATAGATACCGAAAGACTTCACAGCGACATACGTCGGAAAGGCGAACAAATGCATCAAGATTTAACTTCAGGAGATAAAGTATGCCTTCTGAAAAACTCACTGTACGGACTTCGACAATCAGGAAGAAATTGGTATCACACGTTGAAGAAAATGTTATTAGAGCTCGGAGCTGTCCCATGCAACGCGGATCCTTGTATCTATCACATCGGAAAAGGAGACAAAGCCATGCTGATTGCAACGTATGTAGACGATTTCCTACTAATCTCAAAAGATACAAATCAAATTAATGTTTTTAAGAAGGAATTATCGAATTACTTCGATTTGAAAGATTTGGGTGAAGTAAGCTACTGTCTCGGTATTGAATTCTCTAAAAATGTAGATAATATAATCTTACATCAACGAGGTTATATTACAGAAGTTTTACATCGCTTTGGAATGTTCGACGCCAAACCAGTTGCTACTCCATTGTGTCTTAGTGTAAAACTTCAGAAACCAAATACCGATTCCAAGGAAGAAATACATAACGTACCTTATCGTGAACTGATAGGTTCACTTATGTATCTTGCTGTTTCCACTAGGCCGGACATCGCATTTGCCGTGAGTTATTTAAGGGGGATTTCCGTTCAACATTTTCAAAAAATCGATTTTTTTTTTTTTGCATGAAATCAAAGCTAAATTTGTCTAGAATATGTGGGTAAAAGGATATTTTGATCCGGCAAATAAAAAAATCAAAAGTTTAGGTCATTTGAACCGGAAATCCCCCTTCAATGACAATCATGATTCTACCCACTGGACTGCCGCTAAACGAATACTGCGATATCTTAAGGGAACTCACGACCTAGGACTCATCTTCAGGGTAAACTCTACACCACTGAAATGTTTCGTCGATGCAGATTGGGCAAATTGTCCTGAAGATCGGAAATCTTACACCGGATACGTGACAATGTTAGGTAACTGTTTAATTTCCTGGGAGGCCAAAAAGCAAAGAACCGTGGCGCTCTCTAGCACGGAGGCAAAGTACATGGGGTTATCGGAAGCAACGAAGGAAGTTATTTATTTGAACAATTTTTTACATGAGTTGAGTTATGGTAATTATACAGATGCGACTATCTTTAACGATAATCTTGGTTCGTTGAAGCTGGCTGAAAATCCAACATATCATGCACGCAGCAAACACTTCGTTCGAGAATCACTCCTACAGAAGAAAATTAAGATTGCACACATCTACTCAGAAGATATGCCTGCAGATATTCTTACGAAGGCTCTTCCTTATCCTAAGCACAATAAATGTGTTGAACTACTCGGAATTAAGCGTCATTTATAATCTAAAATGTAAATAATAATAACATACTTTCATTATTTCAGATTTAACGGATTGACAAATAATTTGTTTTATTATGTTCATAAGCATATATTTTGTCGTCTTTGTATTGAGGGGAAGTGTTAATTATTAATATTCTTATTGTTATATTATGCAATCGTACAGACTAATATGTAGCAACATAAGTTGTTTACTTTAATTGTAACATATACTCTCTTTTGTTTTCACGTAAATATATATTGACATATTGTTTTCGTATCGGAATTATTCGTATTTCTTCTGTGCATATTAAATCTTATCTCAAACACTTACTGGTCTGACATTACTTTAACGACACGCAACCAAAATATTGTTCTCAAAAATGTCACTGGCATTCCCCCCGGAACAACAGGATATAACAATAATGGTAATTTTCTCTCTCAAGTAATGCTGCTAGCAAAGTACGATAAGGTGCAGATAAAACAAAGGGCACAATAAAATATCTTAGTCCTACTATACAAAATAAATTGATTTCTTGCTTAGGACAACATCTACTAAATTTTATAATTAACGAAATCAACATTCTTTGCAATAGTATGTGACATTACGCAAGGCATAAATAAAGTAGAACAAATGAGTATAATTATAAGATGTTCATTTATTGCGATATGATGAATCAGAAACTTCAGGCTTTTTACTTTCTTATACGCAGTATTTTTTTAGTTTCTGCAATTACTCAAAAATGGTTACTGTTACAGAAAAATTTTTTTGACAAATATTAAAGGTATCTATATTCTGCACAACTTTTGCTTGAAATTTTTTTCCAAAAGAGTATTAGTTTCAAAATAATAGCTATTTAAATTTCTTCTTATTATATTTATTTATATATAAATCGTATCACCTTCGCCTTTCAATTGTTTAACAAAATAGCCTTAAATAATTTGAAGTATGACATTTTATATATATTTTTAAGAAATATATTAAGTGTAAAAGCGATCTAAAGGTTAGAACGAATATTATAAATTAGAAAAATAATGAAACTACGATGTGGTTTAACCCATATGCGTATAAGAAAGTTCGGTGCATGACACTGCAGATGTTTTATTAAAGAATCTTTTATAGGTTTCTTTAGTACAAAAAATCACAGTGCCACTGGAAGAAGTATTCAAATACTATCCACATTGGAACATTTAAGTATAGATATTAAAAAAATGCAGTGGCCAAGTTTACGATTAGCTAGTTCAACTACAATTTTTTCGGTTTAAGTATTAATAGATGGGATCTTTTAGCACAATTTACTGGTCAGGCAATTATAACTTTAAAAACAACTGCAGTGTCATGCACCGAATTTTCTTATACGCATATGGGTTAAACCACATCGTACTTTCATTATTTATCTAATTTATCATATTTGTTTTAACCTTTAGATTGCTTTTACACTAAATATATTTCTTTGAATAAATATTAAATGTCAAACTTCAAATTATTTAAGTCTATTTTGTTAAACAATTGACAGGCGCAGATGATACGATTTATGTAAAAATATATATAATAAGCAGAAATTTATTTTGAAACCAGTACCCTTTTTGGAAAAAATATTCAAACAAAAGTTGTGCCAAATATAAATACCTTTAATTTTTGTTTATACAATTTTTCTGTAACTGTACCAATTTTTGAGTAATTGCAGAAACTGCCAAAAATGACTAGAGTAAACAGGCACTTCCGCTTTGAATTTTTTTTTCAAAAATAGGAGGTGCACACCCCAGGCATATACAAATCCTAAGTTTAAAGTTTCATAATTTTAGCTTCAACCGTTTAGGCTGTAGAGAACACAAACACACACACACACACACACACTCCACACTCACACACTCACACTCACACACTCACACACTCACACACTCACACACTCACACACTCACACACTCACACACTCACACACTCTCACACTCTCACACTCTCGCACTCTCACACTCTCCCACATACACACACACACACACACACACACACACAGACGTCATTCCAAAAATAGTCGGAATCAATTCAGGGAAGGTCAAAACGTATATTTCCGTTACAATCTCGAGTTCGAAATTTTTCATGATTACAATACTTACTTATACTGCGTATAAGAAAGTAAAATTTAAACCCTACTCAACAATTATAGCAATAAAATTAAGATTTTTGGATGTCATTAAAGCATTGACAGAAATTTCATTAAAAAGTTTCTAAATAACTGAACAATCAGAAGGATTAAAAATGAAATCACTTCGTTTGAGTTTGTATTTGTATGTTATTTATTACATCATTTACTATCCGAAATTAATTATGCGTCAAAAATCTAGCATACGATGAAGCAGTAACTGTGTAAAAACTAATTTGAATAATTTTAGGTAAAAATTTAATTAAAATCTGAAAGCAATTGCATAAAATGGGAATTAATACCCGAGTTTAAAAGAACAAGAAAATCAAAATCAAAACAGCAATTTGATGAATGACTACGATTTTGTAATACCGAATATAAATTTAAAGTTAATGTTTTTACTTTCTTATACGCAGTATAAGTAAGTATTGTAATCATGAAAAATTTCGAACTCGAGATTTTATCGGAAATATACGTTTTGACCTTCCCTGAATCGATTCCAACTATTTTTGGAATGACGTCCGTCTGTGTGTGTATGTGAGCGCTCTACAGCCCAAACGGCTAGAGGGAAAATTATGAAATTTTAAACTTAAGATTTGTATGTGCCTGGCACAAAAACCTCCTATTTTGGAAACAATATTCCGACCGGAAGTGCATGTTTACTCTAGTCATTTTTTGCACTTTCGGCAATTACTCAAAAATGGTTACAGTTACAGAAAATTTTTGTGAACAAAAATTAATGATATTTATATGTAGCACCACTTTTGTTTGAATCTTTTTTCCAAAAAAAGTACTGGTTTCTAAATAAATATCTGCTTATTATATATATTGTTACATAAATCGTATAATCTGCGCCTGTCAATTTTTTAACAAAATAGACTTAAATAATTTGAAGTTTGACATTTAATATTTATTCTAAGATATATATTTAATGTTAAAGCGATCTAAAGGTTAGAACAAATATTATAAATTAGAAAAATAATGTAACTACGATGTGGTTTAACCCATATGCGTATAAGAAAGTTCGGTGCATGACACTGCAGATGTTTTATAGAACAGTTGACATAGTTAATTCACAAATTAAAAATTTTGATTTAAAGCAATGTTAAAAATTGCAATTTTTTTGGATTTTTAAGGCCAAAAACATTGCTACATTATCAGAAAAAGAACACCTAAAGTCGGCTACAGTATTACAAAAACATTATTGCAATGATATATCAGAAAATTTTCCGATGCAATTAATAAATGCGATATATTCTCTTAAAAATGACATTAATGCCAATACAACTATACGGAAAATGACAGATTTTATTTGAATCGATTATTAATTTATAGAAAGTTTGCACAGCCTTATTCCTATTTTTAAGCATTGCTGTCACTGTGGCTACAGCAGAAAGTTCCTTTAGCAAATAAAAATAATTAAATCGCATCTTAGAAACAGCATGAATCAAGATAGATTAAGTAATCTCTCTCTTTTGCCAATACAACATCATGCAACAGAAAATTTAAATTAAAAAGCTCTTATAACGGATTTTGCTTATAAAAAAGCTCGCAGAACTGATAATTAATTTTATTTTATATTAAGTATGTCATTTATTATAAACTTTTGTTATTTTTTACTTTCTTATACGCAGTATAAGTAAGTACTGTAATCATGAAAATTTCGATCTCGAGATTTTAACGGAAATATACGTTTTGATCTTCCCTGAATCGATTCCGACTATTTTCGGAATGACGTCCGTCTGTGTGTGTGTGTGTGTGTGTGTGTGTGTGTGTGTGTGTGTGTCTGTGTGTGTGTGTATGTTCTCTACAGCCTAAACGGTTGAAGCTAAAATTATGAAACTTTAAACTGAAGATCTGCATATGCCGGGGGTGTGCACCTCCTATTTTTGAAAAAAAAATTCAAAGCGGAAGTGCCTGTTTACTCTAGTCATTTTTTGCAGTTTCTGCAATTACTCCAAAATGGTTACAGTTACAGAAAAATTGCATGAACAAAATTTAAAGGTATTTATATTTACCACAACTTTTATTTGAATTATTTTTCCAAAAAGAGTACTGGTTTCAAAATAAATTTCTGCTTATTATATATATTTTTACATAAATCGTATCATCTGCGCCTGTCAATTGTTTAACAAAATAGATATAAATAATTTGAAGTTTCACATTTTATATTGTTTCTAAGAAATAAATTTACTGTAAAAGCGATCTAAAGGTTGGAACAAATATTATTAATTAGAAAAATAAGGTAACTACGATGTGGTTTAACCCATATGCGTATAAGAAAGTTCGGTGCATGACACTGCAGATATTTTAACATCCGAATCCGGTTGTTTATAGACTACTGGAATATGTCCTTTAGTAACAACCGAATTGAAAACAACACAAACATGATGTGCGAGACAATATTCAAACCGGAAGTGCATGTTTACTCTAGTCATTTTTTTGCGTTTTCTGCAAAATCTCGAAAACGGTTATACTAGTAAAAATAGTAAGAATAAAACTAAAAGATATTAATATTTTGTACAACCTTTATTTGAAACTTTTTTTAAAAACCGGTACGGGAAACAAGAAAATGACAATAGAAATTGGAACTTATTATAATTATTTTCGCATAAATCGTATCTACTGTGGTAAGTAAAATATTATTAATTATTATAAATAAATAATAACATCTGCAGTGTCATGCACAGAACTTTCTTATAAGCATATGGGTTAAACCACATCGTAGTTACATTATTTTTCTAATTTATAATATTTGTTCTAACCTTTAGATCGCTTTTACACTAAATATATTTCTTAGAATAAATATTAAATGTCAAACTTCAAATAATTTAAATCTATTTTGTTAAACAATTGACAGGCGCAGATGATACGATTTATGTAAAAATATATATAATAAGCAGAAATTTATTTTGAAACCTATATTTTTTTTGGCAAAAAGATTCAAACAAAAGTTGTGCTAAATATAAATACCATTAATTATTGTTCACGAAAATTTTCTGTAACTGTAACCATTTTTGAGTAATTGCAGAAACTGCAAAAAATGACTAGAGTAAACATGCATTTCCAGTCTGAATAGGAGGTTTTCGTACCAGGTACATACAAGTCTTATGTTTCATAATTTTTCCTTTAGCCGTTTGGGCTGTAGAGCGCTCACACACACACACACACACACACACACACACAAACACACACACACACACACACACAAACACACACACACAGACGGACGTCATTCCAAAAATAGTTCGAATTGATTCAGGGAAAGTCAAAACGTATATTTCCGTTAAAATCTCGAGATCGAAATTTTTCATGATTGCAATACTTACTTATACTGCGTATAAGAAAGTAAAAATGTGATATTATCTAACCAAAATGCAATAAGAAAGTTCAGTGCAAGATACTTCAAATGTTTCACCTTTAAGAATTAAAAAATATATATATATTACTTTTTCCTTGTACCCTAATCATTGAATTTTCAAAAGTTTCTCGGGGCTTACATTGCGGGGGCGGGGGGCGTCCACCAAATCCTAGTTACACCGCTGCCCGCAATATTGTTTAGCAACATTAAATAAATTAGCTATATACGAGATCTGTTAGAAAAGTATCCAACCTTATTTTTTATAGCGAAAACCTGATGAGTTTGAATAAAGCGCCCTTGCATAAGCTGTTGCTATCAGCATTTGAGCAAGGTAGTGAGTAGTAGTGCTCTCGGCTTCACACAGATTAAGTTCTACAACCGGTTTAAAGACGGCCGCACATCGATGGAGCTCGTGTCACGCTCCGGTCGGCCATCAACATACCGAAGTGACCAGATCGATGCCAAAGTGAATGCTGTGGTGTTACGGGACCGTCGTGTGACTAGAGCACTGTTACGGCACATGCCATTATGACCGTAGATTGGGCCATGAAGAGAGTGGCGGCAAAATTCGTGCCAAAACTGCCGATGGCGGAACAGAAGCAACTTCGTGTTGGAGTCTCACAGAAAATGCTGGACTCCACAAATAGTGACACCATAATCACTGGTTACGAGTCCTGGGTGTACGGATACGACCTGCAAACCAAATCCTAGTCGTCGCAGTGGAAGCATTCCACATCACCAAGACCAAAGAAGGTCCGCCAAGTGCGCAGCCACGTTAAAGTGATGCTGGCTGCTTTCTTTGACTCCCGCGGTATAGTTCACCACGGAGTCAAACAATCACCAAAGAGTACTACAAGGATGTCCTATGTCGCCTACGTGATGCTGTGCGGCGCAAGAGACCGAATTTGTGGTCAACACGAAATTAGTTCCTCCATCACGACAATGCTCCAGCACATTCCCCGCACTTGATTCAGACTTTTTTTGACGATAAATCAGACTCATGTGGTTCAAAGAACTTCTTACTCTGCTGATATACCCCCTGCGATTTCTGGCTGTTCCCCAAACTCAAGAAGCTTTTGAAAGGAACGTTATTTCAGACAAGAGAGGACATTATGATTACGACAGCCGAGCTAAACTCCACTCCGAAAAAAGCTTTTTCGGAATGCTTCCAACAATATTGACACCGCTGGCAGAAGTGTGTGGAGTTCCAAAGAGCCTATTTTGAGAATGATTAGGTTTCCAACGCACCAGATATGTCAGTATTTTTTCTGTCAAAGGTCGGATACTTTTCTAACAGACCTCGTATTCAGTACTAAAATTATATTTTCATAAATTATGTTTTTAATTATAAAATTTGTTCATTTACAACAATAGATAACAACACAGTTTATGTGCTCTCTGTATTTTTAAATTATTCGATACTAAATATAGTCAAATAATTTATACATTTAATACCAATCAGTAGCGTATTTAATTCTTGATCTGTGAATAAAAATAGTTAGTGTTTAAAATTATTGAATGTACTGTTTTTTTCGGTTTTAATGATTTTTTTCGTGCTAAATTTATTAATAGTAATGTCGTTGACAAAACAAACTTAAACGTGCACAGTTAGTGTGCGCATACAGGGGTTTTATTCAAGTGGTCGCCAACCAGTGGGTTATTATGAATAAAACTATTGAAGACGATGATATTAAAAAATGCACTAAGTGCGAAAAAGACTTTGATGGAGATAAAGTTATTGGCTGCGATGGTAAATGCAAGCTTTGGTTTTATTTAAAATGTGCTGGCATGAAAGATAAAGATTATAATGTTATTAGTACATGTAAGGGAGTTAACTGGTTTTGCGAAGAATGTACTAAATGTTCCTATGCAAATATTAGAGATGTACAAAATATTGTTGATAAAGCTGTAAAAAGTTATATAAGTGAAGTTGAAGATTTAAAACTATTAATTAAAAACATTTTAGTTCATTTGGGAACTACCGAATCGAAACGTTCATATTCGGAAGTAGCTAACCATTCTACAATTATTATAAAACCAAAAACAGCCCAGAAGTGTTTACAAACAAGGAAAGATGTAACAGATAATGTTAAACCGGCAGAATTAGCTGTTAGTGTCTCATCAGTTAGAAATGCGAAAAATGGATCAGTTGTAATTAATTGTGAGAAAGAAGAAGATGTAAAGAAAATAGAAAATAAAATAAGTGAGAAATTAAGTAATAACTATGAAATAAAAAGAGGTAACACACGAAATCCATTTATAAAAATTGTAGGAATGACTGAAAAATTAACTGAAAAGGAACTATCTGAAACTGTAGCTTCACAAAACTCAACAAAGGTTAGTGCTACATCAACATTTAATATTAAAAGAATGTGGGAAAATGAAAAGAAAAAAATTTATAATGCGGTGGTTGAAGTTGATGGAGATACGTTTTCTAAAATTATGAATGATGGTAAATTGAACATTGGCTGGAATAGATGCGTGGTTTATGAGGATTTAAATATAAGAAGATGTTACAAATGCTGTGGTTTTAACCACAAGGCTGATATATGCGAAAACAAACAGGTATGTAGCAAATGTGCAGGTGAACATAAATTTAATAACTGTGAAAGCGATGTTTTTAAATGCATTAATTGTATAAGGACGAATGAGAAACTAAAACTAAAACTTAATGTAAATCATTCAGTTTTTGATAATATATGTTTCTTCTAAATAGAAAAATTACCATGCGAAGAGAACAAGTAAAGTACATGAATATATAGCAATCCCAGAGTACAATAGAGTCACCATCACTTGTATATTTAAATGCACAAAGTTTTCCTGCACACATTGATGAAATTCGACAATTTGCTAAAACTTATAACCCGATAGCATTATTATTATCAGAAACCAGAACAACATCAGACATTGAAGATAGTGTGTTAACCATAAATAATTACAAATTAATTCGTTGTGACTCATCAAACAGATTAACTGGGGGTGTGATAATCTTTGTTAAAGTCAATATAAAATACAATATCATAAAAATAATAAGTCATGAATTCAATTATTGGATGATTTCTATAAAAATAAATTATAAAAATTTAAACTATATAGTGACAGTTTTATACCATTCACCAAACAGTAACCACAATGATTTCTTGAACTTTATTGAGGATTTCATGGAGAATAATATTAACAATAACGATACTAATATTTTACTAGGTGATTTCAATTTAGATTGGACATCTAACAATTTTTATGCTCTTAAACTTAAACAAATTGTGGATATTAGTGGCTATAATCAAATGATTAAAGATTTCACGCGCGTAACCCATCAGTCAAAATCACTAATTGATTTAGTTTTATCAAACAATTGTGACATAAAATGTTTAGTGAAACCTACTCCAAGAATAACTGACCATCAGATTATAGAAGTTCGCCTTCCCCACAAAGTTGAAATAATTAATGAAAAATATGTGTTTAATAAAATTAACTTTGATGAACTTGAAGATAAACTTTTAATGTGTGATTGGAACTACCATGTAAATGACGTTAACGATGTTTATAACAATTTTTATTACAGTATGATTATGAGTATTAAATCTAGTAGTATGAGTTTTATGCGATATACCAAATCTAAACCAAATGCTGATAAAAAATGGTTCAATAAAAATGTACTAAGTAGTATAAAAAGACGCGATGATTCATATAAAAATTTTGCTATTACTGGAAATATACTAGATTGGAATATTTATTAAAAAAATAGAAATAATGTTGTTAGTACAATAAGACAAGAAAAACAAATATTTTAAAATAAGTTAATTGATAACTGCAGGAATAACCCTGTTTTAATGTGGAAAACTTTAAAGAAATTAATATGTGTTAAGAGCAAAAATTCTATTAATGAAATAATGTTTGAAAATCGTTTATATTGTGATACTGAAATACTCGTTGATATTTTTAATAGATTTTATGTTGAGAGTATAATTGATATAATCAATACTATAGAATATCCAAGTACTGATATGATAATAACTGAATGTATTCCTAGCTATAGATGTACGTTTATGTGTTTTAATATTATTACAATAAGTGAGTTGAAAAGCATTATCTTTTCTCAGAAAAATAAACATAGTGTTGATGAATTAGGAATAAATATATTACAGAAATACTTTTATTTAGTTGGTTATCCACTACTTGACGTCATCAATAAGTCTTTAAAATCGGGTATTTTTCCCGAAAAGTTAAAGCTTTCAACAATAACCCCTGTCCCAAAAATCAGTGGAACTAATAAAGTTGAAGAATACCGTCCCATTAATGTTTTGCCTACATGTGAAAAAATATTAGAACTTGTAGTCTCTAAACAGTTGTGTTCATATTTTAATAGCAATAAGATATTAGTTAGTGAACAATCAGGGTTTCGTAATAATCACTCATGTGAATCTGCCCTGAACTTTGTAATCAATGATTGGAAACTCAAGCTAGATGAAAACAAGATGATATGTGCTATATTCCTAGACCTCAAAAGAGCTTTTGAGACTGTTGATAGAAATATTCTGTTATTAAAACTTGAGAAATATGGTGTGTGTAGTTCGGCTTACAATTGGCTACAAAGTTACTTATCCAATAGAACACAATGTGTAAAAATCGGTAATATTAAATCAGAGCCAATTACAAATGATATGGGCGTGCCACAGGGCAGTGTACTGGGCCCTCTACTGTTCCTGATATACATTAACGACTTTCCCAATATATTAATTAATTGTAAAACACAATTGTTCGCTGATGACACCTTATTATATTATGCTAGTAATAATATTCAAGATATTTTTTCTATTGTTAATAATGAACTGGGTATTGTCAAAAATTGGATGTGCCTTAATAAATTAAAGTTAAATGTAAGTAAATCGAAATACATGCTACTATGTCCTGATAGTTCATATAGAGAAGTGAAAAATAATTCCAATTTTCTCCTTCATATAGGTACGATTAACTTAGAATTAGTTGAAGAAATAAAATACCTAGGCGTTATTATAGATAGAAAATTAAAATTTCATAATCATGTACAATATGTATGTAAAAAAATAGCAAAGAAACTAAATTTTTTGAATAGAATTGGTCAAAATTTATCTATATGGTGTAGACAGATAATTTACAATACAATTGTTCTACCTCATTTTACCTATTGCAGTACTATATTTTTCATGTGTAACCAGGGTGATTTATATAAGTTACAGAAAATGCAAAATAGGGGAATGCGAATCATTTTAAAATATAATAAATATGCTAAAATATCAAATATGCTTTCAATGTTGAATTGGTTGAATATAGAACAATTTTGTAAATACAATAGTATGATATTTATATTTAAAATGCTTAATGGTATGCATCCGGAATATTTAGTAACTAACTTGCAATGCATAAAAGATGTACATAACCACGTAACTAGACAAGTTGACCAGTTCTACATTCCAAAAAAGAATAAAAAGAGTTCGGCTCTATCAATTTTTGATATAGGGCTTGTACAATATAATAAACTACCAGTTGAAATAAAAATTTCAAGAACTCTCAAAACATTTAAATATAAGCTTAGAGAAATGTATCTTGCGTTATAAACTTTTTTTTTTTTTTGATTGTATGTATGAATATTTTTCTAATTTATTATTTGCTAATTATGTATTTACATTAATCTGGAAATATGTTGTATATATTAGCTAATGTGCTAAATAAATAAACTTTATTATTATTAATAATAACTATTAAAAAAATTTCTTTTCATTATATCAATATCACTTATTGAATTATGCACACAGACAGACTCACACACATGCACACACACACACACACACAGACAGATGTCATCTCAAAAATAGTCAGACTCAATTCAGGGAAGGTCAAAAGATATATTTCCGTTAAAATCTCGAGATCAAAATTTTTCATGATTACAATACTTACTTATACTGCGTATAAGAAATTAAAAATAGATATCCAATTAATGTTTTCTAACAAACACAACATTAAAACACTTACGAACAACCAAAACAATAAAACTAAAGACACTTCCCAATCAGGCATTTATAACATAAAATGTTCCGATTGCAACAGTAAATATATTGGCCAAACGAAGATACAGATAGAAACTAGATTTAAAGAGCATATGTACCATCTATAAACCAAAAATATGATCCGCCATAGCACTCCATAAACATGAAACCGGCCACAAATTCACCATAGAAAATGTAAAATGTGTAAGAAAATGTTTCAACAGAAAATTAGACATGTTAGAAGCAATATATATGCGCAAACATCAAAAGAACTTATTAAACAATGACTTGTCGGCCCTTGACAACCCGTTCTTCAGTTTCATTGAAATCCTATAATCCCAAATTCTGAAAAACTAAATTGCCCTCAATAATACGAGGGTGGATCAAATATAACCGAGCCTTTTTTTGTATTTATTTGTAGGAAGCATCTACTTTTCTACAAATTATTTTTCAACATAATCTCCTCCTTTTATGACACATTTTTCCCAACATTTTGGTAATTTTTTCATTCCGTTTTCATAGAAAGAAGTTGGATGAGTATCTAACCAGTTGCGCACGAATGTTTCTACTTGAACATTGGTCTCAAATCGCTTGCCTTAAGAGGGCCAAACAAGTAAAAATCGCATGGCGATAAGTCTGAGCTGTAAGGTGGATGATCAAGTGCTTTCCAGTGCATTTCCACCAGTTTCTGCTGCGTTAAAGCTGCTGTGTGGGGCCTGGCATTGTCGTGGAGAATCAACACATCCCGGATGGGACAATTTCGTCTTTTGCGTCGATACTGAAGCCTAATTTGATCCAAGAGACCGCAGTAGTAGGTTGCGTTAATGGTCCGACGTCTGTGTAAGAGGTCCAAACAAGTAAAAATCGCATGGCGATAAGTCTGAGCTGTAAGGTGGATGATCAAGTGCTTTCCAGTGCATTTCCACCAGTTTCTGCTGCGTTAAAGCTGCTGTATGGGGCCTGGCATTGTCGTGGAGAATCAACACATCCCGGATGGGACAATTTCGTCTTTTGCGTCGATACTGAAGCCTAACTTGATCCAAGAGACCGCAGTAGTAGGTTGCGTTAATGGTCCGACGTCCGTGTAAGAAGTCCACCAGTAGGATCCCCCTCCAGTCCCAAAAAACCGTGGCCAACACTTTCCCCTCAGACAATTGAGTTTTGGCTTTCACGGGGTTTCCTTCACCTTTCTTTCTCCATTCCATGCTTACTCACTTTGATTCGGGGGTGTAATGATGCACCCATGTTTCGTCGCATGTGACAATTTTATGCAAAAAAGCGTCTCTTTCTTCTTCAAAACGAGTTTGCAGCAATTGAGAAATGCGAACTCGTGCAGCCTTTTCAATAACTTTGGAACCCAACGAGATGAGATTTTTCTGAACCCCAACTGCTTTCTGATGATTGATTGGACACTTCCATAGCTGACACCTAGTTCATCCGAAATTTGAAGCACTGTGAGACGTCGATTACCTTTGATAAGCTCATGAACACGCTCAATGTTTTCATTAGTCGTACTGGTGCAAGGACGACGGGGATGAGCTTGATTCGTAACACGTTCTCGGCCTTGCTTGAATTCCTTGCACCAAACCTTTACCCTTGGCCATGAAAGAGTGGCTACCTCGAATTGGGCATGCAGTCTGCGGTAAATTTCGGCAGGTTTTACATTTTCACGGACAAGAAACTTTAAAATTATACGTTGCTCAATAGAGACAGGTACACTCCTCTCACTCATAGTAAGGGCTACAAAATAAAGCGCAAGACAAGCAGGCTGATGTGGTTCTCTCACTCTAGACATCCCCACCTAACGACCTTAACTGCCCAAGCACATACAAATGGCCATCCCAACGCCCAGATAATAAAGGCTCGTTCATATTTGATTGCCCCTCGTATATATAGACCTTTACCCACACCAAAATAGGATAAATATATAAATAAGACAGACCTATCCATGTAACTTATTGTACTACTGACGATGATGACTTGGACACCGAAATGTGCATATAGAATTAATAATAAAACTTAGTGAAGTAAAGAATTACAGTGTTTTTAATTATTATTAACAACTTCACGTAACTCAAAAACACACGTTATCTTTAAATAACATAATTTGTACATACATACATTCATGCGACTCAAAAAACCATAACATCCAAAAATTGCGCTTATTAAAATGGCCCGGCGGTAAATTTTGGACCTTTTTTGACCTTTCATTTTGCCCGAACCATCGGTTTAAGAAAAAGGTTCACTAATCATCTTAAATTGCTAGTTTTAGGAGAAGTACGTATTAAACGGAAGATTTGAAATTGGTACTTTTCTGCGAAATTTCGGTTTATTTTCTAAATATAGTATTACAGGTAACAATATATCAATAGGGAAAATATAATTTAGTTCAAATATATCTAATAAGCAGAATTTTCAATATCCATTATTTTGAAATCGGTACTCTTTTTGAAAAAAAATTTCTTACAAGAGTTATGCGAAATATAATTACCTAAACATGCACTTCTGGTTCGAATATATTTTTCAAAAATAGGAGGTGCACACCTCAGGCATATGCAAATCTTAAGCTTAAAGTTTCATAACTTTACATTCAGCCATGGAAACTGTAGAGAGCATACAGGCATACACACACACAAATAAACGGACGTCATTCCAAAAATAATCGGAATCGATAGGTCAAAACGTATATTTCCTTTAAAATCTCGAGATAAAAATTTTTCATGATAACAATACTTATACTGCGTATAAGAAACTAAATATAACTTTGTTTTTGTTCAATATATAATCTTTGCGTTTTCATCAGGATAGTTTGTTTTATATAATCTTTGCGTTTCGTCAATGCCATATAATGAAAATTTAAATATATATATATATATATATATATATATATATATATATATATATATATATATATATATATATATCGTATTTGAACATTCTGAGAAATATATTAAGCGCAAAAGTTTTGGAACAAATATTATAAATTAGAAAAATAATAAAAATAGGTTGTGATCTAACCAAAATGCGCATAAGAAAGTTTATTACAAAATACTGCAGATGTTTCTAACTAAAACTATTTTACTAACCTTTGGCACCCTTTCTCACTAAATATATTTCTTAGAATAAATCCAAATTATTAAAGTATATTTTGTTTTTCTGTTAAACAATTTACAGGCACAGTTGATACGATTTATGTGAAAATAATTATAATTAGAACAAATTTCAATAGCCATTTTCTTGTTTACCGTGCCTTTTTTGAAAAAATGTTTCAGGTTAAGGTTGTACAAAATGTTAATATCTATAATTTGTATCCGAATAATATTTTTGTAAGTTAAATCATGTTTAAATAATTACAGTGACTAGGGTAAACAGACACTTCCGCAAACACACGCGCAAACATGCTCACACAGGCGTACACACGCGAAAACACGCGAACACAGACACACGCGCACAAACACACACGCACGCGCACCCAAAAACGCATACACACACACGCGCGGTCTCACACGCACGCGCGCACACACAGAAAGACGCCATACCAAAAATAGTTAAAACGTATATTTCCGTTAAAATCTCGAGATCGAAATATACAATACTTATACTACGTATAAGAAAGCATGGAATAATAAAGTAAACACAATGATAGCCGATCTTGTCCTTCAAGTAAATATGCTTAGCCTATCTTCAGAATATTAAGATTAAGCGATTAATCCTACTAATCTATAAAATCTAAGAGTTAATTACCTTTAGCATAAGATATGCGATCAAATATATCATTAATTTCATCTGGATGTCCAACTTCAATAGATATTTGATGTGATGTTTCCAAAGCATCTAGTGCAAAAGCGATATGTTGTTGAATGACAAATTGATCTAAAATTTTCCATTCCGGCTCAACCTAATATGAAAACATAAAAATAAATACTTATATTTATGATATTAAATCGCTATTACAGTTATATAATATTAGACATTTTTCTGTAGGTCACTTTCATTATTTATATATGTATTAGGTTTTCATGTTTTAAATAATTTCTTTTAATAAATCAAAAAATAATTCAAATATAGAACTAACTTTAGCTTGGCTTAAGGGGTTAGGTTACTCTAGAGAATCAAAATATTCGAAATTTTTTTTTTGTCTTAAATGATACTTAAAGTTGTAAGGCATAAGGGACAATTCAACTTATTCTCGAGAAAATGTTCTTTATTTTGGGACTATCAACGCGCTCCTATATGCAAGCATTCAGCCAGAAAATACAACCGTGTCTCGAAACCGTGTTTTTGAAACTGGGCAAAACAGTTTGCTATCGAATATCGCGATATTCGATAGCAAACTAAATCCTACGATATATCGTAGGTTTTTTTTTTTGCTGATAGTAACAAATTCATATGCAATTTTTAGCTAAAAATTGTACTCTTTTTTTGAATCACGTGCCATTTCTACAAAAATCAATATTTTTAAAATCGGCTACGTCAGAGAGCTTATAAATTTGAGATTGTGTTGTCGCTTTTGTTCCAGGTAATTTAGTGGCTGCTAAACCCTTTCGCCCGATTAGTGCTGCTTCTACAAACCTTCATAGGTTATACGACACTAGCGCCCCCAACTTCATATATTTATTAATGAAAATATTTCTTTAATGTCGTCAAATACATGTTTAATAAAGACATGTAAACGATTTTTATACAAGATGTATACATTCGTCAAAAAAAAATCTGAAAAAAAGACCTTTTTTTCTAGCTCTAGAGTGGCCTTACCCCTTAATTAAATTCTATAACGATGTTCACGTGTTATTTGTTTACAAAAATAAACAATTGCTTTTATTTTAAAACATGCCTAAAAATCACGTAAGAGAGGGCTGGGCTAGTTGTTACAGAGGCAAATTGTTACAAAGCCGTTTTTAAATTTCCTGCGTAAGGTAGAATTATTAGTCATATAATGCTCCAGTTACCGACAAATTTTTGTGCAGAAGGCTTAATAAACGTATAGTTTAAAACTTATTCTGGTTTTAGCTACCAAAAGTAAATCTGATTGTCGCCGTTTAATGTTGCCTGTGACCAGCATTGTAAGAGGTCAGTGTTTGATCTTTTAGTAACAGTAGTATGCTAGTTTGTTCTATATATGCTCAAAATAGTGACTACTTATAATTTGTTTCATTTATGCTAATCGGACAAAAAAAAAACCGTATATAATATACTTATATAAATTACATATCTAAAGGACCCATAATGCTTGTTCGTCGAATGATCTTTATACTTTTTTTGTTAACGGAAGTTCCGGTTTAAATAATGAAGACAGCAATTAAAGTGTTTTGTTACTAAGGGTTTTTATTTAATTTTTTTCATACTTTCAATAAATATTGTTAAGCTTATAATCGAAGCTTATCAGTAAAAAATAAATTTGTCTTTGTGATTCTTGTTTGCTTACGTTATGAATGTTGTAACAACATGTGCCTGTTCTGTAACAAATTGCCCCGTTTTTTTTTCATTGCCACAAACATATAAATTGAGAATAAAATTAGGAGGCACAACGCAAAGGACTAACAAAGACAGATTTTTCTCACTTACCGTTTTCCTAAAAAAAAATGAGATCTACTTTTTGTAACAACTAGCCCTCCCCTACCATATTCTTGGCTTTATTGTTTAGATACTTTTAATATGCTTCACTACTATACTTCATCATTGATCTATGTATATTGAAATAAATCTTACCGCATCTGCTCCAATGTACTCCACATACGTAGCAAATCCTTCATTTAGCCACAAATCCGTCCACCAAACTGGAGTTACCAGATTTCCAAACCACTGGTGGGCCAATTCATGAGCTATAACAGTAGCTACTCTTTGTAAATTTATACTTGTTGATACACCTTCTTGGTACAACATTGCAGTTTCTCTAAAAATAATTTGATCATTCAATTCTAATTATTTATGTTGATTACGCACCAACCTATATGTGATAAGTCCCCAATTTTCCATTGCTCCAGCAGAAAAATCTGGCAAAGCAATCATATCAATTTTGGGCAACGGAAATGGAATTTGAAAAAAATTTTCATAATGTTTCAGAATTTTTGGGCCAATTAGCAAACTATAATTGGCTTGTGGTAAAGCTTCTTTTCGTGTCCAAACCGAGAAATTTCCATTGGATATGTTAGCAAAATCGGTAACGGCGAATGCGACCAGATATGTGGACATTGGAACTGATTCTTGATAATGATCCCAGACATAGGTTGGAAGACCAATACTAAAATATGTGAGCAATCGTTTGTGTTGGATTCAATTTTAAAAAATGTGTAACCGGTAAACTTCAATATTATATAAATTGGCCATTACACTGCTTCATGTTGATGCTTGAATTGCGGCATATTAGATAAAGAAGACATGTTGGTCGGTCTAGCAAGACTTATTTTAAATTTAGCTTTCATGGCTGGTTCGTCAAAACACGGAAAAGCTCTTCTCGCATCTGTTGGTTGGAATTGGGTTGTTGCTATCCATCTTTAAGCATTAAAAATTCATGAATATTTGATTCAATTTGAAGCTGCCTAGAAAATTAATTTTAAAAATATGAAATGATTTAATAAATAAAAAACAAATGAGTTGGAAATTTTAGATTACAATTGATATGTCGTAATACAATATATACTTCTGTTTAGAACAGCTGGTATTTGGGAAGCAAGATTGTTTGCGGTGAGCTTTTAGCATTTGCTATGCCAATATTGGGTCTGTGCATAGATAACTAACAGTGTCTATGTGAGTATATATTATTACCGATTATTAAAATAAAGCAAAATAAAAACCTGCTATCCTGAACAAATAAATCTGCTCTATCTTTCAAGTATTTTTTCGTAGTTTGTGCGCATCAAAAGTGAAAAGAACCGTGCGTGCGGCAACCAATAAGGCTCGAATTTCCAACCCTATAAATTCCAGATTTACGTATTATTTGTAGCGTAATGGATCAATGACGTTGTTGTCGGAATGCGAATGATGTGAACAGATCAAATATCCCCACTCGGTGAACTGGAGATGTGTGAAAACATCGTGATATTTTGCATATCATCAGCGATATAATATTCAAGATTTGTATTAAATGACAAAGGATATGTAGACGAAATTATCAGATTGAGCCGGGTGTGAAAGCATTTACATCAAGATATTATAAATGGGAAATACTCTGGCAAAAGAAGACTCAAGCAAGGGTCTACAATCATCGAACGGAATCCCCTGAAAAACAACATGCAGCATGATCAAAAGTTGGGAGTGATAATAAACTTGACATATCTCAAAAAATCTTGTTCAGCACCTATGTGTGCCAAATTGGATGAAAAGCATTTCCCTGTCTTCAGAAGAGAGTAGGCAACAAATATTGGTCTTGCTATTTAGAGAGTGACATACATCCAAATTTATACACTTCAGGCAATGCTAATCTGATATATCGTCTCTCTAGATTGATTTTATGATGTAATATATTTGTTTTTACTTTTTTTAACAGTATGGTAATCACGAAAAATGTAGATCTTTAGATATCTTTATCTTTAGATATCTTTAGAAATATACGTTTTGACCTTCCCTTCATCGATTCTGACTATTTTTGGAATGTATGTGTGTGTATTTCTGTGCGTATGCCCTACAGCCTGAACGGCTAAAAATAAAATTATGAAACTTTAAACTTAAGATTTGCATATGCCTGAGGTGTGCACCTCCACCATTAATTTATTCAAATTTCTTCTGATTATATTTATTTTTACATAAATCGTATCTTCTACGCCTGTCAATTATTTAACAAAATAGACTTAAATAATTTAAAGTTTGACATTTTATATTTATTCTAAGAAATATATTTAGTGTAAAAGTGTTCCAAGGGTTAGAACTAATATTATAAATTAGAAAAATAATTAAGCTACGATGTGGTCTAACCCAAATGCGCATAAGAAATTTCGGCGCAAGACACTGCAGATGTTTGAAAAATGTCAAACAAAAGTTGTGCTAAATATAAATACCTCTAATTATTGTCCAAAAATTTTTTCTGTTACTGTAACCAATTTTAAGTAATTGCAGAAACCGCAAAAAATTACTAAAGTAAGCAGGCACTTTCGGTTTAATTTTTTTTTCAAAAATAGAAGGTGCTCATGCGAGACATATACAAATCTTAAGTTAAAATTTCATAATTTTACCATCAGCCATCTAAGCTGTAGATCGCATACACACACACAGACGGACGTCATTCCAAAAATAGTCGGAATCGATTCAGGGAAGGTCAAAACGTATATTTCCGTTAAAATCTCGAGATCGAAATTTTTCATGATTATAATACTTAAGGTGGATTTATAAGTAGCACATAGCACAAAAAATAGCATAGCACAGAACATAAAACATTTGGGGGGTTTTATAAGACTCACAGCACAGCACAGCAGCAAACCTGTGTATAAGAAAGTAAAAACTTAAATAATTTAGAATTTGGCATTTAATATTTATTCTAAGCAATAATTTGATGAGAAGGGGTTCCAAAGTTTAGTAAAATATTATTAATTAGAAAAATAGTTTAAATATAATCTAACCAAAATGCGTATAAGAAAGTTCAGTGCAAGCAACTGCAGATGTTTATATATAGTGTTATTAGCACCTATTTATTTTATTTAAGTAAATATTCGTTTTTTTACCTTGTTTGGTTATTACTAGAATAGGAACTTCTATAAAACCCTTGAAGTAAGTCGTTTAAAACTCCCTTGTATTTGATAAATAGTAAATATTGATGGCCAGTCTTCAATTTTTCATCTAAATGTATTATAAGGAACTGTTTGCTAGTGTCATTGGCGATTTCTTTTACTTGTAATTTTCTTCGTTCTAAGTTATTTTTAATTTCATGAACACTCAACGTGTTATGTTCAATATCCAAATCATCAAAATGCAATGAGATATTCGAAGTTGCTATCGTTACGTTCAGCAATATTTTTACTTCACCGTTGAAAGTAAAGTTCCCTTCAGAAATAAACGGAATAATTTTGAGATCATATGAATCTGGTTGAATGGATCGTGGCAATCGAACATCCAGTTTCGTCTGCGTTTTTGGCACCTCTGCGGTTACTATTCTAGAATCAGTAGATACTGATAATTCTGTAGTCGTATTACTATATTCTGTATAACTAGAGTTGGAAAATTCGAATGAAACACCAGTATGAGGTAAATTTGACTGTGGACAAGTCGATGAGAAATTATAAACTATTAAGCCAGTTGCAATGAGACACCCAATAAAGATTACAATGATTAAAAGAGCAGTTTTCCGAGAAAGTGAAATGCCATGTAGTTTGCCGAATGTTGTGGACCCGCCGTCCATAGTAACCGTTGTCGATCTAGAATTAAATTAAAGATTATTTAAATAAGAAAACAAAAAGTTTAAAAATTACATTAAAAATGTATGCAAAATCTATATATATATATATATATATATATATATATATATATATATATATATATATATATATATATATATATTAAATTTAAAGTTTGTTTGGTGGGCACTTGATGAAACATATTTAATAGGTAATAATAATAATTTTAACACTTGATTAGTTTCACATATAGATATTTATTGACGTACGTTTCGACCTTTCGGTCAACATCAGAAATGATACACTTGTATACAAGTGTATCATTTCTGATGTTGACCGAAAGGTCGAAACGTACGTCAATAATTATCTATATGTGAAACTAATCAAGTGTTAAAATTATTATTATTACATATATATATATATATATATTTATATATATATATATATATATATATATATATATATATATATATATATATATATATATATATATATATATATTACATTCTTTCACATCTTAACCATCTTCCACCATTCAACTCTATCCTTACACACATCTTTCGCTTCATTCAAATTCATCAAATATATATATGGTTTTCTTAAGGCGATGTTCCAATTTTTTTTTTTTTAGATCGATTTTTTTTTTGTTCAATAATTTTATACAAAAATATATAAAAAAACTTTGAAGGTAAATTTCGAAACCGTTTCTAAGATATTTACATTTCCATAAGTAATAACCGGGTAATAAATACGTGGCCCGAATTCAGCACTCTTCATTAAAGTCTTCGTTAAGCATTCGTTAGCTAAAGAAGGTGTCAGCACTTAATGAAGGTCTTAGCTACAACCGTATTCAGCACCCTTCTATAAGCGTTCTTTATCAAAAGATAAGCATTTATAAAATATGGTCTGGCAACGGCGCATCTTCCTTCATAATTCAATAGAGATCCGAAATTGAAAAGAGTTCATTTTAGCTTCCCCTTCTCCAAATTCAAAACCGGGGTATAGCAATATGAGATATTAGCATTGCTTAAATGGCCGAAAAGTGAAGTAATTGTGGTACGAGCAGAATTTAGAGGGTAAAGCGGAAGAATTTTGTAAAACGTTGCATTGCCACCACACATGCCAAAGATGTGTTTATGATATAGAGTTACTTTTGGTTTTGTTAAGCGTCGAAATAAAAAGTTATTTACAAATGAAAATTCAAATATTTTTTACTTGTGTTCTACCGCGAGCGCATGTGGTGGTTATATCTAGAAACTCAATGTGTCACTTTCTGTAATTTAAATATGTTTCAAAATTTATCTCTTAATCATTAATTTTGATTTGTTCTTCTCCCGTATTGTTTGATTTAATATTAAACAATATCCCTTGTTGCTATCGGTCCATTACGTTGAGTAAAAGTTATAATATCTAACAGATTTGACAGGTTGAGCTTAGAGATATTACCACCACCAGCGCTCACAGTAGCTAGACTGAACTGCAGGGTAAAATATTTGAATTTTCATTTGTAAATAACTTTTTATTACGACCCTTAACTAAACCAAAAGTAATTCTATATCATAAATACATCCTTGGCATGTGTGGTGGCAATGCAATGTTTTGCAAAATTCTTCCGCTATACCCTTGAAATTCAGCTCGTACCACAATTACTTCATTTTTCGGCCATTTACACAATGCTAATATCTCATATTGCTATACCCCGGTTTTGAATTTGGAGAAGGGGAAGCATTGTATCTCTCTCGCTGTCACAACTTAATTGTCAAATAATATTTTTAGGTTAGACAACTACAATTTCTTGCTGGAAATGTTTTATATTTTATTTATTTAAATAAATGTATGCATTGTAATATAGAATAAAAATTGTTATGTGCTTTATGGTATACAATTAATATCTTTACTAATATTTTAGATGTCAAAAAAGAAGCGTCCGTATATTGGAAAAAGATAATATTGAATTTGTGAAAGAATATTCGGTTATTCTGGAAAACAAAATATCAAAGAGCAATTTGCCCAAATATATATCTTGCGTACATCCTAGCCACCTCGCAACAATATCTAAAATCCTAGTATTTGCATCGCATACCACATTAAGCGAATAAAATGTTATGCGATTACAATATAAAAATGGTTGCGCACCATCACCACTCAATATAGCAAAACTCGTTTTACTGCTGCCAAATTTGACGGAATTTACAAATCTGGGCAGTTCTGAGGATATTGCTCGGGAAATATTGTTTATAATGCGAGAAACAGTGGCTTGGCTAACACCATGTAAATTACCTTTAATAGTTGTAATTAAGTGTTTTATCTACATGAAATGTATTTGCGAATAAAAGCTATTACCAATGAAAATATCGCAATGTTATCTGTATTTGTATGAAAGGTGTTATATTTATTTTTTGAGACGAAATTGGCTTAATTTCGTTAGTTATCATTTAAATTACATATTTCACCGTGGTTTTCGCCAAACGGTATCGTTTGACGAGAACCTCTTTTTAAATTTTTTTTTTTGCATTATAGTCTTCACGTTGCCAAACATTTCGCCTACTAAAAAGATTTACCTCAAATCCTTCACGAATATTTACATATAAATCAATATCTCTGACGTAGCTGGCCATATTTGATGCTAAATACAAGCTTAAAGACGGTACCTATCTTGTTTAGTTACAAGTCATTAAATAAACAGTTAAATAACCTTCTTTAACACTAAAGATGACAGTTGAATACGCATTTTTAGAGAAGCTTCTTTAAAACGCCTAATGAAGCTACTTTAACGAAGAGTGCTGAATTCGGGCCACTAAAATTAAACTTTAAACACGTTTTTCTCGAAACTACATTTTTAAAAACGGTGTGCACTCTAGCTCAAAAAATAATAAGGCTATTGACTCAAATCTTTTTTTATTTTATTAATTAATTTATAATGCAGAACGCAAACCGACATTTTGACATAAATTTACATTTGTTCCATTTTTATTCAATCCCAAAGGTCCAATTTTGTGTACAAAACATAGAACTTTTCTTAAACTCCCTCTATTTTCTAGGTTTTTCTTCATTTTTAACTTTTTATTGGTTTACGGGGAAGGTAATTTTGTTCTTAATAAAACCCCGTTAGATTTTTTTGTTTTCGACATCCTGGACTGGCGTTATCGTGCACACCGCAAAACGCCTCATCTCTGCGGCCTCTACTTTGTCACCTCCTATATAAGTAATTATGCATAAAAATAAAAAATATATTTTTTTTTGTATACTGCGAGTTACTTTATATTGTAAAATAAAATATAATTTTCTATCTAATAAAATAAGAGAGAAAAAAATTATAAAAATAGTCATTTATTTGGCCAAAAAATTGGAACATCGCCTTAATTTTTAGCGATAGAGAAAAGATTTGCGGATAATGTAGAAAAGGATTTAGTTCATCATATGTTGCGGCTTCTTCGCTTTACATATATTCTTTATAATACAATATGAAACGTGTATAGGTGGGATTTATAATAGGTATATACACGAACACAACACCCGTAGTGTAAGATGAGTAGTATAGTATCGCTGCGAATGAGATGTGCATCATGTATTGTATTCACTTCCTGTCACGTTCCTGATATTGCGTAACCCGGAAATCTCTGTTATGCCCGCAAATCGTAGCCCATTGTAAAAAATTTCCTTTGTATAGATAAGATTTTAATTGTTCAACAGCAATTTTGGTTTTCTTTGTATTTATTTATCGTATGAATATTACTGGTCTTGATGCTGATTTTTAAGAAAATAATAAGTATATCTTATAAAACATCCGAATAAATGTTATGAATAAATATTTTTGACAGTTGTAATTAATATAGCAGTACGTGCATAGAAACAAACATTTTCCTGCTGTCAAGTCGCAGTTAAGTAAAAATAAAGGTCTTATTCCAATTAAATAAAGTGGTCACGTGTTCAATGCGAATTGACACCGTGTTTTGTTATTATCTTTGGCGAAGGCCACTTGATGGACACAGCCTAAAACTAAAAATTACATTCGTCCGATATGCGTGTGTTCTGAATACGTGAAAAAAATCGATAATTTATTACATAGACTATTGGTACATCCATTTACATTTTTTAACAACTAAGGTCACCAAATTACCATAAATCCGGATTTCATAGATTATACACACACACACACACATATTTATAGAAGTTGTAATTGGTGTTTCGTGAAACATTTTATTATTAATAAATAATTTAAATACTTGGGTAAGTTTCACAGATTTTTATTTGAACGACAATTGATTCTGCTGTTAGGTCATCTTCAGGATCAGAAAATATTAAAACATCTGCAGTGTCATGCACCGAACTTTCTTATACGCTTTTGGGTTAAATCATATCCTATTTTCATTATTTTTCTAATTTATAATATTTGTTCTAACCTTTGGAACACTTTTACACTAAATATATTTCTTAGAATAAATATAAAATGTCAAACTTTACATTACTTAAGTCGGTCTTGTTTTTTACTTTCTTATATGCAGTATAAGTAAGTATTGTAATCATGAAAATTTTCAATGTCGAGATTTTAACGGAAATATACGTTTTGACCTTCCCTGAATCGATTCCAACTATTTTTGGAATGACGTCCGTCTGTGTGTGTGTTGTGCGTGTGTGTGTGTGTGCGTGTGTGTGTGTGTTTGTGTGTATGTTTAGCGCTCTACAGCCCAAACGGCTAAAGGGAAAATTATGAAATTTTAAACTTTATATTTGTATGTGCCTGGCAAGAAAACCTCTTATTTTTGAAAACAATATTCCGACCGGAAGTGCATGTTTACTCTAGTCATTTTTTGCAGTTTCTGCAATTACTCAAAAATAATTGCAGTTACAGATAAATTATTACAACAAAAATTATAGATATCTGCATTTTGTACAACTTTTATTTGAAACTTTTTTTCGCAAATGGTACCGGAAAAAATAAAATGGCTCTTGAAATTTCTTCATGTTATAATAATTTTTACATAAATCGCATCATCTGCACCTGTCAATTGTTTAACAAAATAGACTTCAATAATTTGAAGTTTGACGTTTTATATTTATTCTAAGAGATATATTTACTGTAAAAGCGATCTAATGGTTAGAACAAATATTATAACTTAGAAAAATAATGTAACTACGATATGGTTTAACCCATATGCGTATAAGAAAGTTCGGTGCATGACACTGCAGATGTTTTTGATAAGCAATTGACCAGCGCAGATGATAAGATTTATGTAAAAATAAATGTAATAAGAAGAAATTTCTAGAGCCATTTTCTTGTTTCCAGTACCGTTTGGGAAAAAAGATTCAAATAAAAGTTGTACAAAATGCTAATATCTATAATTTTAATTGTAACAATTTTTCTGTAACTGCAACTATTTTTGAGTAATTGCAGAAACTGCAAATAATGACTAGAGTAAATATGCAATGCCGGTCGGCATATTGTTTTCAAAATTAAATGGTTTTCTTGCCAGGCACATACAAATATAAAGTTTAAAATTTCATAATTTTCCCTTTAGCCGTTTGGGCTGTAGAGCGCTCACATACACACACATATGGACGTCATTCTGAAAATAGTTAAATCGATTTAGGGAAGGTCAAAACGTATATTTTCGGTAAGAAGTAAGTATTGTAATCATGAAAAATTTCGATCTCGAAATTTTCCATGATTACAATACTTACTTCTACTGCGTATAAGAAAGTAAAAATGTAAATGGATGTACCAATAGTCTATCTAATAAATTATCATTAAAAAAATTCAAAAAAAAAAAATAATAATATAAATATATACATATATATATATATATATATATATATATATATATATATATATATATATATATATATATATATATATATATATATAATTAAAATTGTGGATCGACCGCTTGTAGAGGTAAAAGTAAGAGTTATATATATATATATATATATATATATATATATATATATATATATATATATATATATATTGTTGTTGTTAAATACCATCATTGACAACCAAGGGACTGTTTTATCGAGGTTTTTACCAACATTCCTTCATGGGCATCTAATTCTTTAACGACAAACCTAGAGTTGACCAACTTGCCAAAAGATTCTACTCCCAACGCTATATAATTAATTGAATTCTTCATTCAATTGCAACAGTACAACAAGACTTTCAACACATATACTGATGGCTGCAAGACAGACTCCGGTACAGGCTGCGCTTTTGTGACTGACGGCGTATCTCAGTCATTCACACTGTCACCCATACGCTCAGTGTACGACACTCCCGTCAAGGTATCAATGAGCGACGTCACCTGCTTATCTGCACCGATTCCCTGAGTTCTATCATAGGCATCGGAAGCAGATTCTCCACAGATTCAACCGTTTTGGACATCCGCGAAGAAATCGATAGATTACGGGAGTTTGGATGAGATGTTATACTAATGTGGATACCGGGACATGCTGGGATACCCGGCAATCACTGTGCTGACCGAGTTGCTCTTGGAGCAGCAACGGCAACTACGTTGTCCGTCATCCCTTGTGCGCCGATGATGTGTTAAGGTCTGTGGCTGTGCATTGTATTAAGTTATGGCAGGAGGAGTGAAACTCTTCTACTAGTATTGGTCGATCCACAATTTTAATAATATATATATATATATATATATATATATATATATATATATATATATATATATATATATATATATATATATATATATATTATTAAAATTGTGGATCGACCGCTTGTAGAGGTAAAAGTGAAAAATAATATATGTAAAGAAAAATTTTTATATAACAAGAGATTATAAAAATGAACCAATTGAGAATAGATAAAGTAAGATATAAAATGTAGTTAGGGTTGAATCATATAAAAATATACTCTGTGAAGAGACTATGAAAACATTAGTTTTAGCTTAAATAAAGCGTAAAGAAAAATGTGATACTTTCACATATGTGAAAGAACATTGCACAGCTGGAATGTGCAGACACCAGTCATGAACTGAGGTCTTTTATAGAAACCACAAAAACCACAGCTCCGGCCGATACATAGTGTGGAGTAAAAAAGAAAAAGAAATGGTTATTGAAATATTAACATTTATGAAACGAAATAAAAAAAGGGCACCCTTTCAAATTTGCGTAAATAAATCAGCTTGTTGCATTATTGCTTAAAGAAATCCTCAATACCAGCATTGCGACGATGTAAATTGTAACTAGGACACTGCTCGAAAATATTTTCGAGAGTGAGCCTAGTGTTACAATTGGAACAGAGCGGTGATTGTTCTCCCAGTAACAGATGCAAGTGAGTGAGACAAGAATGGCCTAATCTCAGACGTGAGATGACCACTTGCTCACACCTTGTTAGGCGGAGTGGTGATAGCCAGCGCTCCACTGACACCTTTACACGGCGCAATTTACTAGTAGAAGAGTTTCACTCCTCCTGCCATAACTTAATACAATGCACAGCCACAGACCTTAACACATCATCGGCGCACAAGGGATGACGGACAACGTAGTTGCCGTTGCTGCTCCAAGAGCAACTCGGTCAGCACAGTGATTGCCGGGTATCCCAGCATGTCCCGGTATCCACATTAGTATAACATCTCATCCAAACTCCCGTAATCTATCGATTTCTTCGCGGATGTCCAAAACGGTTGAATCTGTGGAGAATCTGCTTCCGATGCCTATGATAGAACTCAGGGAATCGGTGCAGATAAGCAGGTGACGTCGCTCATTGATACCTTGACGGGAGTGTCGTACACTGAGCGTATGGGTGACAGTGTGAATGACTGAGATACGCCGTCAGTCACAAAAGCGCAGCCTGTACCGGAGTCTGTCTTGCAGCCATCAGTATATGTGTTGAAAGTCTTGTTGTACTGTTGCAATTGAATGAAGAATTCAATTAATTATATGGCGTTGGGAGTAGAATCTTTTGGCAAGTTGGTCAACTCTAGGTTTGTCGTTAAAGAATTAGATGCCCATGAAGGAATGTTGGTAAAAACCTCGATAAAACAGTCCCTTGGTTGTCAATGATGGTATTTAACAACAACAATATATATATATATATATATATATATATATATATATATATATATATATAAATATATATATATATATATATATATATATAAATAAATATATATATATATATATATATATATATATATATATATATATATATATATATATATATATATATATATATATATAAATAATGAATTTCGAACTAATTTAAGAAGTGGACATATGAATATAATAATTTAATCTGATACATTTTTTAACAAGTGCAGATGTGTAAATTAAAATTTATTTTTGTGGCTGTTGGTTGGCCCAATTTGATACTTTTAATTACGCATTGCTATTATTAACAGATGGAGGTCATCGTCTTCAACAAATATGTGCACAACAGATCATACGAAAGTTTGTTCAAAATTATCTCGTAAATAATTGTTAGTTATAGACAACAGACAGATGTGTTATACTATACATATATATATAAATTTTAAATAAAAGAAGATATTTGCTCTTTAAACATATAGTTTGTCCACGATAAGATGAGCTTCACGTCATAAAGATAGTTCGTTTCGGTTAAATGTCCCAGGGGGGAGGCAAATGTTATGACGTCATGAAGGTTCTCAACCAGTAATGATGAACAAGATTTATAAGCTAACATTAGTTTTCAGTTAAGATATCTTTATGAAAAAAAGAAAAGAAATAGTTAATCTTTTTCATGTTTAATAAATATAAATTACTTTGTAAAATAATAGTGATGGCAATAAATACATTTAAAATGATACATCGAGGACCATTGTTTTTGAATCACTGGTTATTTATTTAACTGTCTTTTGTTTGTATAAAATGAACCTGTGGTTATGTTTTTCTATTCGCAGTAGGTGCGTCTTTACTTTCTTATACGCAGTATAAGTAAGTATTGTAATCATGAAAAATTTTGATCTCGAGATTTTAACGGAAATATACGTTTTGACCTTCCCTGAATCGATTCCGACTATTTTTGGAATGACGTCTGTCTCTGTGTGTGTGTGTGTGTGTGTGTGTGTGTGTGTGTGTGTCTGTGTGTGTCTGTGTGTTTCTGTTTGTGACTGTGTGTGTCTGTTCTCTACAGCCTAAACGGTTGAAGTTAAAATTATGAAACTTTAAAGATTTGCATAAGCCTGGGGTGTGCACCTCCTATTTTTGAAAAAATATTCAAATTGGAAGTACCTGTTTACTCTAATAATTTTTTGCAGTTTCTGCAATTACTCAAAAATGGTTAGAGTTACAGAAAACTTTTATGAACAAAAATTAAAGGTAATTATATTTAGCACAACTTTTGTTCGATTTTTTTTCCAAAAAGGGTACTGGTTTCAAAATAAATTTCTGCTCATTATATATATTTTTACATAAATCGTATCATCTGCGCTTGTCAATTGCTTAACAAAATAGACTTAAATAAATTGAAGTTTGACATTTAATATTTATTCAAAGAAATATATTTAGTGTAAAAACAATCTAAAGGTTAGAACAAATATTATAAATTAGATATATAATGAAACTACGTTATGATTTAATCTAAATGCGTATAAGAAAGTTCGGTGCATGACACTGCAGATGTTTTTAACTGAATGCAGCAACATTAACATAAATCAATCTTCAAAATCCATTGGTATTTAATATATTTATAATTAGTTTGTATTTGAAATATATATATGTACGTTAGAATCTAGATTTATTAATAAATTAATGAAACTCAAACAAATATAGATACATTGCAAAATCCAAACAAAAAACAAAGTTTTTATATGCACCTTTACTTTAGCTTTCGTATAACACCAAACCTAATACTAGTTGTCCAAAATTACAAATAAATATATGCTAGAAAACTGAAAATGTTGTATCAGGACATTCAAATTAATTTTCCGAATCAAATTTGAAATGACAGTTCAGTATTTGACATTTCGGTGACTTATCATTAATGTGAACATCTTTCTCTTTTTTTAAGCAGTGGAAAAGAGATGCATATATGACACAGACGTAACATTAGCAACCGATTGAGGAAGCATGTAAATAATAAAGATAGTTATATATAAATATGTCAATTATTACTAAAGAAACTAATGACGTGAACTCAAGTTATCGTGGATAAACATACATGTGTATATAGGTGGTACCTCTTAGTTATCCAACACAATACTATTGAAAATAGTATTAAATATGCGTTTACAATTCCTTGATAATCCAAAAGAAAATATTTGAAAGTTAATAGTACATTATTTGCCATATGATGATATATATAGTTTGTCCAGGATAAGATGAGCTTCACGTCATAAAGATAGGTCGTTGTGTTAAATGTCACAGGGGGAAGGGAAATGTTATGACGTCATGTAGGTTCTCAACCAGCAATGATGAACAACATTTATAAGCTAATATTTTTTTAGTTAAGATATATTTATTAAAAAGAAAAAAGAAAAACTTAATCTTTTTCATATTTTATCAATATAAATTACTTTGTAAAATAATAGTGTTGGCAATAAATACATTTAAAATGATACATCAATAACCATTGTTTTTGAATCACTGGATATTTATTTAACTGTCTTTTGTTTGTATATAAGGAACCCTTGGTTATGTTTTTCTATTCGCAGTAGGTGCGTTTTTTAAGCTGAATTCAGCAACATTAATATAAAACAATACTCAACATCCAATGGTATTTAATATATTTATAATTTGTTTGTGGTGGACTTGTTGTAACAGTGTATTGCTAAAGCTGTCCTTTTGCGACAGGCAACTACTGATATTGGATGAATAGGTTGCGAACAACGTTTAAGCTGCTATTTGTGTCGCTGGTTCTGAAAGCTTTAATAGTCCATAGACCATTCAAGAAGCACAAGATGAACTGAAGACCTTGTTTATGTAACAGACCATGTTTACGGCCTACATGGCGTATTTGGGGTATTGGAATATAATTGCTAAGCAACAATGTATTATCTGCTAAACCTAACTAAGTCATTATTTACTCTCGGGCATTCTGCTGTTGATTGAAAAACCATTATAAAAGATTTAGGTTCTAATAAAACTGTACTTATCATTGAAGGTTGTGATACATTGATGGGGGATCACAATGAACAAATGGATTTTTCAAGTAAGCATAAACTTCAAATTATAGGAAATTGATCGATTATTATAAGACAGTTAGATAAGTACGTTGGTGATAGAAACAGCTACATATTAAAATGCTAATAATAATTTTCTACTCCATTATGTATATATTGATTATATAACTGCGGCTTATATTGTAATTTCTATATATGTACATATTTATTTCGTTTCAGATCAAGATGTCAAGTTAAATATAACTATGCATGAGTTATATTTAATATCATTTTTATTTTTACGTAGAAGCAGATTCGAGTTAGTTTTGATGCCACAGTGTGCTTGGACCATTATTATATAGAAATTCAGTGAAGCGGTAAACACATCTGCTCATGTTACTCTGATTTGTCAATGGAGAAGGGTGAGAAGCTATTATACTATGAGAGTGCCACACACAATCAAAAACAATTCACATTCGAAAATAGTTTGATTTTGTCCTTACCTTAAAACTAATTTTATATAAATAAATATATATATATATATATATATATTTTTTTTTTTTTTTTGCGAATGAAATGTCGTACCTTTTAATAACTTTAATGAGACCTTACTTTCAATCGTTAGTTTCAAATGTATAATAAAGATTATGAAATAAAAAACACACAATAGTTTCATAAAACTCACATAAATTATTATTTACGTTGTTAACATTTTGAGAAAATAAAATAAACGTGACTCGGTTAATAATAGCATAACAAAAACCTTGGTTAAGATAGTAACCATATTTTACCAATTCAATATTACTTAAATTGCTTTTACGAAATAGAATTATATTACAAACTTTCAAATGATAGGCAACGCGTTAATCATAGATTTATCTCCGTAAATAAAACAGTTTTCCCGATATTGCATACCACCCTACTTCGCTGGAATATGTAGCTGCCAAAATACAGTAAATTTTAACTTGCCTTTCACTGTTCAATACTTCGATAATTCATGGAAATCCAACACAAGTATTTGTTCAAAAAACTAAATTGTAGGAGGTTTATAACAAAACAATATTCAATGTGATGTATCAATGTTATTTGTTTATCATGTAACGTACTATATGCTGCAATTGCCATCAATACAACACGACTCACTGGAGGCTACTGAGCGCGAAAGCGAAATATATTTTCTGCGACCGTTATGTGTTCGCTCCCCTTTTCACGTCATGGTGGGAAGGAAGAAAATCTGATGTATGTACGTATGCATGTATGTACATACTACGCAAGCTAAGGGCTTGAATTACTTACACCTTACAAGCTATCTAATTAAATTTATAATCCCTCGTGTGTTCACCGTTATTGTTACTAAACGAAACGTGATAAAAAAAAAAAAAAAAATATATATATATATATATATATATATATATATATATATATATATATATATATATATATATACAGGTGTAACAGCGAAACGAGCTACCTCGAATAACTTCTATGTTATTAAAGATACAATAAAATAGTATAAGACAATCTTATGCAGGACCAAGGGGGACATCCAACTATAAAAGAAAATATTTTTTTAAACCAGTGGTTCTCAAGTAACAACACAAAGTTATGTTTTTTCAAATGAGATGCTATAAACGAATACATAATGGAATTCAGAAAAAAATACTCTATCGAATGGGCTTAAAAAATATATATATATATATATATATATATATATATATATATATATATATATATATATATACAGGGCCGTAACTAGGCATGAACATCACTTGCCCAGGACCCAGATCGAAGGGGCCCCAGAAAGGCATCTCAAAAAATAAGTCTACACAGTTATTTTCTTTGCTTATTTTGATATACAGAATGGATATAAAATCGTCGAAAGGCAGTTTAAATCTGAATTTTCCAAACAACGATTTAGGCAAATTAAAGAGGAAAATAATGCAAATCTAAGTCCAGAAAATTTGTTTGCAATGCAAATGTACAACGTTTTTGAGGTTTTACTTGCTGAAACAGACGGCGTTATAGACAAATGAAAATGATATTTGAAGATATTTCTTTTCTTTTTGGCTCGTCCTTAGAGTCAATGGGCGTTACTGATTTACAAAAGACAACAACCGATTTGACAAGCAAATATGATAAAGATTTAAATATTTATGACTTGTGAGATGAATGTGGACTGATGCAAAATCTGAAACATGCAGCTCCTCTAAATTATACAGTTTATTACAGATGTTTTAATTTGTTGTGTTTTCATAAATATCCAAAGAAGTTAAAATTACGGGCAGAAACAAATGAAAGAATAATTATTTTGTGTTTATTTATGAAGACTGTTATCAAACTTTAAAAATTGGCATGAACAGGAGTTTCTGAACTATTGTATATGCCCGGTAAGTTTTTTTTGTTTTATGAAAGGGGGCCCAATTTGAAAGTCTTGCCCAGGGCCCACAAAAAGCTAGTTACGGCTATATATATATATATATATATATATATATATATATATATATATATATATATATATATATATATATATATATATATATATATGTGTATATATATATATATATATATATATATATATATATATATATATATATATATATATATATATATATATATATATATATATATATATTGAAACGCGTCGCATATTAGTAATATTTATCGCGGTGATAAAAGTAAATAATAATATATTTTAAATAATATAGAGAATTTTTACGCAGACTGTACTTTCGAAAGTCAAGTGTTTTTAACGTTGTTACAAAAATTGGTCACACAAACTAAATGCCAAAATAAGAATTATTACTCGTACACGTGCAACCCTTAAAATCATCTGGTAATACTCAAACCCCATGTGTCTATTTGCTTCAAGTACCATAAATTATATAACAAATATTTAAGGGATATTTGACCCTCGGGCGGTCAACTTAGGCTTTTTCTTGAAACTAACTAGATGTTGAAAAAGGTTAGTGAAAGCGTTTCTTTTGAATATTAGTGTTAAATAATACAATAAATAACTGTAACTTAAAACCATCGTTACTTGCCTCGACTGCATTAAGTAAACGCCTTTTTACCATAAATTCAAAACGTATTGTCAGTTCGCGAGAACTAACAAGTTCTTTGATCAAACGCGACCAGAAGATAATTTTGGTCGTAATAAAGATTAAATTACACAGAATCGGGGAAGACACAAAGAATTTGGTATAATTATTTAAACCAAACGATTTGTTGCACTTCTTACAAAACCATCTTTTAATTAATACGAAATATTGCCGTGACTTCTCCACATCTTGAGTATGATGGAATTTTGAGTACAGCAATAATGACCATTTATTTATATCGGGCTGTTTAAACAATTTCGTAGAATTATTTAAACATTGAAGGAAGAAATGTGTAACAGTGTCAAGTGAGACGCACGGATGCGTTGGTGTGTGGGGGTAGGGATAGTGTTCTCTCTCTCTTACCAATGGATTTCGCAAGTGCCTCAACCCCGAAGACGCTGAGCCATCCAACCAGTAACCAGGACCGTACTGATGGGGCAGGCCTATTAATATTTGAACGAATAAGGAAGTATAATTGCACATAGTTTTGGATTTATATTTGGGTTTCTGTGTTATAGAAAAGAATATTCGTTGAGGGGGTGACTTTTGGGGGCGGGAACAACAATTACTAGCTGATGAGGAGCTCACTGTTAGATATAGGAAGATAGTCAGATTTTCTCTGTCAAATCGTTCGAACGTTTTTAAATTTCGTGAGAAATAATAAAACATAGAATCTTTTATATTAAAATCAGATAAAACAGTTTAAAGTCTTTACTGAGTCTGTTTGTTTTGTATTTTAATCGACTGTAAAAGTTACGGCACTAAATTCTTTGAACTTTGTATTTTAATTATTACTACGACAATAGTCTGTTTAAAATTACAAACGTACTTTGAGTTGATAGCTTAATATTCCATTAAATTCTTTCAAGCTAAAGATTGACGAATATTAAGTCACTAACGAGTTTACGAACGTTTTAATCGCGATCGAGATTCGGGGTGAGAGTTTGTGGGTTTTGTGAGTTCCGTGGATTACATACGAGTAGTGACGAACCGATCAAAACCAATTGCTAACCAATCCGACCAGTCGATCGATCTACCCATTAATCCGACCAGTCGATCTAGCTACCAACCGACCGACCGTCTATCAGAGGGTTACTAAGCAACAGGAAGAAGATCTTTTATCCCAAATTTAATACAAGTAACTTTCATATATTTTTGTAAACGACATATCTATGATTTTGTGAGCACTAGCATATGAGATGGATTGAGTGACCGGTCGTTCTGGGGGGTCCTCATTGCATACTGCTAAATTAAATTAAATAACGATTACCAGACTGGACTGAATAAAGCTGTATTCAAATCTACCTCACATAACAAGGTGTCGACGACTCTTACTATTTCTACGGTGCACGGGCTGGCCAACAAACGTAAGTCCAGTGGCGTGCACGGAACGCAAACAGTTCCGCGGACAAAAGCTCTGCATATAAAACACCTTTGTGACCGTCAGATTTCATACACAGTACTAAAACAGTAAATTCTGATAATTAGTAGTTTTATTCTACTTCAGTACGTGAGCTTTGGCGAAACGCAGTGCGAGTGCATTACTAGCCATCAGTTAGCCTCACGGAGTCATGGATCATTTTGCATTGCATTCCATAAAATCTATGTTCAATAAACTGATTGTTATAAGAAGGATTCAAACTCTTTTATTCCGATATTCCGTATAACTCCTTTTCTGTGCGACTTTAGATCAACGAATTATTTAGTTACCACACACACACACACACAACGTAGGTCCAATACTAGACGATCATGTCAATTAAAGTTAGTTAATAAATAATTAAAGTCAATAATTTTTATAAAATCTAAATTTCAATTAGATAAATTATTTTTGAAGAATAAATCAATATAAAATCGATAACTTTGATTTTGTTTAATAAATTTTGTGAATTTATTTGTTAAATTAATATTTGAGTAACTTTTAGTTATTTAAATGTCTACAGTTTACGTAATACGTCGACGGCGCGTTACAATATATATATTATATATATATATATATATATATATATATATATATATATATATATATATATATATATATATATATATATATATATATACTGAAAGAAATGATTTACAATATCTGTGTATTGAAAAGTTGTGTATTACTGATTAGTATATGTGTAGCTAGTTTTAATAAATGAATACGAACACTCAATATACTTGACTATTGACCATAGAAATGTATGAATCTCTAAACGATATATATTTACAAGTAATATGCGTAATTCTACTCTTAATATATGCGTATATTAAACTCAATTTTAAGATAAATATGGTATATACAGGATGTAACAGCGAAACGAGCTACCTCGAATAACTTCTATGTTATTAAAGATACAATAAAATAAAAAAAGACAATCTAATGCAAGACCAAGGGGGACATCCAACTATGAAAGAAAATAATTTTTTTACTAACATGGAAGTTATTCGAGGTAGCTCGTTTCGCTGTTACACCCTGTATACCGTATTCTTTTGTTTTGACAGCCTAATACTTGACTTAATTTATTACTGACGCTACCCTTAGAAAAACATATGCATCACATTATGCCAGCTTGGGTAAAGCTATGATTTTGGCTTCATTCTTTGTTTGCAAGTCAAACCAGAAACAACATTATTCAGATTATTTCTAATTACTGTATTTGTGTATTTTGTGTTGTATTAATTCAATTAATAATAATTATTATTTTGTAGGCAAGTGTATTTTTAAATGTAAGTAATAGATTTATATCACAAACATTATGCATAACAAATTATAGAGTCTCCAACATTTACTGTCCGGCAGTGTCGATGCCAGAGAAGTATTGCGAAGAAAGAAACTCTTCAACACAAACTCCCGTCAAGAAATAGTTAAAATAATAATAGATGATTTACTTAATCGTAGTAATACAAATGGCCGGTAAGTTGATTTTATTATTTTATTTAATGTTACTTTATTTTTAAGTATGAAATATATTTTAGTATATCGACGGACATATTTCTAAGAGCGAGTAAGGACATTGCATACCTACATATGTCCAAATGAAAACGCAAATAAATATTTTATTCCATATAAGCCAAAAACTGGAAGCAGTCCCAAATTATTATCTAAAGGTCGCCTTTGGTCGCGGTATATAAATTCTGGCAAAAAGAAATCACATCAAGACGAGAATAATGAAACCTCTATTAATGGTGCCTAATATTATTTTTGTAATGATAAGTTTGATTCACGAAAATTTTTAAAATACATACATATTTAATTTTACAGAATTAATTGAAGACGAAATCGAAATAAATAAATAAATATCGTTTCTCGAAAATTCAATTGAGCCACAGGAAAACATTGAGGACGCGTTTGAAAAGACCTTCCTCAAACGGTAAATATTATTGGAAACGTTAGATCCACATGAATATTTCCTTCGTTTTTGTTCTATTCGAAAATTAATGACATTCATATGTGGAATGTGCTATGCCTAGTACGTAATTTTCTTTTTTTTATTATGTTCTTTATTTATTATGTAAAATATATTATCTTAATACAAACAGAATTAATTTATTTTTAATAAAACAAATATTTTTATTGTACCTACCGAATTCCTATCGACTATATCCATAAATATTAAAGTTTGCATTTTAAATGTATTAGTACTCAATATTCAATTATATTAACAGTTGCTATACTTATAGTTACTGTTAATATTCACATATATTAACAACTACTTCCTTCATACTAATCACTAATACATGAGTAATATAATTCTAGATATATAGAATATTAAATCTAAGTATGTGAACAGCAGTGATGCGAATGCGGTATCCTTAACCATGTATATATTATATTGCTAATGTTAATATATAATATATTAAGAAGTTTACTATATGGAGATATTAACCCTTAAAAACGTGCACTTTTTTAGGTATATTTTATATTAGTAGTTAATACATTTATATTAACCACTGACATACATTTCTCTCAGTGTATACATATATATATATATATATATATATATATATATATATATATATATATATATATATGTATATATATATATATATATATATATATATATATATATATATATATATGTATATATATATATATATATATATATATATATATATATATACATATGTATATATATATATATATATATATATATATATATATATATATATATATATATATATATATATATAAATATATATATATATATATATATATATATATATATATATATATATATATATATTATATATATATATATATGTATATTATATATATATACATATATATATATATATATATATATATATATATATATATATATATATATGTATATATATATATATATATATATATATATATATATATATATATATATATATATATATATGTATATATATATATATATATATATATATATATCTATATATATATATATATATATATATATATATATATATATATATATATATATATATATATATATTGTCACGATATTTTATGTTGGCGGTGAGAGGTTGTTGTTTTTTTTGGTTGTTGTTGAAAAAAAAAAGAAAAAAACATTAGACTATTATTTTCCGTGACGTGTCGATAGTTTTTCTTCTTACTTTCAATATTTGTTGGATTCATTTCGTTTAACGTCTTCTTGATTTTATTTTGGTTTTCGATCGGTTACGTTACCATACTGGTACTGAAGACGGAAGGGCGTTCCTGCGAAGGAACTGGCGCAGGCCGAACATCTGGCCTAAAGTCTGAACGTCCACAGGAACAGTATAGTACGTATCCGTATCCTTTTGGTTTATTTATTGTTTATTGTTTATTTATTATTATTATTATTATTGTTAGTATATTCGGTACCATTGTCCGTTATAATGTAGTCTGGAACACCAAAAACTAAGAATACTTCCTGTTCAATTAAACGACGAATTGATTTACCATTTGCTTTGCGAATGGGAAAGAAAACAGAATATTTAGTGAAAAGATCACATACGACGAGCAAGTATCGGTTTTTGGATGTGGAAATAGGTAAAGGACCAATAATGTCAGTGCTTACATATTGCCACGGACGTTTTGCCACACGCATTCCCATCAATCCAGCTGGTTTACGCTGTTCCACCTTGTAAGCTTGACAAATTCCGCAACTTCGAACGTAATGAATAATGTCCTTAACCATTTTGGGCCAATAATAATCAGCAGAAATACGACATTTAGTTTTAAAAATACCAAGATGACCAGCAGTGGGTGCATCATGATATTGCTCTAACACAGAATTTCTTAGATTAGCCGGTACTACAATTTTCCAAGGGTTTCGATTAGATATAGCGGTATTGGGAGATTGGCAGAATTTAAAAAGTAATGAATTATCGACTTTCCAAAACGGAAAAGCGTTAGGTTTTTCGCTAACACGTCTAATCATGTTACTATACCAATGATCTGTACCATCATTTGTAATGTTGATGGATTCGACAACAATACGAAATAACGCATCCGGAACCACATGTTGAATACCTTTTCGATGGATAACGTCGAAATCATATTGCTGCAGCTTCAGAGTCCAGCGTGCTAATCTTCCAATCGGATCTTTTAAATTGTTTAACCAAACAAGTGCATGATGATCTGTTATAATTTTGAAATGCCCCCCTTCCAAATAACATCGAAATTTTTCAACCGACCAAAGTACTGCAAGAATTTCTCTTTCCGTAACGTTATAATTTTGTTCACATCTGTTGAGCGTACGACTAGCATAAGCAATTACATGTTCACCGTCATCAAATTCTTGAGTCAATACTACACCCAAAGCAACAGCACTAGCATCCGTCTGCAAACAAAACGGTTTGGAGAAGTCAGGACATGTTAATACAGGAGTGCTCGTTAAGCTACATTTTAAATCATTGAAATTCCTGTTTGTTGCTTCAGACCATGACCACTTTATTTTCTTGCGAGTTAAATATGTGAGGGATGATATTTTTTCCGAAAAATTTGGTATGAAACGCCGATACCAAGAGGCTAAACCCACAAACCTTCGAATATCTTTAGGGCACTTAGGTATCGGAAAATTAACAATGGCTGCAATTTTATCAGGATCTACCCTTAATCCTGTAGCATCGACAAGGTATCCCAAATATTTTAGTTCAGTACGTGCAAATTTGCATTTGTCTCGATTAAGTGAAAGATTTGCAGCCTTAAGTCGAGAAAATACTTTTTCTAATATTTTAATATGTGTAGGAAAATCAGTAGAAACAATGATAATATCATCAAGATAAACAAAAACATGTGGATAAAATTCTGGTCCAAATATATTGTCTACAAGACGTTGGCAGGTTGCAGGAGCCCCTGAGAGACCGAATGGCATACGCTTAAATTGGAAGAGACCACGTCCAGGTACCGTAAAGGCTGTTTTTTCGCAACTTGAAGAAGATAAGGGTATTTGCCAGAAAGCGGATTTAAGATCTAAGGAAGACAAGTATTTTGCACCACCTAAATGGTCTAAAATAGTTGAAATATACGGAATTGGATACGCATCTTTTTTTGTTACACTATTTAATTTTCGAAAGTCAATACAGAAACGATAAGCACCACTAGACTTCTTTACTACCACAATAGGTGAGGTCCAAGGACTTTTCGAAGGTTCTACAATATTTTGTTTCAACATTTCATCCAGTTCCGAGTTAATAAACTGTTGAATGTGTGGTGAGACAGAGTAGTAACGTTGTTTAATAGGTTCCGCTTCTCCAGTATTAATTATATGCTCTATCGCATTTGTTGCTCCAAGATTTGGAGAAATGGTTGAAAAATAGTCCTCGACTAAAATATTAAGTTTTATATGTTCATTCGCAGATAAGGTTGAAAGATCGTGAAGGGCACAAGTTACTGGAGGTTTTGCAAAGGAATGGGTCATAGTGGAAAAATCAAGAATAATAGAGAAACGAGTTAAAAAATCTATTCCCAAGATAAGTTCAGAAGTAAGCGATGGAACTAATAGTGTATCGACATAGTGAATATTTCCATCAATACTATAAGGTATAGATACACGGGCTTCGATTGAACATATATGCCCACCGGCAGTAGTGATATTATTATTATCCTTAACAATTGCTTTAATCGGTAAACATTTGATCCGTTCCCACATTCGTTGATTAATAAGGGTACTAGATGATCCAGAGTCAATTAAACCAAAGTAAAATGTGTTACCAATTGAAACTTTTAAGTAAGGACGCGAATCATCAGAGCACTTAAGCTGATCAGAAATATTGTTACTTGAAAAGAGTGAAGATTGATAAAGTTTGGCATCAGGAACCGTTTTGGATTGCCGCCGATATTTGTGCCGGTTTCTCACAATTCGGCTGGTTTGTTTTCCGAAAAACTTGTACATTTTGGACACGTAGGAACGAACCGTAACATTTGGTTCTCCACATCTAAAACAAAAACGTCTACGTTTTTCTTTACACTCGGAGTAAAGATGACCTTCCTGGTTACAATTCCAACAAATAATTTTAATCGCGAAAGCGACTTGACGAGAACGAGAAGAAAAGTTGCGGGATGGTTGCGATGTAGTAGTGCGAATATTATCTTCATATACCATACCGGTTCTTGGTAAATTAGACGAGTAAACAGCTTCAAGTCGTTGAGAAATATTATTTAGTTGTTCAATCGACGTTAAGCTATGAGCTGCTACATGTGCTGCGTAATAGGGAGCTAAGTTTAGTCGAATGGTATATAATTTCTTTTCTTCAGATACCCTTTCTGATAACCGAGAAAATAAAGATTGCATAGCGACAATAAATTCAGTAGGTCGCTCAGTTGGATGCTGTTTACGAGACAAAATCTCTAACCATAGTAAATGTTCATAATCTACTGGCTGATATTGAACCTTCAGACGCGCTACAAGGTCATCCCATGATAAAACCGACGTCTTTATTGTTCTATACCACAGCAACGCTGCGCCTTTAAATACATCACTAGCAGCCTGTAGAAGATCTGGTTTTGATGCAGAACGAGCCACGCGAAGTTCTTCGATTCTTTCTAAAAAATCTATTACCGATTCTTTTCCATCGAATGAAATTCCCCACTTATACACCGGTACTTTTTTAACTGATGGGCAAATCGGGACAGTGGTATCAGGAGCGCGAGATGGTTGAATTATGGTAGATCGTGAACGCATTGAAAAGACGGTATCGTCAAATGCACGTAATTCTTGTAAGAGTGCCTTGACTTGACCTGCGTATTTTGCATCTTTAATTCTAGACACACGTCTCAACAAATGTCCCAACCGATTATCAATTTCTTCAAAGATTCTATTGTCAACAGTATCGTTAAGAGAAGTGAATAATTCGGCAATAGAACCTAATTTTTCGCGACAAAGTGATAATTCACTCTTAGGTTTTAATGAAATATTAAGGAGTGGTACATTAGTTTGCGAGACAAGTTGTGAATGTATTTGATTAAGAGTTAATTCGTTTACATTTTTTTCTCCACGCAATATTAACTCATAGGTTAATTCCTCTCGGGAAAGGCCAGAAAAATTCATAGTTAAGACAAATATATAAACGGGCAAAATTAACAAAAGAAAATTCACAATCTTATTTAATGTTTTACGGATGTTGAAATGCAAAAGAATGAAAATAATGAAATGTCTCAAGGCAAAAAGCTAACGACGTCAAAAAGGGGCCCCACGCTGGGCGCCAAAATATGTCAGAGCGCTAGCAAGCCGGCTAACTCACCGTCGGTTCCAAACACTAAGACCCCTTTAAAAGTATGACGTCGATGGCTGAAATAAAAGTTGCCCAAGAAAAGAGACAAAAATAAATCAAAGAATTTATTACAAATTATAAAATACCTTAACTAGGCTTTTGCGCCGATACAATTTAATCTAAATAATAATAAATAAACAATAAACAATAAATAAACCAAAAGGATACGGATACGTACTATACTGTTCCTGTGGACGTTCAGACTTTAGGCCAGATGTTCGGCCTGCGCCAGTTCCTTCGCAGGAACGCCCTTCCGTCTTCAGTACCAGTATGGTAACGTAACCGATCGAAAACCAAAATAAAATCAAGAAGACGTTAAACGAAATGAATCCAACAAATATTGAAAGTAAGAAGAAAAACTATCGACACGTCACGGAAAATAATAGTCTAATGTTTTTTTCTTTTTTTTTTCAACAACAACCAAAAAAAACAACAACCTCTCACCGCCAACATAAAATATCGTGACAATATATATATATATATATATATATATATATATATATATATATATATATATATATATATATATATATATGTATATATTATATATATATGTATATTATATATATATATATATATATATATATATATATATATATATATATATGTATATATATATATATATATATATATATATATATATATATATATATATGTACATATATATATATATATATATATATATATATATATATATATATATATATATATATATACATATATATATATATATATATATATATATATATATATATATATAAATATATATATATATATATATATATATATATATTATATATATGTATATTATATATATATATATATATGTATATATATATATATATATATATATATATATATATATATATATATATATATATGTATATATATATATATATATATATATATATATATATATATATATATATATATATATATATATATATATATGTATATATATATATATATACATATATATATATATATATATATATATATATATATATATATATATATATATATATATATATATATATATATATATATATATATATATATTGTCACGATATTTTATGTTGGCGGTGAGAGGTTGTTGTTTTTTTTGGTTGTTGTTGAAAAAAAAAAGAAAACATTAGACTATTATTTTCCGTGACGTGTCGATAGTTTTTCTTCTTACTTTCAATATTTGTTGGATTCATTTCGTTTAACGTCTTCTTGATTTTATTTTGGTTTTCGATCGGTTACGTTACCATACTGATACTGAAGACGGAAGGGCGTTCCTGCGAAGGAACTGGCGCAGGCCGAACATCTGGCCTAAAGTCTGAACGTCCACAGGAACAGTATAGTACGTATCCGTATCCTTTTGGTTTATTTATTGTTTATTGTTTATTTATTATTATTTAGATTAAATTGTATCGGCGCAAAAGCCTAGTTAAGGTATTTTATAATTTGTAATAAATTCTTTGATTTATTTTTGTCTCTTTTCTTGGGCAACTTTTATTTCAGCCATCGACGTCATACTTTTAAAGGGGTCTTAGTGTTTGGAATATATATATATATATATATATATATATATATATATATATATATATATATATATATATATATATATATATAATAAATAATTTACGAAACGAAAATGAACTAAATGCCTTTAAAACCATACCTATATGTCCCAATACTCACTTAGGGAAGCGAGACTAGGTTACTAAATAAATCACAATAATCAAGGCTGCAATCGGAGAAAATGAAATATTTGAGAAGAGTAAAAAGGCTAAAGAGAAATAGGAATGAAAGAAAACTTAGAGACGACCTCAATGCTTGGAAAAATAGAAGCAAGGCAGTTAAGATGCTTCGCACATTTACACAGAATTTACGCGTACAAATTTGAAATAATTTTGTAATCCACTATTGTTTCGATTTCATTTTCTTTTATATGTTATTCGCTGCCCTTGCAATAATTATATTACGTTTTCTTTCCGACATTTCTTTGCAAATACTGCAACGAAGTAATGCGCGCAAAGAATTCGACAAATTAAAAAATTTTCGCGCACGAATATATGTACGCTAATCTTTCGTGCTCAAGTCAGTACGCACCTGTACGTACATTTCTCACAAAAGCCCCTAAAATCTTCTCTCAATTATACTTTCCATCGCTAGAGAATATACAACCTAAATAGACGAAATCTCGAGATCGAATTTCTTCATTATTACGATACTAAGAAAGTGCCTGTCTTGCACCGAACTTTCTTATACGCATTTGGATTAGACCACATCGCAGTTTCATTATTTTTCTAATTTATAATATTTGTTCTAACCTTTGGAATACTTTTACACTTGATATATTTCTTAGAATAAATATAAAATGTCAAACTTCAAATTATTTAAGTCTATTTTGTTAAACAATTGACAGGCGCAGATGTAAAATTAAATATAATCAGAAGAAATTTCAATAGCTCTTATTTTGAAAACAGAACACTTTTTGAAAAAAAAATTCAAACAAAAGTTGTGCAAAATATAAATACCTTTAATTTTTCTCAAAACTATTTTTCTGTAACTGTAACCATTTTGGAGTAATTGCAGAAACTGCAAAAACTGACTAAAGTAAACAGGCACTTCCTGTTTGAATATTTTTTCCTAAAATAGATGCACATGCGAGGCATATACAAATCTTAGTTTTAAAGTTTCATAATTTTACTTCAGCCGTCTAGGCTGTAGAGCGCATACACCACACAGACGGACGTCATTCCAAAAATAGTTTGAATCGATTCAGGGAAGGTCAAAACGTATATTTCCGTTAAAATCTCGAAATCGATATTTTTCATGCTTACAATAGGCGTGTTCCTTTGAACGATGATCAGTGATCTAACTGATCATGATCACAATTCTGATCAGTGATCACTGATCAGCATTGTGATCATGATCAGTTAAATTACTGATTATAGTTCAAAGGAACACGCCTAATACTTACTTATACTGCGTATAAGGAAGTAAAAAGTTAATTCAATAACCTTTTCTGGCATTTGATAAATAATCCATTATTATGGCTGCATTATGAAAAAAGCTACACGAAAGTGATGTAGCCATTACAGCAACCACTACAAATTAATATCGAATTATTGTCGCTTTTGTCTAATAGAGGGCACATTTAGAATTCCACCAGTCATAATTACTGTGCACTATTTGTTATTATTTGGGCGACAAGGCTGAGGGTTATGCACTGAGAGAAATGTATGTCAGTGGTTAATATAAATGTATTAACTACTAATATAAAATATACCTAAAAAAGTGACACCTATGCACGTTTTTAAGGGTTAATATCTCCATATAGTAAACTTCTTAATATATTATATATTAACATTAGCAATATAATATATACACGGTTAAGGATACCGCATTCGCATCACTGCTGTTCACATACTTAGATTTAATATTCTATATATCTAGAATTATATTACTCATGTATTAGTGATTAATATGAAGGAAGTAGTTGTTAATATATGTGAATATTAACAGTAACTATAAGTATAGCAACTGTTAATATAATTGAATATTGAGTACTAATACATTTAAAATGCAAACTTTAATATTTATGGATATAGTCGATAGGAATTCGGTAGGTACAATAAAAATATTTGTTTTATTAAAAATAAATTAATTCTGTTTGTATTAAGATAATATATTTTACATAATAAATAAAGAACATAATAAAAAAAAGAAAATTACGTACTAGGCATAGCACATTCCACATATGAATGTCATTAATTTTCGAATAGAACAAAAACGAAGGAAATATTCATGTGGATCTAACGTTTCCAATAATATTTACCGTTTGAGGAAGGTCTTTTCAAACGCGTCCTCAATGTTTTCCTGTGGCTCAATTGAATTTTCGAGAAACGATATTTATTTATTTATTTCGATTTCGTCTTCAATTAATTCTGTAAAATTAAATATGTATGTATTTTAAAAATTTTCGTGAATCAAACTTATCATTACAAAAATAATATTAGGCACCATTAATAGAGGTTTCATTATTCTCGTCTTGATGTGATTTCTTTTTGCCAGAATTTATATACCGCGACCAAAGGCGACCTTTAGATAATAATTTGGGACTGCTTCCAGTTTTTGGCTTATATGGAATAAAATATTTATTTGCATTTTCATTTGGACATATGTAGGTATGCAATGTCCTTACTCGCTCTTAGAAATATGTCCGTCGATATACTAAAATATATTTCATACTTAAAAATAAAGTAACATTAAATAAAATAATAAAATCAACTTACCGGCCATTTGTATTACTACGATTAAGTAAATCATCTATTATTATTTTAACTATTTTTTGACGGGAGTTTGTGTTGAAGGGTTTCTTTCTTCGCAATACTTCTCTGGCATCGACACTGCCGGACAGTAAATGTTGGAGACTCTATAATTTGTTATGCATAATGTTTGTGATATAAATCTATTACTTACATTTAAAAATACACTTGCCTACAAAATAATAATTATTATTAATTGAATTAAACCAACACAAAATACACAAATACAGTAATTAGAAATAATCTGAATAATGTTTCTGGTTTGACTTGCAAACAAAGAATGAAGCCAAAATCATAGCTTTACCCAAGCTGGCATAATGTGATGCATATGTTTTTCTAAGGGTAGCGTCAGTAATAAATTAAGTCAAGTATTAGGCTGTCAAAATACAAGAATACAGTATACAGGGTGTAACAGCGAAACGAGCTACCTCGAATAACTTCCATGTTAGTAAAAAAATTATTTTCTTTCATAGTTGGATGTCCCCCTTATTCTTGCATTAGATTGTCTTTTTTTATTTTATTGTATCTTTAATAACATAGAAGTTATTCGAGGTAGCTCGTTTCGCTGTTACATCCCGTATATACCATATTTATCTTAAAATTGAGTTTAATATACGCATATATTAAGAGTAGAATTACGCATATTACTTGTAAATATATATCGTTTAGAGATTCATACATTTCTATGGTCAATAGTCAAGTATATTGAGTGTTCGTATTCATTTATTAAAACTAGCTACACATATACTAATCAGTAATACACAACTTTTAAATACACAGATATTGTAAATCATTTCTCTCAGTGTGCGCTCGGCTTTACGATTTTTTCTATTGCTAGAGTTATATACCTTCTCAGACGAAATATATATTTTTTAAATATTTAAATGTACAAACAATATTATTTTTTTATTTACAAATTCATAAGACATTGAAAAATACTTGACAACTAAATTTAAATTTTAAACATATGCAGTGTCATGCACCGAACTTTCTTATACGCATTTGGGTTAAACCATTTCGTACTTTCATTAGTTTTCTAATTTATAATATTTATTCTAACCTTTAGATTGCTTTTGCACTAAATATAATTCTTAGAATAAATATTAAACGTCAAACTTCAAATTATTTAACTCTATTTTGTTAAACAATTGACAGGCGCAGATGATACGATTTATGTAAAAATATATATATTAAGCAGAAATTTATTTTGAAACCAGTACTCTTTTTGGAAAACAAATTCAAACAAAAGTTGTGCTAAATATGAATACCTTTAATTTTTGTTCATAAAATTTTTCTGTAACTGTAACCATTTTTGAGTAATTGCAGAAACTGCAAAAAATAACTGGAGTAAACAGGCACTTCCGGTTTGAATATTTTTTTCAAAAATAAGAGGTGCACACCTCAGGCATATGCAAATCTTCAGTTTAAAGTTTCATAATTTTAGCTTCAACCGTTTAGGCTGAAGAGAACATACACACACACAGGCGGACGTCATTCCAAAAAACATCTGCAGTGTCATGCACCGAACTTTCTTATACGCGTATGGGCTAAACCACATCGTAGTTACATTATTTTTCTAATTTATAATATTTGTTCTAACCTTTAGATCGCTTTAACACTAAATATATATCTTAGAATAAATATTAAATGTCAAACTTCAAATTATTTAAGTCTATTTTGTTAAACAATTGACAGGCGCAGATGATACGATTTATGTAAGAATATATATAATAAGCAGAAATTTATTTTGAAACCAGTACTGTTTTTGGAAAAATGATTCAAACAAAACTTGTGCTAAATATGAATATCATTAATTTTTGTTCACAAAAATTTTCTGTAACTGTAACCATTTTTGAGTAATTGCAGTAACTGCAAAACATTACTAGGGTAAACATACACTTCCGGTCGGAATATTGTTTTCAAAAATAAGAGGTTTTCGTGCCAGGCACATACAAATCTTAAGTTTAAAATTTCATAATTTTCCCTTTAGCCGTTTGGGCTGTAGAGCGCTCACATACACACAGACACATTTTTCATGATTACAATACTTACTTATACTGCGTATAAGAAAGTAATAGTCGGAATCGATTCAGGGACGGTCAAAACGTATATTTTCGTTAAAATCTCGAGTTCGAAATTTTTCATGATTACAATACTTACGTATACTGCGTATAAGAAAGTAAAAATCCGGTAATATTTGGCGAAGATGCTTGTGTTATATTTGATAATTCAAAAGTTTATTGCTCAAATTTCTTTTTTAAATATTTTTGATTTGGTAGGTATTATTATGTGAATTAAAAAATATATTTCAAGAAATATTCATAATCATGTTATTAAAAATATGCCATGCACACAATCGTATATAAAAGACCCTTCTATTTGTATAGTTATGGGCGCATACTCTAACTGCCCGGCGGTTGGTGTCACAAATCATTGGACTGTCAAATCGTATAGTGACTCTGCCCGAATGCAAATTTTAAGAAATCTGCATTTTAGAAGGTAGATTCACAAAGGCAAAAAATAATCAAACATTCTTAGATATTTTATTTAAATGTATAAATAAAAATATAATTGGATAAATATAAAGTTATAAATGGAAAAATATGGAAGTATAAATGGATAAATATAAAAGTATAAAACAATAGCGGAAACCATTAGCAGCAACACAAAACGACACTTCTTCCATCGTGATCAACTTAAAACTAAATTATATTTTCCCTATTGATACATTGTTACCTGTAATACTAATTTTTGAAAATGAACGGAAATTTCGCAGAAAAATACCAATTTCAAATCTTCCTGTCTAATACGTACTTCTCGTAAAACTAGTCAATATAAGAGGATTACTGAACCTATTTCTTAAACCGATGGTTTACAAATTAGACAAAATAACTCATTAAGTAAAACTTTAAAAATAAAATTAGCTAGGTAAATAGTGCAGAAAATATCCTTTCTGTAACACTTTATTTGACGCTTGTATGTTTTGATATAATTATAATAAATGCGGAACAAAAATTAATGTAATTTTTATGCAACTTGCAATACAATCGATCGCAGCCTTAATATAAAATAAAAGGAAACTCACAATTTTTAGTATGTAATTTGTATAGATTTAATAATAAATAAAATACATAAATCACTTATATTCCAAAAACAGAAGATAATTTTATAACAACATTGAACTAAAATAATGGAATAAGAGTTGTGACAAACAATTTTTAAGCTTAGTTCATATAGATTACATTATTATATCATCACTGCACACGTGTAAAAAATTATGTTTATTCATCAGTCTTTTGTTCATATTTGGCACCGATGACGTGTCTTCTTGTTTCGCAGGCTTACGCCATTTTGTTCTTCTTGCCCAGAATTTTCATTAGATCTTTTGACATGAAATAAGGTTTCTCAGCCGAGCCATCGTTTCGTTCACAATCTTCAACTTTAAACAAATTTTATAAGTGGGCGAGATGAATAAGTCGGAATAAGTGGATAAATATGATTGAGAATGAGTTGTGCAAAAGAAAATTTGCGAGTTTAATGGGTTTGAATGAAGCGAAAAAATTGTGAAAGGATAGAGTTGTAAAGATGTGAAAGAATGTAAAGATTTTTCTGTCACCACATTTGAAGGGAATAGGCATAAGGTTACGTGTGTATGTATGCAGATATATATATATATATATATATATATATATATATATATATATAAACTTACGGAAACATAAAAACAAGGTGTCCACTGCCATCGAGTACACGCTGAAAAATACACAGGTGATGAAATATGTTCCAATTGCAATTGCTCCAACTGGTACTAGAACGTAATGTAAATCTTCCGTGTCAACAATATTGAAGTCTGCATTTGTGAAAGCTGTAAAAGCAATAACGGCTACGATGCCTGTTACTAAGAATTTTCCCAAGAATAATAACATATCGGTCACCTAGAAATAAAACAGTAAAATTGAAAACAACATTTGCTATCATAAAAACAAAAATAGAAATTAATACAGCCAAGTTTGTCTTTAAATGTTATAATAAGAACTCGTTACTTCCAAGAACTTACTTTATCAACAACGAAAACACGAACAACATTTCTCATCAGCAAATTGAATGCATCCTTTGCACTGCTACAGAAGTTTTTTCCATGTATCGCACACATAATATAAGCATTTTTGTTTATGAACTTGATAAATTTTTCCAAACACCAGAAAAAGCATTTGCAACAGCACAAAATTGCACTAACAAACGGATTATCGTATTTCTTCAGCTTATGATCGATATATTCAAGCGCAATTCGGATTAAACGACAAATTGTTATGATAAGTGATCCGAAAGCTAACGTACCTATATGATATCTGTAAAATATTGACATTAGAATTTGTATATAAGAAGATTTTTGATTGAATTTCTATACCTAAACGTACGCAGAATACTTCGAGTTAAAGTAAAAAATGGTACATCTTCTTTGCGATAAGTCCAGTACCAAGTTGCAAAAGTTGCCGCCAGGATCATTTCACCTAAAGCTGTTATAAAGAACGCACACCACAGAAGTCCAACTATGTTGAATGCTACAGGAATAAAAAAAGAAAAAGAACATACAATTATTAATTATTGACGATTTAATGTTTCCAAAGGAAGCATATAGGATCCTACTAGCTAGACAATATCTTCAAAGTGAGGCACTACGATTAGTATACCTACACTGAAAAAAATTTGTAAGACTACAATTTTATAGAATTCTTAAAAGAAGATAATTTCGAAACGTGGCCACGGGAAACTGTAAGCGTAGTGATTTGATATAACTAGAATACGCTAAGCTTCTATTATAGAGACTCATAGCATATAAAAATAATAATACGACGGCATGCGTTAGTTTGGTTGCATTACTGGTGTGTCGGTATTAAACCTTTTCTATAGCCATCTTGCCTCGACATTTGTAACCCCAATGCTAGGAAATTCGAAGACTCAGCATACAGAAACGAATTGGCCCATTGCGTCAGGATTTTCAAACCCTTACGTTTCTATATTAAAGACTTGGTGACAAGGAGATTTATCAAATCGTTACGTTATGGTTTTAGAATCATTATCACATTAAAATCATGAATCATTGGTTTTAATATTAATCAATACAAGAAGACTCTAAAATTTGTAATAACCGCGCTTCGAAATTTTTTTCAGTGTAGTACCTCCAGACTCACGATATACTGATGATGAAATAGAGAAAAGTAAATGAGTAAAACATTCATCCATTCAAACATTTATTCATTCATTATTTACCAAAGTTTCATGATTATAATTTTAGCAGTTTTAGTGATGTGCTTATACACACGCACAACTCACCGTGGAATATTTTTACTATGATAGGTTTGTCTATATGACTTAAACTGCAAATTGCATCTCTACAAACAGAAGATCTAGAAACACTGTTGTAAAGAGGATCACTTGGATTACATGCGTCACCATTCTAAAAATAAAAATATTGAAATATATTTTTCGTATTCACAATTTTACTATATCAATAGACTTGCAAAGTTACGACAATATAGTGTATGTTTATCATTGCAAATAGTTATAATTACATAAATAATTGTCTGAAATTTTAATACATATTGCTACATACAATACTTCGTAAATAATTTTTTGAAAATACAATTTACAAACCTGCAGATTACTATCAAAGCAATAGTTCGACGATTTCACTTTATAAATTGGGTTACCAACCGACGTTAAATACAAGCCAACAGTAATAGCATATGCGATTATTGAAATTTGGAACAACCAGGGTATAATTGGAAAAAATAGCGACGATGTAACCGTACTCACAGCTCTGTGAAATAAGAAAATTTAAGAAAAATGGTTTTATGTTATCTTAAGTATATCATGTATGTACATATAACTTACTTGCTACCTTCTCGTATTAAAGCAACCGCAATAATAATTCGTTTACGTAAAAACAGCAATACCAATAAACAAACTACCAAAATAACTAACAGAACAATCAGTAATGCTAGTACAAAAGATCTTTGTTCCCATAATGTAGCCAAATTCTCCAATTCAACTGGTCGATCTTCATTTTTTAATTTTTTGTATTGTAATCCTGTCCATACAACTCCTAAAAATCTGAATATAAACTATTTTTATAAGTATTTTTATTGCTACATTACCAAAAATCAATAATGCTATAGCTCCAAAAATTGATAGATACACCATGAATCCAGCGATCCATCGCATGAGGATTATATAAATTAAACATACTACCATTGCACCAGCAAATCCTAGTAATATTTTCCACCATGATTGAATCAAATCTTCAGTTATTAATGAGACGAACTGTTACGAAATGACAAATACATTTGTAAAATGTTAAATATTCAATTACTTAATTAATACGTTTTAAGGGTTAATATGTCTTATGAATGTCTTCAATTAGCTATATATTGATTTATCATATGGAAAACATATTAACTCAACTAAAACTAAAGTAAGGAAATGCAATACTTCTTGCAGATAAGTTACTAAAAACCTTAGCACATACTTTCTAATTTGAATTAACATATCTTTCTAAAGACATATTGATGTGTATTATTTGTGATATTGAAGAAGAGTATGTAACAAGTATTTCGTGTAATGTTCAGCAAGTTATTCACACCAATAGTTATTACTGTTAACTAGTAGTCGTATTCATACAAAAATTTCTGGGCACCTTTAATTACTTTAAAGTTACAATAAGAAAGATAAGCAAACTTCATAGAGCATGAGAAAAGCAGAAATCGCAGAATGTTCCTCATGTATGTTAAAAATAATCTGACTAAAAGTGCGTTATCAATATGGGCAGATTTTTGTGAATTGCATATTTTTGTTTGTACCCATACACCTGCCACATCAGATACGATCCATAATAGTACATGTACTTTAGTTAAATAACATTTTATTTTAACAGCTCTACTGTTAAAATTGTATTAGTACAACTAAAAACAATTAACATGAATGAAAAAGACACACTTGTATATATAATTTCTAATAATCATGGCGAAGAAAACAATATCCCTCTTTCCCAAATCCCCTGCTCGCGCATTACTATTTTGTCGCTGTTCAGTGGCGTCTCGTTTTGTGAGATTTGTACATGAGGGAGTCGTGGTTCCCACAATTCGATCCTCCCTGACGATTGATTCGACCTCGGATCTTTCGTGGTAGGCTGATGAAATAGGAGGTTCTTCGTTTTTCGGATCCTCGGTTTCGTCCAAGATTCCAATTCTTCGACCTTGCTGTTTTATTCAGTTAGAGACCATGGCTTCATGAAGTCGGCAGCAGTGGAAGTGTTTTTGGGACCTCCGTGGGCACCAATCTTCTCAACATCGTAGCGGTCATGATCTTTGACCACGGTTACCATACCTTATATGGACCTAGAAATTTAGGCTTAAGCTCCCCTTGATTCGTGTATTGTGTTCGCTTAATGGCTACTAAATTTCCGATTCTATATTATATTTTCTTCTTGAATTTTCTGTATTCCTTGTTTTGCTTCACATCTTTATTTTTCTATATATATAAAAACTTTTCAAGATGTAAATCTTGAAAACTTTTTATATATTCTTCTTGTAAGATTTCTTGTAGTTTTATGGCTTCGGGTTGTCTCAAGTTAACTCCGAACAATAGTTCCGCTGATGTGGTTTGAATAGCCCTCTGGTAAGTTTTGTTTAACGCTAGCTGTACTTTGTTGGTATGTTTGAACCAATCTTAATATTGGTATTATGACACGATTTATTCGCTCAACTTGTCCGTTCGCTCTAGCAATACCAGTAATAATATGTACCAACTGAATATTTTCATCTTTAAAATGATCGGAAGTAAACGCGGTTCCTCTGTCGGTGATTATTCTCTTTGGGTGTCCAAATATTTTCTTTTGTGAATTCATCTTGTCAATGACTTCTTTTAATGTCAGCGTTTTGGTAGGGTAAATCCAGACGAATTTAGTAAAACCGTCAACAACAACTAAGAAGTACTTATAGCCTTTAATAGTTGTAACAAGTAGACCCAGATGATAGGTTTGAAGCGGTAGATCTTCTTTACTGATTGGGTGTAGCGTTCCTTTTGCTCTTTAATTTTATCTTTCAGATGGAATACATGGGATACAGTATCGTATAGAGCCTTCTATTTTTTCGCATAATTTCGGGATCCAAAATTCTCGCAATATAATATCTTCGGTTTTTCGTACAGAAAAATGACCGTTTTCTTCATGCGATGCTTTAATAATGGAATTCTGCATTTTTGTGGGAATGACTAGCAATTGATTTCCTTGGACCCTGGGGCCTACTGACTCTCCTTCTCTGCAAACGTCGTACGTGTCGTTCGCCTTGACCTTCGTCACCTTGATAATTTCCTACTGCATTGCTCATGGAACTACCAATGTATCTTGTCCGTCGTTGAATTTGAAAAGTATATCGTCATGTACGATAAAATCCTTGTAAGGTTTCTTCTTCAAAATTGTCTTAATAGCAGTCAACCCGTCGTCCTCACGTTGAGCTTTGGAAATCCTGGAAATGGCGTTGTCTGCGATCCCGTAACATATGCTCGTGCAACGACTGAGCGCGTCGACATGTCTCATTTTTGTCCCTGACCTGTGTTCGATTGTATACGAAAACTCCTCCAGAAATAAGACCCACCTAGCGATCCTTGGTGATAAGTCTTGCTTGTCCATCGTTTTCTGAAATGCTGCGCAGTCGGTGATAATCTTGAAATCTATTCCCAGCAGATATATATATATATATATATATATATATATATATATATATATATATATATATATATATATATATATATAACTGCTATATTTCTCCTCAGTTACCGTCGTTTTTTTGCTCATGAAGGAAACTGGGTGTAGATGGTCGTCGCTTGGAGATTTCTGTTACAAAACAGCCCCAAATCCATACTTGCTTGCGTCTGTATGGAGTTCCGTGTTGTATTTCGCATTGAAGATGGTGAGAACTGGATTCGTTTCAATCTCGCGAATGCATGTTTCTGCTCTTCTTCAAATCGAAACTCGTGGTTACTTCGGAGAAAGTCACTTAGCGGTTTCGGTATAGCGGAGTAGTCCTTCATGAATTTTCTGAAATACCCAGTTAATCCAAGAAAACTCTGCACCTCCGATGTATCTTCGGCTGTGGAAAAGTCTTCCCGGCCGAATCTGCCCCGACTTGACCATGTAACCCAGATATTCAACCATTCTCTTCAAAATTTGGCATTTCTGGAAATTAATTTCTAGCCCGTACTCTCTTGCTACGTCCAACACTTGAGTTAAGCGCTCCAGTGCCTCGTTGTCGTCCTTCACAGAAATTAAGATGTCGTCCATATATATGAAGCAAACTTCATTTCGTACCAATGGCCAAAACACACAATTGGTGTAGCGTTGAAATACTGCTGGCGAATTGGAATATCCAAACGGAACCTTCAAAAATTGGTATCGCCCTGAATGCGTCACGAAAGCCGTATACTTTCGACTTTCTTCGTCGACGTCAACATGGAAAAATCCGTTCTTGAGATTCAACGTGCTTAACACGCGGGCGTCTTGTAGTCTGTCTAATAAATCTTCAATGAGCGGCAACGGGTACCAATCCTTTACTGTAATCCTGTTTAATTTTCTGTAATCAATACATACTCTCGGTGTTCCATTTTTCTTTTTTACGACGATAAATTGCTCCGATGAGCTAGGTTCAATAATTACGTCATCAAGCCATACTTTAACCTGCCGGTCCACCACGTCTTTTTCTTCCGGAGAAAGTCGTCTGGGTTGGCTATACGTCGGCTGCTCCTCCTTTACCGTAATCTTCATCTTGATATCGGTAGACTTCGTCTTTTCAGGAACATATGTAGCCACCACATCATTAACTTCTCCTTTAACCTTCTCGTCGACCGTACCTTCGATGTCAAGTTATGCCTTCCCCGCGATTCCTATACCCATAAACTCCAACTTTGGCTTTCGTATGGTTCGTATGAACCTTGTTCATCATAATCTCTGCCTGGTCAAATAAGTCGTTTCCAATCACCATAGCTAACTTCATCGTATCTTGACTCACCACGTAGATATCCGTTTCGAAACTCACGTCGTCGATATCAATTGTAGTCGTGAAGTACCCCTGTGGAGAAACAAAGTTCTTTCCGAAGCCCGTCAAAACCAAGTCCGTTTGATGCAACTTTGGGATGTCCATCGAGTCGAAAATATCACGTCGCAATAAATTCAGTTGACTCCCGCAGTTTATTACACAGCTTCGCTTTCTTGTATTTGTAATAGGTACTTTTCTTCGTAATTGCGCTCAAATTCATAGTCTGTTTTCGGTTCTGTTTCTTTTCCTTTGTACATTCGTTGGAAATGTGACCGAATTCGTCGCAATTAAAGTACTTCTTACCTTTACTCTTGTTCTGGCAGTCGCTAGATCTTCACTTTTACTTTCCTTAGTCTTCTTCGTTGGCTTCAAATCTTCCGCAAGTTTCATGATTTTAACATACTCTTCCTTGTTAATTTTAGAGTACGTTTCATTATACTCGTCTTCTTCATCGGAATTGCCGTCGTCTTTGATTCTCGATACGTTTCTCTAAATTCCACAGATAATAGCAAATGTCATAAACCATTTCTTTCTTTGTCCCACAGTCAATACAAAGCAGATTACAAATGGCTCCTAATTCTGCGTCTTCAAATGTTTTGTGAATAAACTTTTTCGCCTCATGGTCTTCAGAGTAAACTTCGAACGAAAACCCGGCAAAATCTCTCGTTCGCTGTCGATTTTTTCTGTCTTCTGGAACAGACTCGAAAACTAGGTTATGTAACGCTTTAATCGCCTTCACTGGTGCGGAGCCTATATTTTTGTTGATCCTCTGAATGTCACCCAACGTCGTCATCTTGCTGAGTCAGGAACGTCGCCCGTCGTCAATGGCACGTAGCTTCTGCAACTTACCGATCCCTGTCTTCTATTTTCACCCGTATCTCGTTTCTACTAGTCTTGTATGGTTCTCCAAGTTTCCATCAATTGGAAGATAGGAAATCCCACACGTCCAGCTCGTCGTTGTCCAACAGCAAAAACGTCACCTCCAATCTTGAATATACGTCGAGAATGCAAGAATGGTTACACGTCGTGTGGCATGTCGCCTCGTCCCCACTGATATTTCTCAATTCTGGCTGGAAATCGTCCTCGTGATTTCGTCAAAATTCACTTATCACGGTTGAGCCCCCAAAATGTAGGTATCCGTTAGTAAAATTCAAAGCCGTTTACACAATAAAACAAAGAACTATATTTTAGTTAAATACATTTGCTTCGTGCTCCTTTTTTACACAATATCATACATCTAACTCTCTCAATTGTCATTAAGGGGAGGTTCTGATTAAAATTTTTCAAAAAATCGATTTTTTTTTTTACATATTATGAAGCTACATTTATGAAGAATAAGTGGGCCAAAGGACATCCCAATCCGGAAAGTATTTCGGTTGCTACAGCCCGCCGAACGAATCAGGTACAAGCGCGCCGCGACGCAGCGATGTAAAAAGGGACCGGTCTCCGCCCCGCTTGCCGAGACCGGTTTTCCCGACAGTCGGTAACGTAAAATACCATTTCCGCGTTTCACCTGACCATCGGTAACAATACAATACCGATTCCGGCTTATTATAGATGGCGCGAGGGGTCATTGATAGACGCCGAATTTGCCGGCATTTCATACAGTTGTCTGACACGTGCGTGGTCGGTTTGTTGTTTCGTGTGTGGTGTTGCTTTGGACAAATGGCCGAAGAAGGGAGGACGTGGGTCTTCCAGTCGCACAGAGTCAAAGCCGAAAGCGAAGCGATTCAGGCGCAATCGGATCATAGTTTTTTGATCAGCCATTTTAAATTTTTTAATTTTGACGTCAGATTCGGGTTCGGCGACCCTAAAAATACTTATTTAAAAATTTTCAGCGAAATTGGTTATTTAAAATTTTTTTATCCGCCATATTGGATCCGCCATTTTGAATTTTGGAATTTGGACGTCAGATTCGGATTGGGCGACCCCAAAAACCTATAAATTCACCCATTTTTGGGTAAAATTGAAGTTTTAAACAGATTGAACACGTAATAATACGTTCCCAAACTTCAAACGATAACTCTCGTACCGTTCAACCGATTAACTTCGTTCTTGAGCATAGGATATACTAGAATCGTTGCAAAATGTTTATATTTAGTATTTTTACACGCCCTGCTGAGTCGAAAAAAGACCACTAAAAAATGAAGGTTTTTTTTCAAATGGCTCCCATTTTGTCAATTTTGACTTTTTTTTCAGATATTTTAGTATATTCTATGCACCAATGTATGAGGATTAGGAAAATCGTCTGATTACGTTTCTACGTCCATTTTCAGAAGCAGGATCGTTCTCGCAGTTTGGAAAAATTCCAAAAACATGACGAAGGGAAACGGCCATTACGCCGCCATCTTGGATTTTCACAAGTCGAATTGAAGACAAATGTTCAATAAAGATTTTTCACAAAGATTCGCATTCCTAAGTCTCATAGATACCTCGCAAAAAATTATTAAACTTTGCATCATTTTCACAACACAAAGTTATGTTTTTTTCAAATGAGATGCTATATATTTTTTAAGCCCATTCGATAGAGTATTTTTTTCTGAATTCCATTTTGTATTCGTTTTATACCCTATACATAAGTAAAATATTGAGAAAAATGCGATTGAAAGTTAAATAAATTTTATTTTTATAGTTATTTTTCAGTAGGCTATGAAACAAAATTGAGCTTAAATACATTAAATTATTTGTTATTTACTTTATAACACTATTTATAAAGTAAATAACTAATAATTTAATGTATTTAATTTATGTTTCGTTGCATTTAAGCTCAATTTTGTTTCATAGCCTACTGAAAAATAACTATAAAAATAAAATTTATTTAACTTTCAATCGCATTTTTCTCAATATTTTACTTATGTAAGGGTATAAAACGAATACATAATGGAATTCAGAAAAAAATACTCTATCGAATGTGCCTAAAAAATAAATAGCATCTCATTTGAAAAAACATAACTTTGTGTTGTTGCTTGAGAACCACTGGTTTAAAAAAATATTTTCTTTTATAGTTGGATGTCCCCCTTGGTCCTGCATAAGATTGTCTTATACGATTTTATTGTATCTTTAATAACATAGAAGTTATTCGAGGTAGCTCGTTTCGCTGTTACATCCTGTATAAAATATTTAGTATTTCACAAATGATGAAGCATATTGAATTAAATTAATTTATTATATGTTGTAGTAATGTTGTAGTAAGTAATTTGTTTGGAGTATTACTGTTAGTTGAGGAATTAGCAAATGAAGAGCAACGTGAAATCAGAATAGAGATGCGAAATTGAAAAGAGAACATTTTAGCTTCCCCTTCCACTTTTCAAAACCGGGGTATAGCAATATGAGATATTAGCATTGCGTAAATGGCCGAAAAGTGAAGTAATTGTGGTACGAGCTGAATTTAGAGGGTATAGCGGAAGAATTTTGCAAAACGTTGCATTGCCACCAAACATGCCAAGGATGTGTTTATTATATAGAATTACTTTTGGTTTTGTTAAGCGTCGAAATAAAAAGTTATTTACAAATGAAAATTCAAATATTTTTTTAATTGTGTTCTACCGCGAGCGCATGTGGTGGTTAAATTTTGAAACTCAATGTGTCACTTTCTATAATTTGAATATGTTTTAAAATTTCACTTTTATTTCATAAATTTTGTTTTGTTCTTGTCCCATATTGTTTGATTTAATATTAAACAATATCTCTTGTTGCTATCGGTCCATTACGTTGAGTAAAAGTTATAATATCTAACAGATTTGACAGGTTGAGCTTAGAGATATTACCACCACCAGCGCTCACAGCAGCTAGTCTGAACTGAAGTGTAAAATTTTTGAATTTTCATTTGTAAATTACTTTTTATTTAGACCCTTAACAAAACCAAAAGTAATTCTATATCATAAATACATCCTTGGCATGTGTGGTGGCAATGCAACGTTTTGCAAAATTCTTCCGTCATACCTCTGAAATTCAGCTCGTACCACAATTACTTCATTTTTCGGCCATTTACACAATGCTAATATCTCATATAGCTATACCCCGGTTTTGAATTTGGAGAAGGGGAAGCATTGCATCTCTCTCGCTGTCACAACTCTATTCTGAGAAGAACGTTGAGAGGCCCATGACCCTTTCAAATTATCTGCCATGAAGTTCAAAAATAATTTTAGGCTCTATCATCATACTGCATTTGACTTAATAAATTTTTTAATGACTTATATTTTGAGAGTAATTTTTCTGATAATTAAATAATTTGTTTAATGATGAAAATAATATATTATAATATAGTCTTATAAATGGTGCAACAAATTGTTTTCAATTTGCCAACTTAAATATAATCCCTGTTCAACATCTAAAATACCCTAGGATATCAATATTTCATGTAATTGCGGATATTTTAAAGATGGCAGCACCCTACTTTGATTAAGTCAACAACTTAGCTACAATGACTTGGTTAAGCGGCCCGTCTACGATCGGACCAACTCAACCACACGCTGCTTTGATGAGAAGTGTTGTGTTGCGCGGGGGTCATAAGCACTGCCCACTTACAGTGGAACAGTTCATTGCTGGGAAGCTATTGTCCACACTCTTATATATCTACTCACTCTACTGCTACACAGCTTTTCTCACTACTGCCCCCACTACAACCGCCCGCTACCCGTACCCTGCCGCATCAAAGCTATGGCATGTCATTTATGAGATTGAAAAATACTGTAAAAGTGTTTTTGTTGCGAGTAAACTGTGAGTTTATTACTGACTTAAAACACATGTTTTTAACATCAGTTTATAGATGAAGGACGATTCTACTGATGTGCCTTTTTAATTTTTTTAAAATAAATTTCTGTCATGTGATATAGCCATCTAAAGTTTGCATAAATTGGGCATTTTTAAGAATTTATTATAATTTAATACAATTTTTTTTTTTAAAAAGAAAAAGGCACAATAGTATATTGATCCTTTAAGTATATAATCCATGTTGGAATAAAATGTTCCCACTCATGTATTGCCTGTAAAATACTCGCAACGTAAGTACATTTTTCACTGAATTTTAATAAGTAGACGAGCCCCTTAACTATATGGCACAGAATATGGGTCCTTCCAACTAAACAAAGTATGTATACAAACAATGTATAAGAAATTTCAGCGTAAGACACTGCAGACGTTCCTAGCAAAATTTTGCTATATCAGAAATTATAAATATAATAAAAATGGTATCTTCAAAATTCTCAGAATAAATATATATTTAGTATTTGTTTGCAATATTAAATTTACGACCTACATGCCAATAAAAAAAAGTTTAGGTAAAAAGCCGAAACAGCTGAAGCAAAGACCCAGAAAAGTTGAACGTACCTCTTCTGCATAAGTAAGGTATTTGATATTTTTAACAGCTTTGCGTATATCTTCTATATACTTTTTAAATTCCGAAGGTACATTCGATGACATTTTTGGTAAGCATCTTTTCACAACTGTGAAGGAAAAATCAAAAAAATAGTTTATATAGATTATTAATATTGTCAAAAATTACAATTAGAAAAAACTACAAACCGCCATGCAAGCTTACATAAAAACATCAAGCAAAAGAGATATGTTTCAAGCAATAGGAATACAGATAAATGTTATTGAAAATGAGAGAAGAGATAACTCTAATTGAATTTTAACTATAAGCTATAAATTAGAATGTGTAAGATTTGCCTTCTAAAGCACGGATATATTTGATATTATAATTTATAGGCAAAATTAAGATCAAAATATACCATACTATTTTTACTACAATTTGTAACGGGAGCAAGTTGTCAAATTGCAGGGTTAATACCAAAATTGTTTCGAATTACATTTAAATTTTTATGTACAGGTAAATATTTACACAATTTAATAAATATATCAGTTAAAGATACATTAAAATTATTTTTGAAATGAAATACACATTTTAAAATTATAATTATTAAATGAATTTAGCTTAAACTGTTACATTGGTTTTACTTTTAGTTTATAATAATAATACTAATCCATCAATTTATTTATACGATTTGGATCAACGAATATATGGAGGAGCCAATAAAAATCTGGTAATTGATATTTCAATGCAGCATCCCTAAACTATTGTTAGAATAATTGTATTCATGTAAAGACAATACTATTTACAGTCGTAATAACTATTATAGTTTAGATTAGAAAATTTGTAATATATTTAAAATAACCGGCAGCCTTTATTGTTGAGGACTGCCAGGTTTTGTTTCTTGAAAGCTCTTATGAGCAGAGCTGAAATTATCTGAGATATATAGTAAAAAAAAAAGTGTGATATGCAATTCTTAAATTGATAATATATATATATATATATATATATATATATATATATATATATATATATATATATATACATATATATATATATATATATATATATATATATATATATATATATATATATATACATATATATATATATATATATATATATATATATATATATAAATTTTTTTGTACATTTGATTAGCTGACAAAGTGCCGAAAATACACCGACGTCATAATGCAATAGTATATAAATATTAATTTGATTTAAATAAATGTATGTCTTAGTGCTTAAATGAAAAATGCTTCAAAGAAATGACTTATTGTAAGAGCTGTGTTTTGTAATGTTTGATGGTGAAATAAAAAGGCATTATTGAGCCCAGAATTATGTTAAAATTAACATGATCCTGTGTCTATAATTTGTTATGAGTCCTTTGAAGAGGAGCAAATACCTGTTGAGCACCTTTGTTGTCTGTAATATGAGAGACGGTGTTTTGCACACTCAATGATAACCAAGACAAGCCAACAGAGATTCTATCTTTCAACAAACGTGATGTGCGCATTCCACCATCATCCTTATTGCGTATTAAACCATTTGATGAAGGCAATTTCCAATAAATGCAACGTTTAAAAACTGCACATTCACAAACGAAAACAAACAAAAGAAACAAAATGAAAATACACACATAGTAATAGCATTACCCATTTTAACCACTCATTCAAGGGTGACCTGCGATCAAAAGGGATTTTCAAATCCAAAATATGCTATACTTGATAATTTAATAATACATAATTAATTTATACATTTAATGGTGTCATGTGACTGAATGAATAGAAATAAATCATTAGAAAATACATTTGTTTGTAGATTGTTAAGTGTACTACTAATTATGTGTTAGTATCTTTTTGAATCTAAAGTTTGTCAGTAGAGCAGTCACAAAGTTTGTAACAAACATAAAAATAAATATGATATAATTGAATTATTCAATTATTTAGTTGTATACATATATTATACTGAAATAGCAAATTACATTATAAAATGCCTTGGTGCAGATTTTATTATCACATGTCACAATTAAATGTATTGTATAAATACAACTTAGATTCAATCTACGTAGTCACCAAAAAACGGGTAATATTTCTAAGCTAATTTAATTTATTAAGTATGCCACCATTAAATAAGTGTTATAAGCACATACCTAAAGACTAAATATAATTTTATGAATGTGGCGCCAATAAATGGGCAACAGTATATAATATTTAAATGTGTGATTCTGAGCAAGTTTCAATCTGTGGTGAGGATTTATAAAAATTTGAAATTGTTTAAAATATTTTAATTGCGTTTGTGGAATTTATAAAATATCTCGACCATATTGCTTAATTTTTATTGCATTGAATTCTCCTTAAGTTATAGAACTGCATATCTTTCATAGACAAAATCATTGCTCAGAATTGTTCTATTAAACATTGTAAAAAATTTTGCTTTTTACAAATAAATTTAAGATAAGTATTTTCAAAATCAAGTTATTTTCTTTACTAAAATTGTTGCAAAATATAATCAACCAGAATAACAAATAAAAATTGAAAAATAAAGAGATCTTACTTGAAGCACTAGGCATATAAAACTTTGCACACGTTCCATCTTCTATTTTCTTCTCTAAATCCTCTTTATCTGTTGGTGTATCTTTGCAAATAGCTTTATTTATATTAGATCCACTTTGCTCATTGTACATCCAATAGTCATGAGGACATTCTTTCACGCAGATCTATGAATTAAAAATAAGTATTATAAGGACCAAAAAGATATATTGTATGTAAGAAGATGCTTACCTGTGTAGTATTACATTTTGTGACAATGACTTTAGGATCTATACATTTCATTAAATTTACAAAGAATAAATACGGCTTATCAACAACATCTGAATCATGACCGCACCGTTTGCCTTCGGAATCTTTTGGAACGAACATAAGTTCCGAATCACCATTTTTAATAGCTGCAACAAATTAAAATAGATGTATCTCTTGGCTAAGTTATAATTATTGATATAATTTTGTTTATCTAGGAATGATTAGTGAGTGTAAATTTAGGCAAATAGAACAATTGGATTTTTCATACATGCCAATGAGTTGCATGCGCTAATGCTTATAGGATTACATAATGCAATTATTGCAAGTAACATTTAGTATAATTATCAATTTTACCATCAACAAGCATAAATTACAAAGGCAGCAATTCACCAGACCCCGTGAATTACTGAAATAAAAAATAGAATGGCTGCTGCTAATTTAGATATACATCGAGGAAGTATTAACTGCAACTCTCGAGTTTGGATTTAAATCCGGTGAAGCCTAAAATTTGATTATTCACTTACCATATATTCCAATACCAATCCAACAAACAATGAACGCCAGAAATAGAAACAGGCATAATATATCGGTACAAGAGCGGCCTTTCAAAGGGCCGTGGAACTCCGGATCATACTTGATGGGGTCCCCTATATAAAATTAAATAAATCAATCCATATGCTTGGGATATATACTTTTATTACATAAATATTGGTGTTGCTAATTTTAATGAGTAATGCGATATCGTAAAAACATTGACATATATTTTCAAAATGTAAACCCCTATAAAGTTGCGAAATTGAAAAGAGAATATTTTAGCTTCCCCTTCCACTTTTCAAAACCGGGGTATAGCAATATGAGATATTAGCAACGTTTTGCAAAATTCTTCCGCTGTACCCTTGAAATTCAGCTCGTACCACAATTACTTCATTTTTCGGCCATTTACACAATGCTAATATCTCATATTGCTACACCTGGTTTTGAATTTGGAGAAGGGGAAGCATTGCATCTCTCTCGCTGTCACAACTCTATTGCTTAGCATCACTGTCTTACATACAAGATACATTTGTTATAAATGTTCGCAATTTTCTAGCCACGGTAAATACAAGCTGATTGAATATTTACAACTGGCCATATCAACAAAACGACGAGAGAGATGCAAAATAAATTAGTATAGCATTCATGGCACATTATATTATTTCTATTATACGAAAGGGACACCGGATATGATGAATTTACAACTTTTTGTATCATCCGGAGTGACTTATCTTATCAAAAGTATTTTATACGACAATTGCAATACTGAATGCCAAATTCATTATCCATTATCGACAATATTCTATAAAGACAGTCAGTAAAATCACTCATAATAGCAAAATATTTGTTGTATGTATGTACATACTTACCAAAATTAATTTCAGATTGTGGATGAACAGATCGGGCCATTTTTCCACAAACGATCACTTACAGCTGCAATAGAGACACTATATATATATATTTACAGTCATAGATAAAATTATCGTATCAATATTGATAAAATTTATCTTTATTATCTATTTATCTTCACTAATAAATTACAGTAATAAAATAGTATAAGAAAGTAAAAATCTGGTAAAGGAAAATTATGTAACGATCAGCTGTTTCGAAATTTGATTTTTGACGTTTGTAATAAATAGTAATGATATTAGTTTGTATATATTTTGCAAAATTGTAGCTTAGATTTCTTAAAAAATACCAAAATTGCCATGACCCACGCAACGACCTTCCCAAGCGTACGCAATAGGCTTGTTCCAACTAATGTTAGAATCGGTTTGAAACTGTACGACGCATGCGCATTCGTTCCAACGGAACGCAATTTTCATAATGCGCATTAGTGGGAACCAACCTTATATTGTATAATCAGTAGTGCAAGGCAAAGCAAAGCATATCAAAGCAGTTAAGCAAAATCTTGAAATTTTGAACTGCGTAACTAGGAGAACACACCATATTAGCTAACGGCAAAGCAGTTTCAGATAATGAATTAAGTTTTTCACTAGACCACTCTAAGAAAATTTTATACATACGAGTGCATACTTAACATGTAATGGGGTGGTAGAATATGAAGACCCTTTACATTCATCCGGATCTTTAGACAATCTTTCGCCATTCATTTAAATTCTTCATACACGCTTTACTATTCCACTAGCTCACAACTTTTCTTTCGCGTAATTTCGTTCTTCATGCTAATTTATTTTAGAAAACAAAATACATACTCATATCACATATCTTCTGTGCATATCGCGCGCGATTCATGCTTTTCCTAATTTCCTCTGCGTATTACTTAAAAATTCTTTAAAAAAAAATTAATGCTAAGCAACAATTATCTAGTAATTATTAAATATATTTACTTACATTTAAACGAGCAATTAATATTTACCACTAATGAAAGTATCTGTAGCGCTTTAAGTGAATACAAAACATGACAAGTATCTATGTAGGAGAAATTTCTATACATAAATAGAAATGGCGTCTGATTGTCTAATTTTACATCACAAACACGCTTGATGCTACACAATTTAAAGGAGTTAAAAGAGTTGAGTGTTAGAACAATTAAATAAATTGACGTAGGAGTAATTTGATCCAGCGCCATACTTAATTAGCTCGTTGTAAGTCGTACAAAAGACCTTAAGTGTTCTGTTTGCCTGTGAGTGCAATTTACATAAATTCTTTCATATTATAATCATATTTTTATTATTTTACAAAGCCTTTGAAACACTTTTTCACTAAATATGTATATTTCTTACAAATATATTAATATTAAATATCAAATTATTTGAGTCTATTTATAACAATTACCTCAAATATTTATTTGGATTTACAAATAATTATATGAAGAAATTTCTCAAATTTGGGAAATTCCAATATTATATTCGTAGAACCACATAAACCACACTATTTATGCAATACCAGTGAACACGTAAATAAAACTGGCCTATAAAACAAAGTACCATATAAACTGAATAAATAAAATATTAATGAATTCTCTAGTAACCGAAATTGTATGAAAACAAACGCACATTTGTTTAATGGATTACTTATAAATACGAGTAAATTGTTAATCGATTTTACATTTGTTTGTATGTACAATTTATAATTATAAACCCTACTAGATATGTGCTTAAGTTAACAAGCAGTATTTCATGAATATGAACGTTTTAATTAATTTTACTTCATAACACAATATCAAAAGCGGAAATGTTAGTTAACCAACATTTTTGTTGTTTTATATATTAACAAATTTCATGTTTTTTAAAAATGCAGAAGCGTCAACTTAACAAATCAATATATTTTTATTTGTATTTAATAGTTCCAGATATTGTAGAATATTTTTGTTCGGTCGATAAATGCGTTCGCAGGGTGAAAAACAAAACAGATAATAATGTGGCGCCAGTTCAATCGCCTGTTTGTCTACAACAGACTTTGAAAAACGAAAACTAGAATGAATGGATTCACCAATAAACAATAGCCACACACACACACACTCACACAGACGTCTCAAAAACAGTCAGATCCGAAAGTCAAAAGATATATTTCCCTTAAAATCTCGAGATCGAAATTTTTCATGATTACAAGAAAGTAAAAACAGGTGTTATATAACATTTATCGGTAAGTAAGTATTGTAATCATGAAAAATTTCGATGTCGAGATTTTAACAGAAATATACGTTTTGACCTTCCCTGAATTGATTAATTTTGGAATGACGTCCGTCTGTGTGTGTGTGTGTGTGTGTGTGTGTGTGTGTGTGTGCGTGTCGTGTGTGTGTGTGTGTATGTGTGTGTGTGTGAGCGCTCTACAGCCTAGATGGTTGAAGTTAAAATTATGAAACTTCAAACTTAAGATTTGTATATGCCTGGGCAGAAAACATCCTATTTTTGAAAACAATAATCATACTGGAAGTACATGTTTACTCTAGTCATTTTTTACGGGTTCTGCAATTACTCGAAAATGATTGCACTTACAGAAAAATTATTAGCATAAAAATTATAGATATTAGCATTTTGTACAACCTTTGTTTGAAACTTTTCTTCAAAATAGGTACCGAAAACCAGAAAATGGCTATTGAAATTTGTTCTTATTATAATTATTTTCACATAAATCGTATCAACTGTGCCTGTCAATTGTTTAACAGAAAAACAAAAAAAAAAACTTAAATAATTTGAAGTTTGACATTTAATATTTATTCTATGGAATATAATTAATGAAAAAGGGCGCCATTGGTTAGTAAAATATTATTAATTAGAAAAATAATAAAAATGTGATATGATCTAACCCATACGCGTAGAAGAATGTTCAGTGCATAACACTACAGATGTTTATTACATGTGGTGTCCGCGCCAACATTGAATAATCTAGTTTTGCCCAAATATATCAAAATTTTTCTAAATAATTGTACTACATGTTGTATACCATAACGCATCCCGTTATTTAACAAAGTAGTTGCTAGTTGTAGTCTGTCACGATCTTTACCTTGAAATTCATAGTGCTTGACAATGGTGTGACCTTTACTTGAATATCAAATTTTTATAAACATTGTTTTTGAGAATTGATCGATTCATAATTTGAAAAAAACAATATTGAAATGATACCTGATACCTATTATTGTTGATGCTCATTTAAATTTTAAACAATATACAATTATACAAAAATAGGTAACCCTAAAGAAAAAACAAAAATATACTTCTGGCCAAAAAAATATTAAATATGTTACCATACAAATCGAAATGAAAACAAAAGGATTGTGTGTGGCGTGGAATATTAGAATTCATCTAACACAATGGAATATTAAAATCATTTTAATCATAATCTGTGATGTTATTTCTAGTAACGTAAAATTTTGCTTTGCACAATCAATTTTGAAGCAAACCTGTGATTCTGATTATTGAAATCCTTGAAAAAAATTAACTACTGTTATTGAATAAATGCTAAATGAATATGGAGAATTTTTACTGAATTGTTAACAAAAAAAAACTATTCTAAACTAATGAAACAATCAATTATCTTAACTAAATATAATTTCTAATAACAAGTACTATATGTTATTTATTTATTTATAATTATCGCATATGATATTTATTGTAATTACTGATGTTATTAAACAAAAGATTCAAACAGTTTTGAATAATAAATTATAAAGAATTCGTAATAGCTTTTTTTTAATATCATTATATACAGCTCTGCATAGATAAAATTCTTGATAACTTACCTAAATGTAGTCTGTAAATATTGTAATAAAAACATGTTGGCACTTTTATTGACAAAACTTTCGTATTATAGATAAAACAATTTTCACACACTTATTTCAATAACAGTTTTCATTTAATTATGGTTGATACAAATTTGTAATAATTTAAATACGATAACAAAGAATAGAAAAAGTTTTACACAAAAGGTTTATTGTAGACATTACCCTAGCCTACCAGTCACTGACTTCGACTTAATGTCTGAGTCTGAACTTGCCTTTCTATTTTGTCCGTCCTGTATCGTTTGCACACTGTTGCCATTTGATTATGAATACATTCTCAAATGTGTTTATAGTAAAAATGGAAATTAATATAGAAAGCATTAATGATAATAGACATACATAATTCAAATAGATAACAAATATGATATATTTGATAGCTAAGAAACATAACAGATGATAATATTTTGTGCACACAAACCTTACATATTTTAAAATAAGATGACCGTACTCTGCTGTGTAGTTCACCTACGCCACTAGACATTTCTAATAATTTGTAGACAACTTATTCAATTTACATAATTTATCTTATAAACAAGAACATTACCGGTATTATTTATAATTCATTGGTTTTATTATAAATAAGTATGGCTTTATACGATAACAAACATTGGTTGTTGTCTCATATACGAAATTCTTTTATATCCACTGATGATACAGGTGAACGATAACCCAACATTTGTAGGATGTCTATATTTTAAAGATGTCTTTTATAGGGATGTGCGAAATGGTGATGGCAAGTGAAGATTTTCCTAAACAACTAGCTGAAAAGTTAACTATTGGTTGTCATTCCCCTGTTGAGGATAGCGATGACGATGATGAAATCGACAGGGCCGAATCATATGACATACAGCTTGATATGGACTTTGGGATGCATCGTATGCGTTCAAATACCGCACAACGATTGGAGAAACTTGATTTAGCTCAAAAGAAAGCTGCCAAAACGAAACATGTCAAGTGGGAGACTCCAGAGCTATTAACATTTGAACAAATGCTTCAATTGTTTGTTAAACGCGATTACAAAAATGATCAAATCAAAACTCAGAGTTTGTTAACGGAAAATTTAAGAAAATATACAAATCTACCACAAAATCCATATTTAGGGTTTGCTAAATTTGACGGTAATGCCCAAATGGGAATACCAGTTAGGAAATATAAAATATTTTTGACCATGCTACCTGAAGAACAACGCAATTATCCGATGAATGTGTATGTTATTGCCACTGCTAAAATATGTGAATTAATTGGCTTGGTATTGCTTAAATGCAGGTAAATGTTCTATAACAAACGTTTCTACATGCTTAGTGATAATATATTTTTATTATTTAGTACAATCCATGGTGATTTTCCATTAAAACTAGTAAGTAATTATGGTTTATATATAACTGAGGAAGACGGTGAAGTTGATCATGATTTTCCAAATTTGGATCCGCGCGAATGCGTCGCTAAATTTGGATTTAATTGTTTGGGTTTAGTAGAGCATAATCACGAAAGAAATTTTAGTTTTGAATCGACAGAGTTGTATCCCAAGAGAGACCAAAATAACGAAAAAGAACTCGATAAAGGTATATTTTAGTATTGATTGATTAATTATTAATTTAAATTATCTAGCTTTATTTCTAGCGGCCATTATTTATGTATTGTAAATTCACAAATTATTTCTAAACTGATGGCTTGTAGTAGCCATTTTGCTAAGAACACCAGCAGTCTTAACGTAAATTTCGTATGCGAAATAACACTTGTTAGTTTATAGTATTAGCAAGTAGATTGCTGGCTATATTCTTGGAAATTAGTATTAATTTTAAAGCCACTAATAAAGTATTATTTGCACTTGCAGAGCCAATATTTTAATGTTCGCATTTTATTTTACTTAAAACACTTTATTTCTAAACAATTTTATCCATTTCCAGATGCACGAATTTTGCAACAAGACCATGAAAATATGGCGCGAATGAAAGTTCACACAACTGCAATGGAGGCACCACTATACCAATGTTACAAAGTTTTTATTGTTCATAAGGTTCGGGCTAAAACTGAAATTCATTTAGGTATAAGCGGAGAAAAAATCGAAATCGATCCAGTCCAACAGAAAAATTCGAAATTTTGGGTTCGACAAAAAGCAGTTAGTTATCATATGGATAGTGTTGCATGGTGTGAATTATTAGAAGCAAAATCGAACCGAGCTTCATTTAGATTAGTATATAGTTTAAGCCACACTCACACCAATCAAGATTCATCTAATGTTGCCGGTAAATTAAGTTCATCAAAGCATATTAATCTAAATTAAAACAGCCGATTTATAGGAACAAGCCAACCAATGTTGCAAACATCAGCCAGTTTTAAGTCCTATGATTTCGAGACTGACGTGGCGACCGCTAAAGAGATAGTTCAGAAAGTTAATCTGATTCTAGAACTCCGTTCCAGTTCTAGTCGTAAAGAATATTTAGCTTCTCGAGAAAAGAAGACGAATAGAAAAAAAAGTTTCAACTTGAATACCAAATCATGATACCAACATATGTATTTATATTAAATAATTTATTTTTATAAAAAATGCACGTTTATTTTCATTACAAAGAGTAGTGACAGCGAGAGATGAAATGCTTCCCCTTCTCCAAATTCAAAACCGGAGTATAGTACATATTGCTATTGTGTAAATGACCGAAAGATGAAGTAATAGAGATGCGAAATTGAAAAGAGAACATTTTAGCTTCCCCTTCCACTTTTCAAAACCGGGGTATAGCAATATGAGATATTAGCATTGTGTAAATGGCCGAAAAGTGAAGTAATTGTGGTACGAGCTGAATTTAGAGGGTATAGCGGAAGAATTTTGCAAAACGTTGCATTGCCACCAAACATGCCAAGGATGTATTTATGATATAGAATTACTTTTGGTTTTGTTAAGCGTCGAAATAAAAAGTTATTTACAAATGAAAATTCAAATATTTTTTTAATTGTGTTCTACCGCGAGCGCATGTGGTGGTTAAATTTTGAAAGTCAATGTGTCACTTTCTATAATTTGAATATGTTTTAAAATTTCACTTTTATTTCATACATTTTGTTTTGTTCTTGTCCCATATTGTTTGATTTAGTATTAAACAATATCTCTTGTTGCTATCGGTCCATTACGTTGAGTAAAAGTTATAATATCTAACAGATTTGACAGGTTGAGCTTAGAGATATTACCACCACCAGCGCTCACAGCAGCTAGTCTGAACTGAAGTGTAAAATATTTGAATTTTCATTTGTAAATTACTTTTTATTTAGACCCTTAACAAAACCAAAAGTAATTCTATATCATTTATACATCCTTGGCATGTGTGGTGGCAATGCAACGTTTTGCAAAATTCTTCCGTCATACCTCTGAAATTCAGCTCGTACTACAATTACTTCATTTTTCGGCCATTTACACAATGCTAATATCTCATATAGCTATACCCCGGTTTTGAATTTGGAGAAGGGGAAGCATTGCATCTCTCTCGCTGTCACAACTCTATTGTGGTACCAGCTGATTTTCAAGGGTATAGCGGAGGAATTTTGCAAATCGTTGCATTGCCACCACACATGCGAAGGATTTATCATATAAAATTACTTTTGGTTTTGTTAAGGGTCGAAATAAAAAGTTATTTACAAATGTAAATTCAAATATTTTACACTTCAATAGGCAAAAAAAGTAAGCACGTGACAAAAGACGCGGGGATCGAATTCGTTCGCATTCAACGCTGAGAGACATGTTAACCTTATGGCCAGAATCGGAGGCTCATTTATTTTGAGACATTACACTTGCATTTGTCGATGAATCAATGAAAAAAATGAATGTGTTAGGGGCAATAGAATAACCTTTATGTTATAGTGTTTATGCAATTGCGAACATCTTTAATAAAGCTATATTTTCAAATTGAAAATGCATTTTATGTTAAATGCGCCTCTGCACATGCACGACCATGCTCAATATGCTGCGTTTGTTTGGATTTTTACATTTTCTACAACGAAGCTAAACAAACGCAGCATATTGCGCATGGTCGCGCAAGTGCAGAGGCGCATTTAACATAAAATGCATTTTCAATTTGAAAATATAGCTTTATTAAAGATGTTCGTAATTTCATAAACACTATAGCATAAAGGTTATTCTATTGCCCCTAACACATTCATTTTTTTCATTGATTCATCGACAAATGCAAGTGTAATGTCTCAAAATAAATGAGCCGCAGATTCTGGCCATAAGGTTAACATGTCTCTCAGCGTTGAATGCGAACGAATTCGATCCCCGCGTCTTTTGTCACGTGCTTACTTTTTTGCCTATTCAAACTAGCTGCTGTGAGCGCTGGTGGTGGTAATATCCTAAGCTCAACCAGTCAAATCTGTCAGGTATAATTTTTATTCAACGTAATGGACCGACAGCAACAAAGGATAATGTTTAATATTAAATCGAATAATATGGGACAAGAACAAAACAAATTTAATGAAATAAGAGATAAATTTTGAAACATATTTAAATTACAGAAAGTGACACATTGAGTTTCGAGATATAACCACTACATGCGCTCACGGTAGAACACTAGTAAAAAATATTTGAATTTTCATTTGTAAATAACTTTTTATTTCGACTCTTAACAAACTCAAAACTGATTCTAAATCATAAATGCATCCTTAGCATGTGTGGTGACAATGCAACGTTTTGCAAAATTCTTCTGCTATACCCTCTAAATTCAGCTCGTACCACAATTACTTCGTTTTTTGGCCATTTACGCAATGCTAATATCTCATATTGCTATACCCCGGTTTTGAAAAGTGGAAGCTAAAATGTTTTCTTTTCACTAATCTATATAGAAGGAATTATGGAGTAATACGCATAAAATTCAAAATATATAAATAATCAACTTAAAACGAAGGTGGCAACTTAATGTTTCAAATCAATCAAGGCTTCCTTTATAATAATATCCTTTTCCTCCAACATTTTTTGCTCAATTTCTGATATTACTTGAACTTTTTCTAATTTTAGTTGGACAGCATCAAAATAATTTATAAACTCTGTTGCTCTCTTCGTAAATTCAGTAATATTTGACTGTTTTCCTAAATATGCTAATTCATCTTTACTGAATAAAGAATAATCGATTTCTTCTGCAGTATATGCATGCAATTTTCTATAAAAAAAAAAGAATTAGTTAGTAATTAAAGCTATGGCAACTTCTTACCGTTTGAGCATAATATTTTTCTCTTTTTCTTGCTGATATAAGTCCTTCCAAACAGATTTTTCAGCAAGTAATTTCTCACAATATAGTACTACATCTCGATTTTCAATTAGCGTATCACCAGTCTTGGCTACCAATACAATTGAAAACATTTTAGCACTCATATTATAATTTAATATTAAAAATATACCTGGTATATCAGGTTTGAATAAAGATAGCCTAGGCTTCACAACTATATCTTCATTTTGTGAACTAACATTAACAAATGTATCATTTTCTTCCATTGTTGTAAGAAATTTAACAAATAACACAAATCAACGTGAACTATTTCTCCAGCAGTGTTAATCAATATATAATATAACTATTTGTTATGAAATTACACTGTAGAATATATCATCATTAAAATGAATTTATATAATTACTAACGTACAAAATATTTTTATATTCTCGTTACAAAACTTTTGGGGTTATAGCAGAGAGTAGGGGGAGTTAGAAGAACCATAACCACCAATGGAGAGAGTTTATGGCAGTAATCTTTAAAATTTTCTAAATGACTCACTAACTACGAGATGTCGTGGTATTCGATAAAATAGTAAAAATTTGATAGGATTAAATGTTAAATATATTTGCTTGCTACTTATCTAATCAAATTAAATTTCAGATGATTTTATGTTACTGTATATTTAAAAAAATTATTTTTTTATTTTTTAGTATGTGTGTCGGAATCCATTTCCCATTGCATAATAGGTAAATGAACTGTCATTCGCGTCATTCGTTTTTTATTAACTTATATATCTAACGTGTGTGTTTTTAATCGTTTTGAATTGGCATTGTGAGGTTGTTACTTTTGAGAAATCTCTTTTTTTGGCATGTAAAATAGACGAGGAAGAAGTACCGTAATATTTGGTGCATATCCGATTTTGTACTCGGATTTTTACGTTTTCTACAACGAAGCCAAACAAACGCAGCATATTGCGCATGTGCAGTGACGCATTTAACATAAAATGCATTTTCAATTTGAAAATATAGCTTTATTAAAGATGTTCGCAATTGCATAAACACTATAAAATAAAGGTTATTCTATTGCCCCTAACATATTCATTTTTTTCATTGATTCATCGACAAATGCAAGTGTAATATCTCAAAATAAATGAGCCGCCGATTCTGGCCATCATAAGGTTAACATGTCTCTCAGCGTTGAACGTGAAAAATTCGAACCCCGCGTCTTTGGTCACGTGCTTACTTTTTTTGCCTATTGTTCGCATGCGCTTACATCGCTTGGTTATTACCGTGCGCAATAGAACCAGAGAGTAGGGGGAGTAATAAGAAACATAGCCACTATTGGACAGAGTTTTGTTAGGTTAGAAAATTGCATATTCGCCGCTGTTCTAGATGTCGCGATCGTCGCGATAATAAAAATTATAAAAATTTGAACGAATTAAATGTATATAAATTTTAAATATTTACTTGATATTTTACTAATCAAATAAAAATTTAGGATGATTTTATACTGCATTTTTTGGAAAAATAAATTATTTATTTATAAGTACGTTTATTGGAATCCATTTTGTAAATAAGGTAACATTTTTATTGTGCAATACGTCATACATGCAATTTTGTTATTGTTCTTTATTGATTTGTCCTCTGTTATTTATCGGGAAGTTCTTTTGTATTTTATTTTATTTAACTCTAACAAGTGTTTGTTTTTGAGCAATCTCTTTATTTGTGGCATGTAAGTATTAAATCACAAATAAATAGTAAACATTTGATATGCATTCTATGTGTAATAGTTTGTTCGTAGTATGCATTTAAATAACCGATTCTGTTGTGTTCCCGGATGCTTTGATTACAGAAAACGGTTCGCCTGTTTTCCGAAGGACAGAGCATTTTTCCGAATTTGGTTGGAAAAAATCAACAATCTGCGACTGTACGTTATTCCTCCTGCACATGATGTTTGTAGAACATATCGTGTATGTTCAAAACATTTCGAGTGCAGGTGGATTAGACCTTGCGCTTATCCTGGCGCGATCCTATTCAACGACAGAAAGGCATCGTAAGACGTTGCGGAGGAAAAACAGAAAGTAATTTTTTTTGTCTTACATGGGTGCGTATGAGAAGACTGTACTAACATCAAAACCATATTATTGAAGAAAAACTTATTTAAAAGCTTCATTAAATATGTACTTATTAAAATTAGTTTTCTTTTATAAATATGAGCATTTACTTGTTCCATTATAAAAACTATTTGATCGGATGTAATTCATATTCGACTGAAGAGCCAAATACGAATATTATTAATATTTAATAATAAAAATATAATTGTTATCTTAACATATAAATATGTGAATGTTATATAAAGTAAAATTTAAACCTAAATCAGTAATAAACATTTGTATTATTTAAATAATGGTTTTTATTTAGGAGGTACCTTTGGTACTTTTGCATTTCGTGGTCTGCTGTACCACGAAAAGAAAAGTACATCTATCATTTCATTAAAAAAAAAAAAAAAAAAAAACGCTCGCCCTCGGTGGCTGCGGCGACAACTAAGCCCCAGTGTAGGCTCCATGGAACCCGCCATCTTTGCAAACGTTGTACAACCGATTTAACGTTGAAATCCATCTCCCCATACTCTCTGAATAGAACAGTTTAGTGAATTATCTATGATCTTCATACTTGTTCAAAATGTTGAATTGGTCTTTAACGGATTTTGTCTCATTTGATTTGTTTACGGAATGGCAGAAATATTAAATAAATCCGCTTCATTTTTATACGTGCGTGACCCTAGTCTACTAGCATGGAACAGGCCAAAGATAAATCCATCCGTAAAAGCGAATTTATATGCAGCGTTTTCGAGAGACTCCACTTCAAGTTTAGTACGTATATTTTGATACTTATTTCTTTCTTATTCCTCGCATTAATACTTATCGTACATTTAGGAGAAGCAAGTTGAGCAATTGCAAGTTTATCTGCGCATAAAACCATCGAAAGACCTAGACGATTTGTACGAAATCACGAACGATAATAAATTGGTGTCGCGAGTTCCAACCGGTCTGCGACATGTACAAGATAGCAAGAAGGTTAAACGAAAATTTACATTTTCAAAAATTTATGGTCCTGATTCAACGCAGACAGAACTTTTCAATGATTGTATCAAGGAAAAGGTTTTAAATTTTATTAACGGATATAGTGGTACGATTTTTACTTATGGGACTTCAGGATCAGGTATTTAAAAATAAATTCTCCAATGTTTTGTTATTAATTATATGAGTGTTTAGGAAAAACTTATACTATCTTGGGCAGTGCGCAGCATCCTGGCGTTATACCTCGTTCTTTGGAATATATTTTTAGATCTTTACCAAAAATTGAATCTGCTCCTACTGTTAAACCTACGTCTTCAGATGAAGTTATTATGTTGGATTCCACGAACAGTAGAAACGAATTTATGTTAAGGACTAATTTATTGAATAATTCCTTAAGTGGTATCGATAAACATTTACACATCAAAACATACGGGTGAGTTTCAATGCGAACATTCTAATTTTTAATTAATTATTAGCAACATTCTTAAGCGAGAATTTAATAATAAATAACATGCACAGATGTTTATATATATACAATCGTGAGTGCCGCCACTCACTCGTATTTTTCATAAAAGCGGAATACACATGCTTATTTCCATTAATCGGGTGGCAGAAAACGCTCTTGTATTCCGCTCGCTTACAATTTATCTTTCATGCAATTCATGCTCAATCAAAACCTCGCATACCACAACAGTTTTTTTACTTTCTTATACGAAGTATAAGTAAGTATTGTAATCATGAAAAATTTCGATCTCGAGATTTTAACGGAAATATACGTTTTGACCTTCCCTGAATCGATTCCAACTATTTTTGGAATGACGTCTGTCTGTGTGTGTGTGTGTCTGTATGTGTGTGTGTGTGTCTGTATGTGTGTGTGTGTGTATGTGTATGTTCTCTACAGCCTAAACGGTTGAAGCCAAAATTATGAAACTTTAAACTTAAGATTTGCATATACCTGAGGTGTGCACCTCCTATTTTTGAAAAAAATATTCAAAGTGGAAGTGTCTGTTTACTCTAGTCATTTTTTGCAATTACTCAAAAATGGTTAAAGTTACAGAAAAATTGCATGAGCAAAAATTAAAGGTATTTCTATTTAGCACAACTTTTGTTTGAATATATTTTCCAAAAACAGTACTCTTTTCAAAATAAATTTCTGCTTATTATATATATTTTTACATAAATCGTATCATCTGCGCCTGTCAATTGTTTAACAAAATAGACTTAAATAATTTGAAGTTTGACATTTCATATTTATTTTAAGAAACATATTTACTGTAAAAGCGATCTAAAGATTAGAACAAATATTATAAATTAGAAAAATAATGTAACTACGATATGGCTTAACCCATATGCGTATAAGAAAGTTCGGTGCATGACACTGCAGATATTTATATATATATATATATATAAATAAATAAATAATATACATTTTTAACCAGAGCAATGCAAGAACGTTTAAGTATAGAACCGGCTGGAAATTTCGTTGAATTAGATAATATAAGCGTAAATATTTGGGTGTCATTTGTGGAAGTGTACAACGAATTCATATACGATCTTCTCCAACAGGTTGCTCTTTCATTTTGAATGCCCAAATCGGAAAATTTGATAAGCGTTTCTTAACCAATCTTAAATATGTTCTAAGTTTGAAAATGTTCTGTCGGCGCTAGAAGTTGTTACGGGAAATTTTAAAAACAAAATAACAGCGGCACAAAGTTTTCAAATATAGGCTCTATTTTCCATTTATCTGCTGAAAGCTCAGAATTAGTTTTGCAATTTAAAAATAGTTTCTGAGAGTAAGCACATTGTCATATGTTCTATTTTAAATAATTAATGCTTTTTGCAAATCAAAATATTTAGTTGGCAATCATTTAGAAGCAGCATTAATTGATGTTAATAGTTTTTATAAATTCGATAAATGATTCGTGTATTTGGAATCCAGCATTTTCATTTATTTGAACATAGCGAATGAGGATAGCTATCTGGTCAACTTTACTTATATATCTTGAGTGCTATCGATTATAAAATGGAGAATTTTTAATATCCTTAACAATATATTTTTTTACTTCATTACACAATAACTTAATAATTTCATTTTGTATTTTCGGGCTTAGGGTTTTTATTTTGCGACTCTTATCACTAATTAAATAATTTAAAAGCAATATCAAAAAATAAAACAATGAGTATAAAAATAAATAAATTAACTACATGTATATACAACTATTTGTAAACGGAATATATATATATATATATATATTTTAATGAAATTCTAAACTTTGGTTCGAACTACTATTCTCTTGCGCAGACAAATTTATCCGCAATTGCGCACACTTCTCTTTGTAATTCATGCAATTCACGCACTTTTTCTTCCAACTGCACTTCTAATTCTTTATATTCGCTTTCTTCATCTCTAAGTAACGAGTCCTTGCCTTTCAAACTCAACTGTAAGCTTTTAATTATGTCTCTCGTTTGTGCGCTTTCTTGCTCAAGCAGCTCATATTTCTTTGTTAATGTTTGTATTTGCTCGCGCATTTCTTCGTCCTCATCAGAATCAATGATGTTAATTCGAGCACGCTTCGGATGAACCTTTTCGTAATATTGCATACGATCTTCTCCAACAGGTTGGAGAAGATCGTATATGAATTCGTTGTACACTTCCAGAAATGACACCCAAATATTTACGCTTATATTATCTAATTCATCGAAATTTCCACGGCCTGGTGCAGGCACCAGGCCGTGCAAAACAACGTACCAAACTCCGATTGGGACAGGATTCAAAATCGAACGCCTACGTGAAAAATCTCACATCAATCCGCGTCGCATCCGGATTAGAAGCATACGAAATACTTCAATACGGTAAATAACACAACAATTCAGCATTAATTTCGTCCACATCAAAACTATATATATATATATATATATATATATATATATATATATATATATATATATATATATATATATATATATATATATATACATATATATATATATATATATATATATATATATATATATATATATATATATATATATATATATATATATATATATATATATATATATATATATATATATATATTTTTTTTTTTTTTTTAAGCGGACACGAATCAATCGCAATGGTTGTCAATATGAACGCAACTAGGGAAATGTTTGATGTGTCAAATTTTTCGGCAATTGCAAAGGACATCACAATGGAAGCTCCCTTGAAATCGAAGAAACGATTTTCACTATATGTGCACAACAAGGATAGTTCTAGGCCCAGCATTAGTGAGTTGACTGAAAATGAACGATTAAGGGAGCAGGTAAGTTTTTTAAATTTATTTCATAATGCAGCTATTCAAAAAAAAAAAAAACGTTGCTCAGCCAGTTCTTTTAGTTAATAAAATTGTGTTTAGGTTCATTCGTTAACCTGGGAGCTCGAGAACCATAAACAAATGTTGTAATGTAAAGAAGTCGTAGAAGAGCAAAGAAAACGGCACCAAGAAGCCGAACGAAGATGGACGTTGCGGCTCGCCGAACAAGAACAACGTCTTCGCAACTGCTACGAAGCCAAAACAGAAAATCTAATGCAATATTACGAAAAGGTTCATCCGAAGCGTGCTCGAATTACCATCATTGATTCTGATGAGGACGAAGAAATGCGCGAGCAAATACAAACATTAACTATGAAATATGAGCTGCTTGAGCAAGAAAGCGCACAAACGAGAGACATAATTAAAAGCTTACAGTTGAGTTTGAAAGGCAAGGACTCGTTGCTTAGAGATGCAGAAAGCGAATATAAAGAATTAGTAGTGCAGTTGGAAGAAAAAGTGCGTGAATTGCATGAATTACAAAGAGAAGTGTGCGCAATTGCGGATAAATTTGTCTGCGCAAGAGAATAGTAGTTCGAACCAAAGTTTAGAATTTCATTAAAATATATATATATATATATTCCGTTTACAAATAGTTGTATATACATGTAGTTAATTTATTTATTTTTATACTCATTGTTTTATTTTTTGATATTGCTTTTAAATTATTTAATTAGTGATAAGAGTCGCAAAATAAAAACCCTAAGCCCGAAAATACAAAATGAAATTATTAAGTTATTGTGTAATGAAGTAAAAAAATATATTGTTAAGGATATTAAAAATTCTCCATTTTATAATCGATAGCACTCAAGATATATAAGTAAAGTTGACCAGATAGCTATCCTCATTCGCTATGTTCAAATAAATGAAAATGCTGGATTCCAAATACACGAATCATTTATCGAATTTATAAAAACTATTAACATCAATTAATGCTGCTTCTAAATGATTGCCAACTAAATATTTTGATTTGCAAAAAGCATTAATTATTTAAAATAGAACATATGACAATGTGCTTACTCTCAGAAACTATTTTTAAATTGTAAAACTAATTCTGAGCTTTCAGCAGATAAATGGAAAATAGAGCCTATATTTGAAAACTTTGTGCCGCTGTTATTTTGTTTTTAAAATTTCCCGTAACAACTTCTAGCGCCGACAGAACATTTTCAAACTTAGAACATATTTAAGATTGGTTAAGAAACGCTTATCAAATTTTCCGATTTTGGGCATTCAAAATGAAAGAGCACGTAAATTAAATTTAAGTGAAATAATTAGCATCTTTGTTTCAATGAAAGCGAGAAAATTTAAGTTTAGTTAAAGGTAATCAGCCTAATTCACGTGTCCCTTGTTTTCGAAACAATATTGTATTGATTACAAGTGACTTTACAATGTGCTTTAAGATATTGTTTTTATTTGGTATTCTCATGGCCACCTTGTAAATCCAAATTAACAACAGCTTATGGGCAGAAAAAGTGGCTTGTCACGGCGGGCGCGAAATACGATTGCGTGGATCTGAAAAAATTTCTGTGAAAAGTCCCATGTTATTCTTATGGAGAAATGCACTTTTTTTTAAATGCAATTAAAGCTGCTAAAATATTTTTAGTAGCATAACTTGAGGTCTGAGCATAAAGAAGGATAGTTTGTGTCAGTTAGTATTAAAAACTCATGGGGCCCATCCATAATTACAGATTTATAGCTATTTGAAAAAATGTGAAATACAAAAATGGCGCCTCTTTTGTACTTCCGGAATTGAAATATATTAAGTATGCGTTTAGAAACACATATTTTGATGTAAATTAATATTTAATTTATTATCCAAATCGCCGAAATTGCTATAGAAAAAACCAAAATTAATATAAAATCAAAAAATATTAAATAATATCATTATTTAGTTATCAATATATATAAATGGGTCCATAAATAATTTATTTTTATTATATTCATGTTAACTGATCGCATAATCCGCTGCCTGATCTGTCACTCAGACATTGGTATTCGAAGAACCTTTGTTGTTGATAACAAAGGTTGTTGCTTCTTGTATTTTTGCGTTTGATAATATTTAGTGGTTCTATTTGTCCGTTTTGTTTCTTAAATTAAATTCTGTTCGTTTATAAATTTAAATTCATATGCTATATATATAGATCTTTGATCGAACTGTTGTGCCCCTATAATAGGTTGCCTGATGGTTTCGTTTCAGGAACGGTGGTGAAAAGTAAACACTTTATTTGGTGAAATTTAAGTTGGTTGTTTATTGAATGAAAATTTGTTATTGCTACAATGTTTTGATAGAGACTAACTTAAAATTAAATCTTAGCTAGAAGAAAGACAGCGAACTCTTGTGTGATACAGGATGTTAGATGGTTCCCGTTGACACAGCGGTGTCAAATAAAAGAATTATGTTACCTTATGGGAACAAAAGTAGACACGTGTAACAGAACTTTCAGAATCCCCTTTACTATTGATGTCGCTGATTTATTTTAATTTATTGATATGCGTAAACACTCGGGAAAGAATTTAGTGTGCAAGTTAATATGATAGAGCAGTGGAGCATTTATCCAAAGGCTCTCGGTTCGATCCCCGGCGAGGCCCGATTAATTTTTCTCAAATTCGTTTCCATTGATTATTTATATATATATAATCAATGGAAACGAATTTGAGAAAAATTAATCGGGCCTCGCCGGGGATCAAACCCTGAGCCTTTGGATAAACGCCCACGACGAGTAACCGATGAATCTTTCTCAAATTCGAAATCTAGGTGTGGCCTAACGTAGTTACTAGTGAGTCTAAGACTTCGGTTAGGATAGTGACAGACTCCAAACTACTAGCGGCAGACAAAACCGAAGCTATTGTTTTTCGTCGCAAATTCTCCAACATCAAGGTGTTCACACATCTAACAATTTACAATCACAAGTGCATCCCACAAACCCAGGTCAAGTACCTGGGGATACACCTCCACGACCGCCTCAAACATGGCCCACATATTCATAAAGCCATTACTAAAGCACACGCCACGATACGCCTCCTCTATTCGCTCCTGTCAAAAAACAGTTCTTTAACCTCAAAAAATAAAATCCTAATTTATAAATCAATAATACGTCCCATACTCACATACGCAGCTCCGGTTTGGTGTGGCGCGGCCAGGTCGAGCCTCATAACGCTGCAACGTGTAGAACATAAATGTCTTCGTCTTGCTGCCCGGCTAGGTAGATACACAACATTGAATGATCTATACACACAAACAAATTTTACACCCTTAACACAACACATAGAACATTTGTCACTTAAATTCTACACTACTCAAATACAAAATAATAATCTTACACATAACCTAACTTCAATACGTAAACACAACACTCCTTACAGACTAAAGCATAAGTTACCTTACCAGACTCTCTCAATTTTTCATGAGCGCGTTCAGGAGGATACGTAGCATTATTTAAATAATCCGAATTGCGGAACTTGGTCGTCTTAAGGAAATAAATAACAACTTAAAAACACCTCAACATTGCAGCTGTCACTATGTCGGTAAAGACATCCACATAGATAATTCACTAATAGATCGTCGACTCCTTAAAGAAGCGCTGTAAGAGTATATTTTGGCGTATGGAAATTGAAGTAACAGATGGCGGGAAATATGAATTCCAGATGCAGTGCAGGTTGCATAAAAATTGGAGCGGTTTTTAGTGAAGACCACAATACTCTGAATCATGAATAGAGATGCGAAAATAACGCTCTTAGTATATCAATTTATACAAAGACGTGGTTCTCGCTTCTCTATTTATGATTCAGAATATCGTGGTCTTCACTAAAAATCGCTCTAATTATATTGTAATCCATCACCAAAAATTGGGTAAAATATTAAAAAAAAACTGATATTATATATATATATATATATATATATATATATATATATATATATTATAATACTTATTTTTTAGTAAATATAAAAAATTATTATACATAGTGTAATAATATTATTATTTTAAGTATCTGAAAAGAAATAGAGATTAATAAAATATTAATTTAAGAATCTGGAAAGAAATACATAGTTTTATTAAATATTAATCTAAGATCATCTGACACATACGTGATAACTCACCCGCAAAATAATACCAAGATACGTTGCCCAAAGGAGATAAGAAGCATCAAGGAAACATATATAAATCAACCAGGAGTGTTACAAATTCAGTTGCCTTGTAACTGCTTACTATACGTGAACAATAAACCGATTAGCCCAAGAAAAATTCCATGTGGAGAAGACAGTGTGGCATTCGGAATAGTACACGTACTTCCAGCAACCTGGTCGAACCTGAAATCATTCAGAATAAATCCACTATACGCACAAAATATACCAACATACAACAGTCTATCTGAATGTTTAAATCATAATTGGCCTAGTCAGATAACACATTTGAATTTACCATCCATTAGTGGAATGTCAGAAATTTAGTGGACAAGTATACAAAACGCACCGCTGGACTGGCTATTATTGAGGTACCATAGAGATTTTAATAGACTTTACATATGGAGTGTCATCACAGTAATTGCAATATTGTTAATGCTAAGAAACAACGGATTGGATTGAGGCTATTTGGACTCGCACTTTGGAATGCACTAGTGATAATCGAATTAGTGACACTACTGATTATTTCGGCTATAACATAACCTAACTTACCTCGCGTGGAAAGTGCAGCAGAAGATAAGAAAAGTTCTTCATGGAATCCTACAAATTACAAATTGATATATTTGTCTTAAATAACATATAAATGTAGTAAATTTTCAATATATATGAATAGAATACCATGTATTCAACATAATTATTTAATATTACCTGGCATTTTTATTGACGGTACTGAGTACATTTTCAGTCTTTTAGTCCCAGAATATTTACATTCTTCGATAAAATGACCACTACATATACGAAATGATTGATGATGATGAATAAATCATCAAAGTTTACAAATTTAGGATTTGCTGTTGTTGTTCAACTCATTTATTAGAAATCTCCGGCTCGTATACAGGTAATCTGTGGCGGGTGACGAGACACACAAAATCACAACCGGGAAAACAACAAAGGATCGGCATGATATACAACAATAACTTCGATAAAGTCACAAATAAATTTAAAACTGGTAACCTGTTGCTGTAAACAACTTTGTCAAGTTTAAAACTGCGACTGACGTTTATGATTGACGCACGCGCAGAAGTAACCTCATCTGAGGCACAGCCGCGCTATGTGTACGGGAAGGAACCTTTTCAAAAAAAAGAGACAGAGCTTTGTACCACTCGTTCTATGGGAGTCGACATAGCGTGGACATCCATGAAAAACCCAGCCACGAAAAGTCAGTGTTGCCAACGTAAAGACAAAAATTCCCTAGATTTTTATTTCGCTTAATACGAGGTTTTAAAGCTCCAATAGAGTTGTGACAGCGAGAGAGATGCAATGCTTCCCCTTCTCCAAATTCAAAACCGGGGTATAGCAATATGAGATATTAGCATTGTGTAAATGGCCGAAAAATGAAGTAATTGTGGTACGAGCTGAATTAGAGGGTATAGCGGAAGAATTTTGCAAAACGTTGCATTGCCACCACACATGCCAAGGATGTATTTATGATATAGAATTACTTTTGGTTTAGTTAAGGGTCGTAATAAAAAGTTATTTACAAATGAAAATTCAAATATTTTACCCTGCAGTTCAGACTAGCTGCTGTGAGCGCTGGTGGTGGTAATATCTCTAAGCTCAACCTGTCAAATCTGTTAGATATTATAACTTTTACTCAACGTAATGGACCGATAGCAACAAGGGATATTGTTTAATATTAAATCAAACAATACGGGAGAAGAACAAAACAAAATTAATGATTAAGAGATAAATTTTGAAACATATTTAAATTACAGAAAGTGACACCTTGGGTGCTTTCCAGCTAGGTACAAAGTTAACACTGTGTAACACAGTGTATGATACCTGCGTTCCAACTACGCCAGAGTTCGACTCAACTCGACTCTGCTATACTCAGCTGAAAAGCAAAGTCTGGTGCAGTATTGGTAATTCGCATACCAACTTTTAAAAAATTTACATGTATGGTATCACTGCGTCCCGCGTAAATTATAACATAACTATATTGTACTTGTGCATTTTCGGCTTGGATTGATATGTTTAATATTTAATTAAATTGCACACTTCGAATTTGATTAATATAATTCATTATTAATAGGTTCTTATTGAATTTGTCAGGATCTAGGGATAAATGACTTTCGCGCACTCTATTGGGTAGAGTACGTAACTCCTAAAGTGTTCCAACTAGCAATCGACACAGTATTTGAGAATGTCTGACTTTGTTTGACAAAGTTCCCTTGCTGGAAAGCACCCATTGAGTTTCTAGATATAACCACCACATGCGCTCGCGGTAGAACACAAGTAAAAAATATTTGAATTTTCATTTGTAAATAACTTTTCTAATAACTATTTCGACGCTTAACAAAACCAAAAGTAACTCTATATCATAAACACATCCTTGGCATGTGTGGTGGCAATGCAACGTTTTGCAAAATTCTTCCGCTTTACCCTCTAAATTCTGCTCGTACCACAATTACTTCACTTTTCGGCCATTTACGCAATGCTAATATCTCATATTGCTATACCGCGGTTTTGAATTTGGAGAAGGGGAAGCTAAAATGTACTCTTTTCAATTTCGGATCTCTATTAAGCGAAATAAAAATCTAGGGAATTTTTGTCTTTACGTTGGCAACACTGACTTTTCGTGGCTGGGTTTTTCATGGATGTCTTTACTGATATAGTGACAGCTGCAATGTTGAGGTGTTTTTAAGTTGTTATTTATTTCCTTAAGACGACCAAGTTCCGCAATTCGGATTATTTAAATAATGCTACGTATCCTCCTGAACGCGCTCATGAAAAATTGAGAGAGTCTGGTAAGGTAACTTATGCTTTAGTCTGTAAGGAGTGTTGTGTTTACGTATTGAAGTTAGGTTATGTGTAAGATTATTATTTTGTATTTGAGTAGTGTAGAATTTAAGTGACAAATGTTCTATGTGTTGTGTTAAGGGTGTAAAATTTGTTTGTGTGTATAGATCATTCAATGTTGTGTATCTACCTAGCTGGGCAGCAAGACGAAGACATTTATGTTCTACACGTTGCAGCGTTATGAGGCTCGACCTGGCCGCGCCACACCAAACCGGAGCTGCGTATGTGAGTATGGGACGTATTATTGATTTATAAATTAGGATTTTATTTTTTGAGGTTAAAGGACTGTTTTTTGACAGGAGCGAATAGAGGAGGCGTATCGTGGCGTGTGCTTTAGTAATGGCTTTATGAATATGTGGGCCATGTTTGAGGCGGTCGTGGAGGTGTATCCCCAGGTACTTGACCTGGGTTTGTGGGATGCACTTGTGATTGTAAATTGTTAGATGTGTGAACACCTTGATGTTGGAGAATTTGCGACGAAAAACAATAGCTTCGGTTTTGTCTGCCGCTAGTAGTTTGGAGTCTGTCACTATCCTAACCGAAGTCTTAGACTCATTAGTAACTACGTTAGGCCACACCTAGATTTCGAATTTGAGAAAGATTCATCGGTTACTCGTCGTGGGCTTCGTAGCTCAATTGGTAGAGCAGTGGATCGTTTATCCAAAGGCTCTGGGTTCGATCCCCGGCGAGGCCCGATTAATTTTTCTCAAATTCGTTTCCATTGATTATTTATATATATATATATATATATAATGGATTTATTAAGTTTCGAGCCTTTAAATAGCATTTATAGACTATAAAATTAGCTTGGGAATATTTTTTTTTACAGTTGGAAACACTTTTCCTCCTTTTCGCCGGTATAAGAAAACCACAAGCACGTGGATTTTGTGAAAAATATCACAGTTGCGCTTCGCTATTATGGCCTAGTAGTTCTACGTTCTTATTCACAATGAATAACATTAAAAAAGAAAAGAAGCAGCACTTGAAAGTGTTCGTTCGGGTCAGGTATGTTGTTTACAACAATTATGTTTTGAAGCACACTTAAAGTTTCAGCCTTATTCACGTGTCCCTTGTTTTCGAAACAATATTGTATACGATACGATTATTGTATAGTACACAAGAAATTTTAAAAATTGTATTTTTGTGACAATCGTTTACGAAACAAGTCTTGTATGAGTTACAATATTGTGTATGAAACAAGAAATTCTAATATTTGGTATTCTTGTGACAAAATTTAGATTGAATACAATACAATATTTGCTTTCAATTATTGTATACTGAACAACACCTCCTTAGCTGTTGTTACGGAGTATTGTATTGAATGTAGACATGATTATTATATTTATTCCATGTAAAATGGCCCAAAACTATTTCATATTATTAATTGACGCTCTAGAATTTGTCTAAATTCATATAATATAATATTGTTATTTTTAAAATAATTGTTAAATTGTTTAAATTTGCTTCGGAGCACTTTATTTTGTGATTTATGTAGAAATAGCTTTTCTTTGCGAATGGCCCCACAAATTATTATAAACAAAAATGACTCAAAAAAAATTTGTAGAGCTTAATATTCTGCACACTGAACAAAATTAATTTTGCATGCTTTAATAATTGCAGAAATTAGATTTGAAAATTTTCAAAATTACAAGTACAATACAATACTATAATATTAAAACAAAAGACTAATGAATTTGTGCCGTTTGAAACATGTCATTTATTTAATTGAATTTTTTCAAACAAAGAAAAACTTGTTTGTAAAAACTTTTAATATTATAAAAATTGTTTACGCAAAGTTCTAGATTTATTCGCCATAATATTTCCAAATAGGCCGATGCCAAGCGTTACAACAATACGCACTAATTTTAATAAATTGTAATTCACGGAATTTTTATTTTTTTTATTTTGAATAAGATGTTTACAAATAATTCATATCTTTATTATAAGAAATAAAAATAATCGCACTAATTTGGATGGCGAAGAAAGAGTTCTGGAACTTGTAATTATTAATCCCATATTAAAATAAAGCCATCAAGAAATTTTCCCTACATTAATTTTAATTAAATTAATATGTTTAATATTTATTTATATCATTTGCACATGAGCAACTATGTGCTTATGTTTAACGCGGCGGTTAACTTAACAATAAACCATAATATACCAACTTAAAAAATATTGTTGGTAGCAATGCACGCTACCTTCATTCTTGTAAGCGATAAGATATCGTTTGATATAAGCTGTTGTAAATTTGGATTTACAAGGTGGCCACGAGAATACCAAATAAAAACAATATCTCAAAGCACATTGTAAAGTCACTTGCGTGTAATCAATTCAATATTGTTTCGCAAACAAGGGACACGTGAATTAGGCTGATTAACAAATTACGGTTTGATTAGACCTCTAAACAAACAAGAAGGGTTGACTGATGTCATTGAGATTAAGAGCCCTAAAGAGATGTGCATCAAGCACCATTCTACTGCTAAAAGTTATACTTTCGACCGGGTGTTTGGGCCTGATTCCCTTCAGGTGATGTTTTGTTGATTGTTGTCGTTAGATTTAGCTTGAATGTAAGATTGTTTTAGATTGAGTTATATAAATTGGTGGCTGAGCCTACAGTGGCGGAAGTTATCAATGGATATAATTGTACTGTGTTGGCGTACGGTCAAACCGGCTCTGGTAAAACGTATACTATGACCGGTGGTGCGGTTGCGAACGTTGAGTCCTCCGAGGTGGAAACGCCGTGGTTTGAGGTTTGTTGACGAGAGTGAATCTAGCAGCGCGAACTAGCAGCCGATTCGAAAAAGCGGCTAACCAAGGCCAGCTAGATAATACATAAACTAATTATGGCTAAATACGCATTTTTCACTTCATTCATTTGATAATAAATAATAACTATTATATAAAAAATTATTGATTTTCTAGATTTCATAGTCCCAAAATATATATATATATATATATATATATATATATATATATATATATATATAAATAAATTATTGGCAGGCGCCCTTCGGAACACATAGAAAAAATCATTTCTTTAAAATTCACACGAATTTCAAGTTCAAAGTGTAATATTATTATTAGCAACAATTGCCTGTCTTCCAAATGAATAATTTTCGAATCGGCTGCTAGTTCGAGCTGCTAGATTCACTCCCGTGTTTGTTGTGAATTTTATTTCGCCTTAAGAATTTTGTGATTAATTATTGTTTTTGGTGGTAGGATGTTCATTCTGGGATTATTCCCCGAACGTTGGCGCACATGTTTCTTGAGTTGCGTGTGCAACAATTAGATTACACAGTTCGCGTTTCTTATCTCGAATTGTACAATGAAGAGATTTTCGATTTGTTGTCGCCTGTTGATGACAACACCAAACTGAAGTGAGACTTTTTTTTTATATTTTAACAATTGTTTTTTAATAAAAACAACATTTATTTTCATGCTAGACATTTGAGGAATTTATATATAGGTATTATTATTGTATTATATTTATGATATTTAAAATTTAATCACGGAAAATTATTACAAATCATGGTAAAATGAGTATTTTTTTTATATAAATATTACGTTTTCTTGATCTTAATTTTTTTAAAATATAATTGTAAGAAACGAATTAACTCAAATATATATATATATATATATATATATATATATATATATATATATATATATATATATATATATATATATATATATATATATATAAAAACTCCAGTAAGTGAAAATTTTATAATTAAATAAATTTCTTGACAAAACTATCAAGTTCTAAAATATTTTTTATTAAAAGGTTGTATGATGATAGCCTTAAGAAAGGTTCGGTTATCGTTCACGGACTGACTGAATGCAACGGTAACACCAAATTGGAAGTCTATCGTATTTTGGAAAAAGGTGCTGAAAAACGTCGAATTGCATGAACCCTAATGAATTCCCAATCTAGGTAAAGAATCTTTATATTTATAATTCCGTAATCAAATTTGCTTCGAAACATATGTGTGATTATATATGTTGAATGTAGTCGATCTCACACGATATTCTGCATTACCGTTCACACCAAAGAGAACTCTGTCAACGGTGAAGATTTACTCAAAACTGGTAAATTGTACCTGGTGGATTTGGCTGGCAATGAAAACATCAAACAATCCGGCGCGACTGAATTACGTGCGCGGCAAGCCTGCAGCATAAATCAATCCTTGTTGACACTCGGCAGATGTATCGTGAAATTGACGGACCGATCTACTCACATTCCCTACAGGTATTTTTCTCTATTATTTCATCTTCATATACTTCTAAGCTACTATCATCTAAAAACAAAGATATTCTTACTAATCTAGAGCGTATATTAACTCCTATATATCTCAACTAAAAATAAATTTTATAATAGTATAACCAATGAGTACGAAATATAACAGATTGACCATTTAAATGGCGGTATTCGTGTCAAGAAAAATGTAACAATAGATGTCGCTACGAGTATTAAAAAAAAATCTAGCTGGTTTTTGTCTATGCTAAATTTTCGTTCAACTAGTTCACTGGGCGAGCGGAAGACATGTTGCGGATATAGTAAACAATTTACGTACATTTTTTTTATCAGCAAGACAGTAGCCAATACCAATTTTAATAATTTCTGATCAGCGAGCGTAGATAGAAATGACGTTTTTATATGCTTAAAATATTACGCAGCAGTTTTGTATTTTGTTAAATACAAAAAAAATTAATTATTTTGGTAATAAAATATGATATTCTTCAATTTTTAAATATATTAGTAAATTTATTAATTAAATGATAGGTATTAATTTACAAATATATTCGAAAACAATGAATTATTTAAAAATAAAAAATGATTAAAAATTACAAATATTCGGTATTTAATATGATTTAACAATTGCAATTAAGACAGAAAATTAAAACTTACTATTTATGTTGTGTATTATTCTTAATTTTGGACATATTTTGTTGCTCGGCGTATTTATCTTACTTTTTTTACAACATATATCTTTACATTTTTTAAATATTTTGCATGTTATTAATTTATTAATAATAAATATTTTATGCAGACTGCATTTTTCATCTTCAAACCAATTTGTATGAGAAATATCTCTATTTATTCTTCCAAATAATTTTAGTCTTAAATTTCTTTTATAATACATTTTTTCGAAATATGTTTCAAAAGATATTAAGCATAAATCTATAATTCTTTAAAAGCCATCAGAAAGAGAAATAAGCCCGGTGTTAGGATCAGCCACATAAATGTTTTCGTACGTTTTGTATAATATTAGTAGCTGTTGTTTATTATTTAGTAAGATGTTTCCTTTCAAATAATGTTCACATGTGGTGCAATTAAATTCTTCTAGAAATGTTTTTACTAAATAACCCGCGAAATAAGTCACTGAACAATCTTTTAATGTAATTATCGATTCTGATATTGTTTCTGATATGGAAGTATTACCAATCATTGCCCATATCAAATAATATAACATTAATACGTACATACATACATACATACATACATACATACATACAGTACATACATACAGTACATACATACATACAGTACATACATACATACATACATATATACATATATACATATATACATATATACATATATACATATATACATACATACATACATACAGTTCAAACAGTACATTCATACATACATACATACAGCTAAACATACTGCCAAATTTATTATAGTTATTGCAACTCTGAATATTTCGTACTCATTGGTATAACATATAATATAATAGACATTGTTGTAAAACATAGTCTTGTTATTACACTTTTTAGTTGAATGCATCTTTTAAATATAAACAATAACATTGATATTTGGTATTGTTTATTCAAAGAAAGAATGTACTGAACACTGAGAATTACGTCACGTCTAGAAATGAAAGTTTGTTTTCTAAAATATCTACACAAAATATAAAATCCTATTTGATTCTGAACATAATAAATCCTATAGGGAATCGAAACTAACACGACTGTTACAAAACTCACTCGGTGGCCGTACAAAAACCACTTTAATCGCCACCGTTTCGCCCGCTTTCTGTAACGCAGACGAAACTCTAAACACACTTGATTACGCATGCCGCGCAAAACGTATAACGAACAAACCTGAAGTGAACCGGCGTTCGAGTAAAACCGCAATGCTCAAAGAATACACTGAGGAAATCGAGCGTTTGCGAAAAGATCTGAATGCATCGCATACGGGTAGAGGCATTTATCTCGATAAAGACAATTACGATTCGTTAGTGAAAGAGCGTAATAGTTACAAGGACGAAATCGCGGAAAAGATCGGCATGATCCGCGTGCAACAAGAGGAGATGGAACGCAAAGAGCAGGCATGCAACCACTTGCAAATGTCGCCGGAAATACACCAAAAAGACGTCGAGACGAAAGTTATCGTGATTGAAACGCTAGAGAGCCAATTGGAACTGGCTTCCAAAGAGATTAATAATCTGAGTGAAGAAAACGAAATTAAGGAGTACATTGTTACGAAACATTGCGAAACTGAACAGGCACTGCAAATCACCGCTAAGAAGTTGTTAAATGTGGCAGAAGTAACAACTGCCGATACAGAAAAGTTGCACGATAAATTAGACGTTGTGCTGGAACTAAACAAGCAAAGCAAAACGGTATGCGAGCAATACATTAACGTTTTCAATGGGAATGTCAATGTGATTGAAGACGAATTGCGCGAGTTTCATGATAAGGAAAATTCGTTCCATGATACGATGTCAACTCTGTTAGAGTCACAAAAAGAGATTAACAGTTCGCACAAGAACCAAATTAGTATCGTGGCAGGCCAGATTGAAAGTTTGCTCAATCAAACTACCGGTCTTCAAACCAATTGCAAGCTAGAGTTGTCTCGGTTTCAGCAAGATATTAGATCAGCTAATAACACTGAGAAGGAAACTATTGCATCGATTGAGCAAGCTGTTATTAGTCGGTTGAAAACGGATCTAATGCCTCAAATTCATGAGCACACGAAACTCATGTCTAATTATAAGCAATTGATTGATTCGACTGTTCGATCATTTGGAAATACTGTAAGTTAAGGCATACCTCATAATCACGAAACGAAACAAAATAAAATAACAAATTCATTTTTAGTTGGTTGAAAACCAACAAAACATAACTGTGTTTCTCGAGACGTTGAAGCACACGGTAGATGAAATGAAAAAAAATACGTGCTTGTTTATCGACGATCGTAAAAACACAATGAATCTCTTCCAAAACGAATTGGTAGATTCACTACATTCTCAAAAGAATGAACAACAAGTACGTATAGCTATAAACGTATAATTATAAATGTATGTATGTATGTATTTAATTGTTTTGTGTGTAGGAGATCGAACGCAAGTTTGACACTGCGTTAAGTCTTGTCAATGAAGCAAAATCCATGTCGATGGATTACATCCGACGTGATATGAAACAACGCCAACGAACAATTGAGAATTATGAATTTGTAGCTGACACACTAACAGTCGCACAAGAACACCTGGATTTGCTCTCAACGAAAACTACTAAAATAGCCAACGAGTTTTACCTGTCACAAGCACTCAAACCAAAAAATTGCACCAGTCACACCTTAATGTAATTATTTTTTACGAAATTAATTTTAAACATTTTTTCTTTTTTTTTTGGAATATCTATTTCCTTTTTTGTTGTAGTTGTTTGACGAAGGCGAAAAAGTGAATGAAAATCTCGGTAAAGTGCTTGAAATCACTGAAGAAACATGGCTTTCGTGTTGCGTGCAATACATACAGTGGTTGTTTAACTCATCAGTCATTTTCTGTAACTGTGTATTCATGCAAGTAGTAAGCTGAGTATTTGCGAGCACAAAATCTTTTTTCATTGCGTCAGTTTGTCGCAGTAGTTCCTGAAATTTTAAATTCACCATCAAGCAAACATAGTCCACAAACCAAAACCACACCATTGTTTATTCGAATAAACAATGGTGTGGTTTTGGTTTGTGGACTATGTTTGCTTGATGGTGAATTTAAAATTTCAGGAACTACTGCGACAAACTGACGCAATGAAAAAAGATTTTGTGCTCGCAAGTACTCAGCTAACTACTTGCATGAATACACAGTTACAGAAAATGACTGATGAGTTAAACAACCACTGTATGTATTGCACACAACACGAAAGCCATGTATCGACGGAATTGTATCACTGTCGTGAGTGTTCCAGGAAACTGTTTAGCGACAGTTTTAAAGAATAGAAAAAAAAACGGTGTAACACCCATTAGAAAACGTTACCGGTATCCTAGGAATGTTGTCGAAACGAAACCGCATGAGCAACTGATAGAAGAGTTCCACCATTCACGCTCTCACAGCGGGTCTAGGGAGAACGTAAGTTATTTTTATTAGTTATTTATATAACGGGTAATTGTTTGGGTTTTGCTATCTATGTTTTATACCATTGGACCAAAGTATGATTTTTACAGGGGTACAGGTTATTATTGTTATTTTATGATTGATTGTATTAGTATTTTAAGATGTGATCAACACTTTTTAGTGTTATAGTAACTGTCCTAAAGAGCAATTTTGAAACCATTTTCTTTATATAGTTTACTAATAAATATTTGGTTTCGGTTAAAAAAACAATAGTTAACAAATCAGGAAGTAGAAAATCTGCTGTCATGGGAAGAACCTGGTATGCAGTCTCTCGTTCGTTCGGCTTCGGAGAATGACATACAGAAATCCCTCGTCGATGATCCTTTGAATTATTGAAAGACTTACGCTCGTTGAATTCACGTCTCGGGGAGAACCAATGCTTTCGCAACGTGAAGCACTAGATAATTTAATTTTTTTTTTAGTATTTTTATAATTTATATGACATACTTAATTCTTGTGCTGTGCTACTTAGGTTTATTTTGTAATATTTTCCATTTTTAATATTTTTGAGCGATTTATTTCAAATTAATGTACAAATTTTAGTCACCATGTTTTCGTTTTAAGTTGCAATAAATTGCTTTGACTTTGATCCGTTAATTAAATTTTAAAAATAAGTTTTTGTGATATTTATGTGTAATTTGATTTATTTTTAATGATTTTATTTATTATGTAACATGTCATTCAAATATTTTATAAGTATAGTATATGATTGTAAATATATACAAATGGGTGGTATCTACCAAATTCTCGTATACCAAATATCTCACTGCCTCTAAATTACCTGTTAAATTGTAAAAATTGGGCAGTTACCACCATGTTAACTATGTTTTATTAAATAATCTACTTTCATATGAAATAATTTATGCCGTTTTTTTTTTGTTTTTACTTTCTTATACGCAGTATAAGTAAGTATTGTAATCATGAAAAATTTCGAACTCGAGATTTTAACGGAAATATACGTTTTGACCTTCCCTGAATTGATTCCGACTATTTTTGGAATGACGTCCGTCTGTGTGTGTATGTGAGCGCTCTACAGCCCAAACGGCTAAAGGGAAAATTATGAAATTTTAAACTTAAGCTTTGTATGTGCCTGGCACGAAAACCTCCTATTTCTGAAAACCATTTCCGACCGGAAGTGCATGTTTACATACAAGTCATTTTTTGCAGTTTCTGCAATTACTCAAAATGGGTTGCAGTTACAGAAAAATTGTAACAGTAAAAATTAAAGATATTAATATTTCGCATAACTTTTATGGGAATAGTTTTTTTCAAAAAAGGCAATTTTCGTCATAAAATAATAATAAAGGTTAGAATTTTTCGATTTAACTGAATTTGCTTTAATTCAAATTTGTTGCTATAATACTTATTATAGATGTTTGTAAGTTACAGATTTATGATTTTATAAATTGATTAAATTCATTTAAAACGATTATTTATGTTTAATTTGTCAAAATATAATATAAATAATGCTAACCTTAATATAATTATTGCCACATGTTTAATAAAGAGTTTAATTCAAAAATTAATTTAATTTACAAAGTCTAATTTGAAATATTCAATACAAAGTTCAAATATTTAGACTATCTGACATTAGACATGTAACGACATGGCAACAATGTTGGCTGGCCGAGTGACTCTAAAGGGTGTAGTACACTTTGGAAATTACAAGAAATCGATTTTTTTTTGATTGGCTTAGCAATTTTTTTAGAATGTCATCTTTATGGCAAACTTTATCCGAAGTTCATCAAACACTCCGTTCCAAAGTAAAGACCGATAAATGGACGCCTCTCGCGGCGCTCCAAGCGCGTTCAGGCGAGCGCTCGGAGAACCCGTCCGTTTAAAACGCGATTATCTCGAAACTATGTATTTGAAATTGGCGGGCATTCTATCACAAAAACAGTTCATCCGATTTAAATGGCGTTTAGATTTTTAAATTCTACTCCTTTTTATTTACCAGTGTACGTAGCCGTAAAATGATCGAAAATAGAATTTTGGTGCAAGCTTTTAACACTAAACACAGTAAAACATCTGCAGTGTCATGCACCGAACTTTCTTATACGCATATGGGTTAAGCCACATCGTAGTTTCATATTTTTCTAATTTATAATATTTGTTCTGACCTTTGGAACACTTTTACGCTAAATATATTTCTTTGAATAAATATAAAATGTCAAATTTCAAACTATTTAAGTCTGTTTTGTTTTTTTTTGATAAAAATCATTTAGTTATTTCTTCTATAATGCGACCTCTATCCTGCCCGCCGATCAGATGGAGGTGTCAGACTGCACCTGGAATAGCGGCCACAGGACTTATGCGATCATTGTAATGTATGTTAAGTAAGTTGGCGACATTGTGTACGTTAGAAAGTAAGCAGGTTGGCAACGATGTAGCGACAGTTCGTAATGTAAGATGGTGACATGCAGAATGTCGGTAAAGTTATCCACGGAAAACCCAGCCACGGAAATTCAGTGTTGCCAACCTAAAAACAAAAATCCCCTAGATTTTTATTTCGCTTAATACGTGGTTTCCAAGCTCCAAATATGTTTCATTTTGTGTAAAATGTTAATAATTAGCGTTATTAAACCAAAAACTGCAAGAATATTCACTGGAATAATGAAATTTTATTAAAAAGACCATGTTCATAGATGCAAACAGTGCGCTGTCCGACGTTTCTCTAATTTGCAAAAAATGAGAATGGCTCTTTTTTATATATTTACTATATTCGTAATCTACATACTCTAAGCTTTAATTCAAGATATAAAACATGCACTTTCGTTTGGCAGATCCTCTAAAAATCTCATTCGAAATGAGGTGTACCACATGACAGACGGCTGAGGTTATAATTTGTCTACACATTTGCATTATGAAAACTATAATAATTCTGTAGAATATTATGAAAATTACTTAAGAAACAATAAAAGACTATGTTTTATGTATTTTGGGTATTGTTTAAATGCGTTATTGGTGGTATAATTGAGCATATTTCTGAGAATAAAATACTGGGGTTATGTTCTAACGCAATCACCGAATTCCACAAATGTCAGATGGCGAGGAGGGCCTAACCAACATTTATATCTTGGCGATTTCTATTATTTTCCTATAAACCTGACTGTTTATTTACAAGAAAGATATGTTTCTATAATCAAAAAACTTCAGGGTTTCATAAATTATATAATACTCAGCAATTGATAACGTATTTTTTGTAAAATTCATTGGAACAAAAATAAGAGTATGCGTCACTTGGTACATTTTCCCAATTTATAAAAAATCTGAATGGCTCATTTTGAAAAAGATATTATTTTCGTAATCCACGCACTGTTTAGATTACGAAAATAATTTCATTTACAAAAAGAGCCATTCAGATTTTTTGCAAATTAGAGTTATGTGCTGAGTGACGTGATCACTTTTCTCTATTTCAATTAATTTTGCAGCGAATACACTATCAATTCTCATGTATTATATCATTTATTAAAGCCTGAAGCTTTAAGATTATGAAAACATATCTTTTTTGCAAGACTTCAGTCAGCTTTATAGAAATATTAACGTATTTCAGCAAGACGATAAATTTGGTTACGCCCACTCGCCAACTGTCACTTGTGGAATTCGTAGCCACGAATTCCTCAACTGTCAGATGGCGAGTGAGCGTAAACAACATTTATCGTCTTGGCGATTTCTATTAATTTTCCTATAAAGCTGACTATTGATTTGCAAGAAAGATATGTTTCTATAGTCAGAAAACTTCAGGGTTTCATAAATAATATAATACTTAGCAATTGATAACGTATTTTTTGTAAAATTCATTGAAACAAAAATAAAAGTATGCGTCACTTAGTACATTTTCCCATTTTGCAAAAATTCTGAATGGCTCATTTTGAAAAGGATATTATTTTCGTAATCCACGCACTGTTTAGATTACGAAAATAATTTCATTTTCAAAATGAGCCATTCAGATTTTTTGCAAATTAGAGTTATGTGCTGAGTGACGTGTTCACTTTTCTCTATTTCAATTGACGGATAGAAAAAAACGATTGTTCTACTTTTTATGTAATGTCATATATTTAATGAATCTATATGTTTTATATATTTTTATTGAAAATTGTATTGTTTTTTCTTCTTCCTAAGTAATGTTATATTTTAAAATGATATTTATCAAAACATAACCTGACTATTGCAGATTGACGGATAGAAAAAAACCGATTGTTTTACTTTTTATGCAATGTCATATATTTAATGAATCTATAAGTTTTATACATTTTTATTGAAGCCTATTGTTTTCAGATTACGAAAATAATTCACTTTTCAAAATGAGCCATTCAGATTTTTTACAAAATGGAAAAATGTACTAAGTGACGCATACTTTTATTTTTGTTTCAATGAATTTTACAAAAAATACGTTATCAATTGCTGAGTATTATATTATTTATGAAACCCTGAAGTTTTTTGATTATAGAAACATTTTTCTTGCAAATCAATAGTCATCTTTATAGGAAAATTAATAGAAATCGCCAAGACGATAAATGTTGTTTACGCTCACTCGCCATCTGACAGCTGAGGAATCCGTGGCTACGAATTCCACAAGTGACAGTTGGCGAGTGGGCGTAACCAAATTTATCTTGCTGAAATACGTTAATATTTCTATAAAGCTGACTGAAGTCTTGCAAAAAGGATATGTTTTCATTATCTAAAAGCTTTAGGCTTTAATAAATGATATAATACATAGGAATTGATAGTGTAATGAACCAGGGTTCACCTGAGCGAGAATGTAATTGGCTCGGGCTCTTATCTTTACAAAAACAATTGTTACGCGAAGGTTTAGCGAAGAGGCGCTCAAAAAACCAATGGTCAGACGGGTGGCACTCGATTAGCAGTCAAGTTCAATTTTTGGTCTAACGTATAATTTTATTGTTGTTTAATAAAAGTAGTTTTTATTTGGTTGGTTAAAAGAGCCAGAAAGGTTTTGTGTAAAATTTTGTTAATTTAAATTCATTTCATATTTTTTTTTGGAAATTTAATAATTTAATTAAAATAAAACTCGCGGTGTGAAAAGCCCGTTCGCTCCAAGTGCTGTGTTTTTATTTTTGTGTGAAAGAAGGTAAGCAATTATACTTTTATTACCTTTTTGTATCATTTAAATTTTATTAATATAAATAATAGTTTTCTATCAATATAATTCGGTTCTATCTGTATTAGAATTATTGGTTATCCCACAAAGAACCCAACAACATCGGCATTTATTTATATTATTTTTTTTATCAAAAATAAGGAATCGGGAATAGTTTGGTAGCTACCTTTAAAACCGAACTCCGTTCCATTACAATAGTGTATTCGCTGCAAAATTAATTGAAACAGAGAAAAGTGAACACGTCACTCAGCACATAACTCTAGTTTGCAAAAAATCTGAATGGCTCTTTTTGAAAATGAAATTATTTTCGTAATCTAAACAGTGCGTGGATTACGAAAATAATATCCTTTTCAAAATGAGCCATTCAGAATTTTTGCAAAATGGGAAAATGTACTAAGTGACGCATACTTTTATTTTTGTTTCAATGAATTTTACAAAAAATACGTTATCAATTGCTAAGTATTATATTATTTATGAAACCCTGAAGTTTTCTGACTATAGAAACATATCTTTCTTGCAAATCAATAGTCAGCTTTATAGGAAAATTAATAGAAATCGCCAAGACGATAAATGTTGTTTACGCTCACTCGCCATCTGACAGTTGAGGAATTCGTGGCTACGAATTCCACAAGTGACAGTTGGCGAGTGGGCGTAACCAAATTTATCTTGCTGAAATACGTTAATATTTCTATAAAGCTGACTGAAGTCTTGCAAAAAGGATATGTTTTCATTATCTAAAAGCTTTAGGCTTTAATAAATGATATAATACATAGGAATTGATAGTGTAATGAACCAGGGTTCACCTGAGCGAGAATGTAATTGGCTCGGGCTCTTATCTTTACAAAAACAATTGTTACGCGAAGGTTTAGCGAAGAGGCGCTCAAAAAACCAATGGTCAGACGGGTGGCACTCGATTAGCAGTCAAGTTCAATTTTTGGTCTAACGTATAATTTTATTGTTGTTTAATAAAAGTAGTTTTTATTTGGTTGGTTAAAAGAGCCAGAAAGGTTTTGTGTAAAATTTTGTTAATTTAAATTCATTTCATATTTTTTTTTGGAAATTTAATAATTTAATTAAAATAAAACTCGCGGTGTGAAAAGCCCGTTCGCTCCAAGTGCTGTGTTTTTATTTTTGTGTGAAAGAAGGTAAGCAATTATACTTTTATTACCTTTTTGTATCATTTAAATTTTATTAATATAAATAATAGTTTTCTATCAATATAATTCGGTTCTATCTGTATTAGAATTATTGGTTATCCCACAAAGAACCCAACAACATCGGCATTTATTTATATTATTTTTTTTATCAAAAATAAGGAATCGGGAATAGTTTGGTAGCTACCTTTAAAACCGAACTCCGTTCCATTACATTGGTGGCAGCGGTGGGATAAATATTAAAAATTATATTACTTTGTTGAACCAAATTATTTCATAGAAACTAAATACTTAATCTTTTCAAAATTAACTAAGCTAATTGTGTGTGATTGAAAAAAAAAAATATTTAGTTGAACGCATATTATTTTGAATTGAGTTGCTATGTGAGTAATATATTATCGTTATTTTTGTATAAGAGAACTGTGTGAACGACGAGATAATTTTGATGGTATCTAATATCCATAACACAAAAAGAATCATATTACATTTGCTGTTTAAGATCTTCATATCAAGAATTTAGTAAACATAAATATTCGTTAAATTTCATAACACTTTTATTTTCAAATTTAATTTAATTCATATCAAAAGTTATACTACTGTTTCATATAAAAACAAAAAAAAAATGTCTTTACCAACATCGTCAGTCTCACAAGGGTCTGAAGGTCAAACATTAATACCATCTGTGAGAACTATCGGACAGACATTAGTAGGAATTCCACAATTTTCGGGACACCATAATGAAAATGTTAACGAATTCTTTTCAAAATTATGTCAACGTGCAACTATCGACGCTTGGACAGAACAACAGACTTTAGCTGTCGCTAGATATCATTTGACGGGAGATGCGTTTCTATTTTTGGAATCTGAACCAATTTTAAATAGTGATACAATTTCTTATTCAGAATTTAAAAAGATAGTTATAAAAAAATACTCAAAAAAAATTATACCAGGCCAAGGGATACTTATTTTATCGAAATGCATTCAGATTACAAAAGAAACAGTAGATCAATACGCCACTAGATTAAAAATAGCGGGAAAATATTTACTAATGGAAAATTTAAGTTTTGCTACTAATGATCAAGAAAAAATTTTAATAAAACAACGACACGATCGCGATTTAATACAACAATTTGAAAAGGGTGTGAATCCAGACATCGCTAAATTAATTATCTTGGATATCAGCAAAAATCCAAGATATACATTTGAAGAAGTTGTCGAATTGGCACAACACGCAGAAACTGCTAATAGCAGATTGTTAAGAGGAAATAATGCTTTTATGTTAGAAACACAAAATTATTCGTTACAAAATAAAAGTAGAGATTTAAATTGTTTTAAATGCGGAAATACGGGACATTTTGCGCGCGATTGTAGGGGGAAAAGTCGTATCAAATGTAACTTTTGTGGAAAAGAAAACCACGTGGAGAAAGATTGCTTTACAAAAAATAGGCGAGACCATTTTTATAATAGAAACCAGAGAGGGTATACTCCAAATGAGCAATATTATCCGCAAAGACGGCTGCAACAAAATTTGAATAGTAATTTAAACGAGCAACGTCCCTCGCTCGCTCCCCAGAACGAAGGACGTGCAAACCAACAGTAAAAAAATTGTCAACTGGCCATGTCAATGTAAACGGATATAATATTTCCGGTTCATGCGTGATTAAAATCCGAATTCAAGATCGAGATGTCACCTTTTTAGTGGACACTGGCGCGGCAGTTACAATTATTAAAGAAGGAGTAATTCGAAATAGGGGATATAAAATTTTTACATCATCAGACACTATCATAAGAGGTATCACGGGAAAAGAGTTAAACTGCATTGGATTTACTAACGTTCAATTCCAATTAAAGAATAGTCAACATTCATTTGATTGTATGGTATGTGATGATTCCTTACCAATTCAAACTGAAGGGTTGCTAGGTCGGGATGTTTTAAAAGCTCTGAATGCCGCTATAAACTTCGATGGATATGTCGTTCTAATGGGAGAAAAACTAAAAATGTGTGAATATGCATTAGGTACAATTGAAGAATCAGATTGTACTCTATTTAGAGAAATTAAACAGAATATCTCACAAAACGGTGAAAAGAAAAATTTCAAAGCAAAGAGAAAAATGGTTAATAAAGAAAACAGAATTAAGAGTGAAAATAGTAAAACAGAAAGTAAGAAAAATCAAATTAGCAGTGAAACAGCTGAAACGAAAATAGAAGAAGGGTGTAAGAAATTAAATATGGAAGAAATAGTAGGTGATCTATTTGATGCACCAGAAAAGTATTGTTTGGCGCATTGCGTGGCGCAAGATTTGCGAATGAACCGTGGAATAGCGGTTTGCTTTAAGAAAAAGTTTGGAAATTTGAAAATATTAAAGGATCAAAAGATCCAGAAAGGTGGATTAGCTGTATTAAATAATTCAGGAATGTTCAATAATAAAAGAAGATTCATCTATTATTTGGTGACTAAGAAATTCAGTTACACAAAACCTACATTAACAGATCTAAAAAGGTCATTACTAAAATTAAAAGAACATTGTATGAAAAACAACGTGTCTCATTTAGCAATACCTAGAATTGGATGTGGTCTGGATAAACTGAAATGGTCAAGAGTTAAGAAAATATTACAAATAATTTTTGAAAGTATAAATATAGTGATACAAGTTTATCACGTTAAAAAGCCAGTTATTCAAAATATAGAACAAATGACAAACCCGATACAAGAAAGTACGCAGTCAAACGGAGTTAACAACTGTGAAAAAAATGAGAAGAAAAAAGAAGCAATGGAAGTAGAATCCGATGAAGAAGATTTTTCTGTAATCACGGTTCAAGCCGAAATACATGATGAACCGAAGAAATCAAAGAAGATGCAAGAGAAGCCCAGAGCTAATATTTCAAGGAAATTGGAACAGAAGAAAGTTTTAAAGCAAGAAATAACCAAAAGCGATAAATATCAACAGTTATCTCCATTACGGTCAATAATGGCTGATAGCAAAGATGGGGGTTTTGACCGATCCTCTGTCCGAATAAAAGATTCAATTGATATACCGCCAAGATGTCAGTTCGTGTGCGAAGCTGTACAAGATATCCGGAATCCTGTGCAGAATATACTAGTGGAACCCGTTGAAATATTAATTCATGGCCTTACAGCAGCAAGATTAATTTCACCAGCAAAACCGACAATTACTGTTTGTGTTTTAAACGTTTCATACAATACAGTAAAATTACCTAAGAACACCGTCATTGGATACAGCGAAGAAATAAAAATGAACTCGGCAGAAATTGAAATCAATAAAAATATAAATTATGTAGAAGAGAGGGAAGAAAAAAGTTTAGAATTCTCTCTTCAGCATTTAGAAGAAAATAAAAGAATACAGTTAGAGAAATTGCTTGAAGAATATCAGCATATTTTTATGAGTCACGGAACAAAACTAGGATGCACTAATCAAGTAAAGCATCACATTATCACAGAAAATGTACCACCAATAACAAAAGCACCGTATAGGATACCCTACAGTCAAAGGGAAGAATTGAAAAATCAGATAAATGACATGATGAAGCAAGGTGTTATCGTAGAATCAAAATCGCCCTGGTCAGCACCAGTGGTTATGGTATCTAAAAAGGCAGCCGAGGGTGAAAATAAAATAAGAGTTTGTATTGATTATCGAGAATTGAATACAATTACCAAGAGGGATTTCTTTCCCATTCCAAATCTACAGGAGACTTTAGATCAGTTAGGCAACGCTAATTATTTTACAATACTGGACTTAGCAAGTGGATATTGGCAAGTAGAAGTTAACCCAGAAGATCAAGAAAAAACTGCATTCACAACACCAGATGGACATTATGAATGTAAACGAATGCCATTCGGGCTAGTCAACGCTCCAAGTACTTTTCAAAGATTGATGTACTCTGTTTTATCAGGGATGACAGGTGAACGTTGTCTCGTGTACCTTGATGATATTATTATATTCTCAAAAACATTTGAAGACCATTTGAAGAGATTGGATGAAGTATTTCAAAGGCTGCAAGAAGCAAATTTAAAATTGAAGCCGTCAAAGTGCGAATTTATAAAAACGGAAGCAAAATACTTAGGACACATAATCTCAGTCCAAGGAGTGAAACCAGATCCAGGAAAAATTGAAATTGTAAAAAATTATCCTAGACCTAAAACAGTAAAGGAAATTCGGGCATTTTTGGGATTAGTAGGATTTTATCGAAAATTCGTACCAGAATTCTCCCATGAAGCTATACCATTAACCGCACTGACAAAGAAGAATACCAAATTTGACTGGACCAACGAAACACAAAATTCTTTCAATCATTTAAAAAATAAATTATGTCATCCTCCAATTTTAAAATATCCAAATTTTTCCGAACCCTTTATCTTGTCCACTGATGCATCCGGGGTTGCAATTGGGGCAATTCTCAGTCAAAAAGATGGAGATCATGAAAGACCAATAGCGTATGCCAGCAGACAATTAAACACGGCTGAAAAAAACTATTCTCCAACAGAACGCGAATGTCTTGCCATTGTATGGGGCATCAAACATTTCAGATGCTATTTATATGGAAGAAGATTTTCAGCGATTACGGACCATAAATCTTTGAAATGGTTACTAACGTTAAAGGATCCGACATCTAGATTAGCTAGATGGGCATTACTCTTATCCGAATACGATTTTGAAGTTATTTACCGGCCGGGAAAGAAGCACAACAACGCCGACGCTTTAAGCAGAATTCCTGTAAATATTATCAACATTGATGTACCCTATTTACCTACTTGGGATCGGGATCATATTAAAGAAGAACAAAATAGAGATGAAGATGTAAAGAGAATATGTAAAAAAATAATAAAAGAAGCGGATTTCATTTCATTTTACTTGGATGAAGATGGTTTATTATTTAAAGCAAAAGAAAAAGTGGAGCGTTATGATCAGTTATACATTCCAAAGCCAATGATTAAAAAAGTCATCCATGATTATCATGACCTTCCATATGCAGGACATCAAGGCAATTTTAAAACATTCAATCTGATAAAAAGTAAAATGTATTGGCCTACTATGAGAACAGATATTAAGGAATACATCAGAAAATGTCATTCTTGTAATACTCGAAAATCACCCACTCATAATCGTCCAGCTCCACTACAAAGATTTGAGGAAATCAGACGTCCATTCGAATTTACCGCTATGGATATTGTAGGCCCATTGGTAACATCTGACAGTGGAAACAAATATATTCTTACGTTCCAAGACTACTTCACCAAATATCCAGAAGCAATTCCACTACCAGACCAAACCGCAGACACCGTTGCTAAGGCTTTGGTGACGCATATTTTTAGCAGACACGGGGTACCAGAAAAATTGCTCACGGATCAAGGAGTAAATTTTACTTCAAATCTAATGAAAAACATCTGTAAGCTACTAGGAGTAACAAAAATTCAAACAACACCTTATCACCCCATGAGCAATGGAATGATAGAAAGGACTCATAGGGTATTTAAAGACATATTGTCCCATTATGTTTCTAACTCACAAAGAGATTGGGATATATGGTTGCCATATGTTCTAATGGCATACCGAGCGTCAGTACACTCATCTACTGGAGAAACACCTTTTTATCTAATGCATGGTCGTGATATGCAACTTCCTTATGATGATATCCTTAAGCCAACCACAATAAAGTACGACTATAGTGAAAATTACGCTTCAGAACTGATGGAGAGACTAAATTCAACATTCAAATTAGTTCAAGAAAAATTAAAGATTTCGGCTGATAAAAGAGAATATCATTACAATAAGAAAAGCAAACCAATTGAATATAAATTAGGAAGCAAAGTATACTTAAACGATCCAGCGAAAAAAATAGGAGTCTCAAAAAAATTAGCTAAAGCTTGGAAAGGTCCGTACAGAATAACGGAATGTATAGGTCCAGTTACATATCGAATAGTTGAGGTAAAAGGAAGAAAAGAGCATATAGTACATGTTAATCGCTTAAAAAAATGTTACGATACCGATACCACTCTAGAAACATCAGATGAGGAAGAAATAAATATTGAAAAAGCAGACAATCAAGATCAAAGTTTCAATAATATTGGAAATTATATGGAACCTATTGAGAAAGCGATTCATATTGAGAAACATCAAGAAATAAAAGATCTAACTAATGAATTTAGCGAATATATAGATGAAAATGAAGAAGCAGACGACGAAGAAGAGGTCGAAAATTTAAACTTGGAGACAGATAACGTGAAGGATAATGGGAGAAATAAAGAACCAAATTTAGAGGAAATTGAAAATACTCTTCAACCTGAACTGGAATCTCATGATAATTCTAGAGATCACCATCATACTCGAAGTAGGGGGCCAGTGGAGGAACAACCATGGGTTCTACCCAAAAGGATATAATAAAAACGAAATATAATAAAAATAATAATAAATAAGAATAAATTATTGTAATAAAGCAACTTGGTAACCTGTTTATAACATTAATACTAAAATATGATAAATGAAAACTTAAACCAACCATAACTATAGCTTTTACAGAAAAAAAAAAAAATGGGAACATTCATCAGGATTTTATTCATCTATTTATATTGGAGATGTGCCGAGGCCATAATCGCCTACGATTGCCAGGCCCAACAAATGAATATTTCTACATTTAGCCTTATCGAAATTGGAAAGTGCAAGACTCCCGCAAAACAAGTGTCATCATCGGAGGAAATAATACAACTCCTACAAATAAATGACGTAGAAACTCTGCCAGTTCATCAGTGCAAAATCCACATCACTCGCTTAGTAACATATTGCGGACTACATTCTCATGCATCAACTGTAGCTAACGGCTTATCATCGTATATCTATCCTTCAAGCCGCACAATGTGTTTAGAAATGCATAGGACGCGATTGTTGATGTCATTCTACGGAAGTAATATTGACAATCTTGTAATTAACGGAACAACACATGCAAATGTCATCATGGCTGGTTCAATCAGTAATACAGGAAGTTGTATAGGAGCCACTTATGAAGATCACAAAGGACAATGGCAAAATGTCGTCGTACAAGCAGCCATAGAAATAACGCTACAATATCGGTATGCTCCAACCAACGTAAACGAGAACAAAATTATATTACCAGGAGGACTAACCTGCCCTTACAAAGAAAAATTTTGTATTGACTCATATTACGGATATTCGTACTGGGACCATGTTAACATGAACGAATGCTCAGAAAAAAAATATACAGTATTATACGAGGGAGTAGCCAATAAGCTAGTTCCAACAAATGTCTCAAGGGAAAACTACGACATCGTAATGTACTCTGTAAATCATGGTGATTCGGTTTTTGCAATGCCAATTTCGAAACCTACCATGATATGTGGCCAAAGCTCATATGAAACAGATCACCCAAAATTCTTTATAATAAAACCATCAGAGAATGGCAGGTTCTATTTCCAGAAAAAAGGAATAGATGTCTTTAATATCGACCCAATTGCTTATACAAGTGCAAAAGTAGTCTTTGTAGAAAGACATTTAAGCAGTCAAATCACCACTTTATATGAAGACGTAGTAGCACAAAGGTGCGCTTTAGAACAACAAATATTAAGGAATCTGCAGACTCTGGCAATAACAGCACCAGCCGAATTTGCTTATGCCAAAATGCAAACTCCTGGGTACACAGCAGTCAACTACGGAGAAGTCGTTCATATTATACAATGCTCACCAGTAGAAGTTACAGTTAGGAAAACAACAAATTGTTATCATGAACTACCAGTAAGCTATGACAATAAATCTATGTACATGACTCCACGAAATCACGTGTTGCTAAAATATGGATCGGAAATAGGATGTAATCCTTTCTTATATTCACAATATAAGTTAAACATGAAATGGTATAAGGTATCCCAGGAATTACACGAGGTTCCTGAACCACAGATCATAGAACCAACAAACAACCAAAAATGGAATTACAAGAGTCCATCAAACTTATTCATGGGAGGACTTTATTCACCGCAAGACATGGAAAAATTGCAGCGACATTTAATACTACCTTCTGAAAGACAAGCAGTTGAGGGCATAGTTATACGAGGAATGATGGGCTTAGAAACCGATTTACAAGGAACCAATTTCGATAGTTTTGTGAACGAAAACACATTAAAAAAATGGATGACTCAAGTCTGGTATTCCGCTATCTCATGGATCACAACTATTGGAAATATTACTTCAAGTATTATAGGCATATACGTAATCGGAAAGGGTATAAAGTTCGTTATCGATACTGTCATACATGGATTTTTGCTTTACGATTTATTCGGTTGGAGCTTAAAATTAATTGGGGCTCTGTGGGACAGTGTAACAATGTTTTGCATATACCGTCAGCGACAACTATGGGCCCAAACGAAAGACGAATCAGAGATCGTGGAGAATGCAGCAGAACAACACCATCTTCCCACTCTCACTTATCCTTCGCTTCCCCGACCCGAAACTTCGACTGACCCATCATGGCTAAATACATAGAAAGAGGTATAGAAGTATTCCATTCAATATACATCACCGATCATTACCATAATTATCTGTATACATTTTATATAATATTTTTATTCTTTATTTTTACTAGTATATTAATCATTATCTTTTCTTTAAATTTTATGTACCAAATATATATATATCAATACCACATGGGAGAGAGATGAACGAAAAATGCACATTCACTGTATCTAATCACAATCAAAAATGGGCACAGAAAATAAACATCCAGGAAGACAATTCAAAAGAATCGAAAATTTCACACCAGTGGCTAAAGAAAATAAAAGAAGAACGAAAATAATATGTGACAAGTGAAAAAAAAAAAAAACAATTCGACAAAATAATAATGTACAATATTCTTGTGTATTCATAACTATTTCAGTTGATTATTCTTGAAAAAAAAATTCTAAACGTAAAACTCTCTCTCTCAAATATGTATTTGTATTATTGTTAGAATTAGTTTAAGATAAATAAATATTGTCAAGATTTATGTAAGGGACGGGGGACATACACCTAGAGTTTCTTTAAAAATTGCTTGTGAGAAAAATCAATTTTTTTTGTAAGGAGGGAGGATTGTAATGAACCAGGGTTCACCTGAGCGAGAATGTAATTGGCTCGGGCTCTTATCTTTACAAAAACAATTGTTACGCGAAGGTTTAGCGAAGAGGCGCTCAAAAAACCAATGGTCAGACGGGTGGCACTCGATTAGCAGTCAAGTTCAATTTTTGGTCTAACGTATAATTTTATTGTTGTTTAATAAAAGTAGTTTTTATTTGGTTGGTTAAAAGAGCCAGAAAGGTTTTGTGTAAAATTTTGTTAATTTAAATTCATTTCATATTTTTTTTTGGAAATTTAATAATTTAATTAAAATAAAACTCGCGGTGTGAAAAGCCCGTTCGCTCCAAGTGCTGTGTTTTTATTTTTGTGTGAAAGAAGGTAAGCAATTATACTTTTATTACCTTTTTGTATCATTTAAATTTTATTAATATAAATAATAGTTTTCTATCAATATAATTCGGTTCTATCTGTATTAGAATTATTGGTTATCCCACAAAGAACCCAACAACATCGGCATTTATTTATATTATTTTTTTTATCAAAAATAAGGAATCGGGAATAGTTTGGTAGCTACCTTTAAAACCGAACTCCGTTCCATTACAATAGTGTATTCGCTGCAAAATTAATTGAAACAGAGAAAAGTGAACACGTCACTCAGCACATAACTCTAGTTTGCAAAAAATCTGAATGGCTCTTTTTGAAAATGAAATTATTTTCGTAATCTAAACAGTGCGTGGATTACGAAAATAATATCCTTTTCAAAATGAGCCATTCAGAATTTTTGCAAAATGGGAAAATGTACTAAGTGACGCATACTTTTATTTTTGTTTCAATGAATTTTACAAAAAATACGTTATCAATTGCTAAGTATTATATTATTTATGAAACCCTGAAGTTTTCTGACTATAGAAACATATCTTTCTTGCAAATCAATAGTCAGCTTTATAGGAAAATTAATAGAAATCGCCAAGACGATAAATGTTGTTTACGCTCACTCGCCATCTGACAGTTGAGGAATTCGTGGCTACGAATTCCACAAGTGACAGTTGGCGAGTGGGCGTAACCAAATTTATCGTCTTGCTGAAATACGTTAATATTTCTATAAAGCTGACTGAAGTCTTGCAAAAAAGATATGTTTTCATAATCTTAAAGCTTCAGGCTTTAATAAATGATATAATACATGAGAATTGATAGTGTATTCGCTGCAAAATTAATTGAAATAGAGAAAAGTGATCACGTCACTCAGCACATAACTCTAATTTGCAAAAAATCTGAATGGCTCTTTTTGTAAATGAAATTATTTTCGTAATCTAAACAGTGCGTGGATTACGAAAATAATATCTTTTTCAAAATGAGCCATTCAGATTTTTTATAAATTGGGAAAATGTACCAAGTGACGCATACTCTTATTTTTGTTCCAATGAATTTTACAAAAAATACGTTATCAATTGCTGAGTATTATATAATTTATGAAACCCTGAAGTTTTTTGATTATAGAAACATATCTTTCTTGTAAATAAACAGTCAGGTTTATAGGAAAATAATAGAAATCGCCAAGATATAAATGTTGGTTAGGCCCTCCTCGCCATCTGACATTTGTGGAATTCGGTGATTGCGTTAGAACATAACCCCAGTATTTTATTCTCAGAAATATGCTCAATTATACCACCAATAACGCATTTAAACAATACCCAAAATACATAAAACATAGTCTTTTATTGTTTCTTAAGTAATTTTCATAATATTCTACAGAATTATTATAGTTTTCATAATGCAAATGTGTAGACAAATTATAACCTCAGCCGTCTGTCATGTGGTACACCTCATTTCGAATGAGATTTTTAGAGGATCTGCCAAACGAAAGTGCATGTTTTATATCTTGAATTAAAGCTTAGAGTATGTAGATTACGAATATAGTAAATATATAAAAAAGAGCCATTCCCATTTTTTGCAAATTAGAGAAACGTCGGACAGCGCACTGTTTGCATCTATGAACATGGTATTTTTAATGAAATTTCATTATTCCAGTGAATATTCTTGCAGTTTTTGGTTTTATAACGCTAATTATTAACATTTTACACAAAATGAAACACAATTGGAGCTTTAAAACCTCGTATTAAGCGAAATAAAAATCTAGGGGATTTTCATTTTTAGGTTGGCAACACTGACTTTTCGTGGCTGGGTTTTTCATGGATAACTTTACCGACATTGAGCAGATGTGTATTGTCGAGAGAGAAATAAATTGATTAATAATTAATAAACATATGAATAAGCAGTATTCATTACAATCATAATAATAAAAAATTAATTAATAGGTTCAGATTTTAAGCATTAAAACTATGCATTCCATTTACACCATGGATTGTTATTTACCCTAAGAAAAAATCGTGAAAATCACCTATTTTTATGTATGTGAAGTTACCAGCGAAAAAGCCAGCGACGAAAAGGGATGCCAACTGTAAAAAAATATATATTCCCAAGCTAATTTTATAGTCTATAAATGCTATTTAAAGGCTCGAAACTTAATAAATCCATTATATATATTATAAATATACTTATTTTAATTGGTATATACAATTTACCGCAATTTTCAGGTCAAATTACTGTGTTTATTTCCAAGTTCAAAACAACTGTTAACACCCCATTATTTAAGCCTTTATAGCTCAAATTTGAGTCGCAGGATTTTTGTAAAAATTTTATAGATTATTCTTAGAAGATACATCTACAAGCTGGAAATTTTTTTTCAAAAAATGTGTTTTATTAGAGTAACAATGATCGTGTGACTTGCGGAACAAATAAGGTCTGCTAACTCAAAATTGAATCGCAGAATTTAGGCCAAAATTTCTTACAATATTCTTAGCATAAACAACTAGAAGATCTAAAAATATTTTCCAAATTTGTGTTTATTTAGGGTAACAGAACGGTCATTGTATGACGTGCGGAACAAATAAAAGCTCATTTCTCAAAATCGGTGCGCAGGATATTTTTGAAAAATTTTCTAAATATACTTTGAGTACATAACTAGAAGTACCATAAATATTTTCAAAAAATGTGTTTAATTAGGGTACCAAATCGGGAACCTTGTGATGTGTGGTACCAATTAGCGCTGATTTCTCAAAATTGGGGCGCAGGATATTTATGAAAAATTTACTAATTATACTTAGAATATATTACTACAAGTACCGTAAATATTTTCAAAAAATGTGTTTTATTAAGGTACCAAAATGGTAACCGTCTGACTAGTACTATGTAGCGCTGATTTCTCAAAATTAGGTCGCAGGGTATTTCTGAAAAAAAAAATTTTCAGAAATATCCTGCGACCTAATTTTGAGAAATCAGCGCCACATAGTACTAGTCATACGGTTACCATTTTGGTACCTTTATAAAACACATTTTTTAAAAATATTTACGGTACTTGTAGTAATATATTATAAGTATAATTAGTAATTTTTTCATAAATATCCTGCGCCCCAATTTTGAGAAATCAGCGCTAATTGGTACCACACATCACAAGGTTCCCGATTTGGTACCCTAATTAAACACAGTTTTTGAAAATATTTTTGGTACTCCTAGTTATGTACTCAAAGTATATTTAGTAAATTTTTCAAAAATATCCTGCACACCGATTTTGAGAAATCAACGCTATTTAGTACCAGTCACACGGTTACTGTTTTGGTACCCTAATTAGACACATTTTTAAAAAATATTTATGGTACTTCTAGTTGTGTATTCTAAGAATATTCTGTAATTTTTTCAGAAATATCATGCACACACATTTAGAGAAATCAGCGTTAATTGGTACCACTCATCACACGGTTACCATTTTGGTATCCTAATTAAACAGATTTTGTGAAAATATTTTTGTATCTTATAGATATATATTTTATCAATATTCTATGAAATTTCCACACAAATCCTGCGACTCTAATTTTAATAAAAAACTCTTAAGTATCTTGGCGTCGACAGTTTTTTATAGCCTTAAAATAAATTCTGTATATTCATCTGAGAGTCGTTTATAATTGTGCAAGTCAATAAAAAGTAATAGATTAGTAGCTAAAATTATGCTATCGAATGTATTATAAGGCTGTTATATGATAATTGAGGCAATTTTATAGGTTAGGTTTGTGTTTATTCGACGTTGGTAACATTGCTTTACATGGTACTTTTGATTTTACTATGTTGCCAGTACTGTTTGTCAGACTGCTCCAGCGTCGCGCCGGTAACTTCCAAGACGTCCTATTTTTCATGCCGCCAGAGTGTACTACCCCCTTAAGTTTAAAGTTTCATAATTTTAGCTTGAACCGTTTAGACTGTTGTTGTGCCCCTGTAATAGGTTGCCTGATGGTTTCGTTTCAGGAACGGTGGTGAAAAGTAAACACTTTATTTTCACTTACAACACTGCACAAATCACTCGCATATTTCACTTTCACAACGTTGATCGGCTAGTCCGGCTCTGCACGGCTGGTTTGAATCTTCGTAGACGATGCCTGGGGTCTGACTCTGGGCTGTGGATATGTAGACAGGAATTTACAGGATCTTGTCCTTTGCACTGCTATCTTCCTTCTTTTCAGAGTGGATCAGGACTCGCAGGTCGACGCGTTTGAAGAACTATACCGTTTTCACGTTATTGCACCGTGTGCACAACAAAAGTTCGTTTTATTTCGATAAAGTCTTAGAAGACACCGATCGTAAATTAACACGAATCGTTTGAAAAATCCCAGTTCGCTGCCACCAATTTTATGTTGTGCCCCTGTAATAGGTTGCCTGATGGTTTCGTTTCAGGAACGGTGGTGAAAAGTAAACACTTTATTTGGTGAAATTTAAGTTGATTGTTTATTGAGTGAAAATATATGTTATTGCTACAACGTTTTGATAGAGACTGACTTAAAATTAAATCTTAGCTAGAAGAAAGACAGCGATGTTAGATGGTTCCCGTTGACACAGCGGTGTCAAATAAAAGAATAATGTTACCTTATGGGAACAAAAGTAGACACGTGTAACACTGTGGAGAACATAAACACACACGCGCGCGCACACACACACACACACACACACAGACGGACGTCATTACAAAAATAGTCGAAATAGATTCATGGAAGGTCAAAACGTATATATTCCGTTAAAATCTCGAGATCGAAATTTTTCATGATTACATTACTTACCTATACTGCGTATAAGAAAGTAAAAATAGGAGGTGCACACCCCAGGAATTTGCAAATCTTAAGTTTAAAGTTTCATATTTTTACCTTCAGCCGTTTACGCTGTAGAGCGCATACAGACACACAGACGGACGTCATTCCAAACATAGTCAGAATCGATTATAGAAAGGTCAACACGTATATTTCCGTTAAAATCTTGAGATCGAAATTTTTCGTGATACTTATACTGCGTATAAGAAAGTATAATCTGTGATATTGAGTGTTTATGCGCTCTATAACCTAAACGGCTGAAGCTATAATTATCTAACTTTAAACTTAGGGGTCCTTTCTGGTCAGTCTGTTTGAAAAAATCGAAAATTTTTTTTGCGCGATTCGATAGCTTTAAGTGTGTAGAATATTGTGTAAAAACGTATAGCGAAATTCAAACCGGTTCAAAAGATATAGCTAATTGAAGCCTACCGCACACGGGCCGTTAAAATGCGCGCTCGATACTTGAAACTTTAAACGCGTTTTACCGAAAACACGATTTTTTCAACTGACGGAAGTGATAACTCGAATAATTATTAACGGATTTCATTCGGACTCGTGTTCCTTATAGAAAAATGGCTTCTCCATGGTATAGACTGGAATCTTTTTATTATGTTTAATGGTTTTTTTTTAGTCATGAAAAACCAGCCAAAATATGTAGCAGAAATGAAACTTTTTTTCAAAGGGCCGCCATTTTGTAAAATTTTGTTCAAAAAATTTTTTTTAGTCTATACCAGAATCACACTCATTTTATACAAGAAAATCGTTTGATTTACTGTTTTAGGCCATTTTTGTGACCGCTAATACTTCCGCGAGCAGGAGACGTTCTCGTTGCAGCGGCTCCGTCGTCACTCTATTATAGCTACATTTATTAGCCGAATCGGCTGAATATTTTTCCAATTATACTTCAAAATACAATAAATACGGTACAAAAAGATTTGCATATTCTTGGGGTGTGCACCTCCTATTTTTGAAGAAAATATTCAAACCGGAAATGCATGTTTACTTTGCGGTTTCTGCAGTAACTCAAAAATGGTTGAAGTTAAGGAAACATGGTTTAGATTAAAATTAAAGGTATTAGTATTTAACATAACTTTTGTTTGAAATTTTTTCTCAAAAAAGTTACCAGAAACAAGAAAATGGCTATTGAAATTTGTTCTTATTATGATTATTTTCACATAAATCATATCAACTGTGCCTGTCAATTGTTTAATTAAAAAAAAACTTAAATAATTTGGAGTTTGACACTTGATATCTATTCTAAGAAATAATTTAGTGAAAAGGAGTTTCAAAGTAAAATATAATAAAATAGAAAAATATTCTAAATATGATCTAACAAATATGCGTATAAGAAAGTTCAGTGCAAAACACTGCAGATGTTTCTTACAATAATTGCATTTGAAAATAAAGTGTATATTACAAGTTTCTTGGTTTATTTTTCTTGACATTGTCATATTTTGTATATAATGCGTTTTCGTCCAGTACCTCCGACGATTTTTGCTATCTTCAATTATTTTTATTTTCAATGATTGAAAATCTAGTAAGTTGTGTCGTGATTCAATTGCAGTTCATCATATGCATCATATTGCAGTTCATCATATTCATCTGGCAGACTACACAGCAACAGATTGCATAGAAATTCATAAAGTATACTAAAATCAATTTCTGTTAGTTTATCTATTATTTCGAAAAAGTTAGTAACATGTTCTGATCACTCTTCATTTTGATATGTAAGAATTGTTTAACAATAGAGACTTTTCTGGCTGGCCCTTTAGGACGAAATACGTCACCTAAAATGTCCCATGCAGATTTTGAAGTTTTGCAACTTTTTACGTGAATTAGCAATGATGTGGATACTCCTAATATTCTTGTAGTAGGAGTTTTGCTATCATTTTTATCCCAAGATAGAATTTCATTTGGCTTGGCTGGTCTCACTATAGTACCTGTTGCATACTCCCACAAATCAGAGTGGATCAATATCATTTTCATTTGTAACTTTCATGACTCTAAATTTTTGGCGTCGAGATTTTCAATTTGATAAATGCTTGATGCCATCCCTGGGCCCATAACCTGGTGTGAATTGCTAAAGAATATACTCGAGATACTTTAATAACTTTGTATATTAAACAACAAAATACAATTAATAAAATATGACAACTGAATTAATATTATATTCAACTGTTATTTTTTGTAGTTATGGTATTCACGTGATTGATATTTTTGCATCAAAAACACTCTTCTATACATAGATACATACATATATGTATATACCATGCCGTTCAACTCAGCGAACTGGGATCGCATCCTGTGCTTACTGAGGGAGATGGAGGTCCCGCAATACATCAGAAGAATAATCGTGAGCTATTTTAGTGACCGAACTCTGATGTACAACACAGACGTAGGACTCAAGACCCGCAACATCACGGGAGGCGTTCCACAGGGTTCAGTACTCGGCCCTCTGCTGTGGAACATAATGTACGATGGGGTACTCAAACTACCGCTACCCTCAGGGACCACGACTGTCGGCTTTGCAGACGACGTCGCGGTAGTAGTAGTTGCCAAGCACCTGGAAGAAGTTACGCAGATGGCGAACGAGGCCGTCGGCAAAGCGGCTAGCGGCGAACGGCCTGCAACTAGCCGAGCACAAGACGGAGGCAGTCCTTGTAACGAGCAGAAAAGCCAAGGAGACTTTTGCCCTGAGAGTCGGAGGATGCGAGATCCTCTTGCAGCCATCTCTACGCTACTTGGGGGTTCAAATCGATGCGAGACTCAATTTCAACGAGCACCTGCAGATTGCGAGCAGTCTGCAACACGCTCGCACGGATCATGCCAAATATTGGCGGCCCGAGGCAGGCGCGACGGAAACTTCCGTCGACCGTCGTCATCTCGGTGATGCTGTACGCATCCGCGATCTGGTCGACAGCCACGGTAGTACCATCATACGCGCGAGGCTTGATCTCGGTCTACCGTAGGAGTGCCCTGCGAGTGACCCGGGCATTCCGCACGGTGTCGTACGACGCCGTGTGCGTTATTGCTGACATGATGCCGATCCACCTGATGGCAGAGGACCGGGCGGTTATCTACAGGCGAAGGCGCGATGATACGGTCACCGACCGAAGCACCATCGCCGCAGAAACCAGGACGATGATGACAGAGCAGTGGCAGCGACTCTGGGACGCTTCTGCCAAGGGGCGTTGGACCCATCGGCTCATCCCGGACATAACGGCTTGGACAACTAGGCAGCATGGTGAGGTGGACCACTACCTCACGCAGCTTCTGACGGGACATGGCGCCTTCAGAGCGTATCAACACCGTTTCAAGCTGGACGACGACGCGGCATGCCCCACCTGCCAGCCGACCCACGAAGACGTGGAGCATGTGTTCTTCCACTGCACGTGCTTCGAGGAGGAAAGGGAGACTCTTCAGAGGAGCCTCCGACAGCAGCTGTCGCCGGAGACCATCGTCGGTGAGATGTTGGCCAGAGTCACTACGTGGGACGCGGTGTCTAGCTTCGCGGCCGTAGTCATAAAAAAGCTCCGACAGACGGAGAAGCAGAGGAGAGGCCTGCCCGCATGAAAGTGGGCTAGCAGCCATGGAGGGCGTGTAACAGCCAGTTTGCCCCCCGCGAAGTAATGCCTGACGACGGTTCCGCGGGGTGGTGGGACGTTATGGGAGGTGTTTTTAGTGGGTAGAAATCCCACACACCGTTGAAGCACGGGCTTCGCGGCGTCTTTTGAAGATTTACACCTGCTCACGCAAAAAAAAAAAAATACCATGCCGTTACGCGAACGTTCGTTTCGTCACCAAAATTCTTCGGCCTTTCTGACCTAGGCTGGTTTATAATGATCCAACTATTAATACGGTGGACATTTAATTTATTATTTTATTTAATGCTTACATATATTATAAATATTGTAAATTTCAATGTGTTAACATCAGACTTTTGTGCATTTTTAAGAATGTGCAAAATAATTTTTAGTGTGTACTGATTTTGCACATGGTTATAGAACATAATATTAATATATAATTATTTACAATTTAACTTAATGATAGGATATTTAGTAATGATTGGCAAAATATATCCAACACTATTTTAACAACATTACATTTGAGATTTAAGTTTTAAAATTAATTAATGAAGGTCGATTTTATTTCAATCATGATTATATATATATATATATATATATATATATATATATATATATATATATATATATATATATATTTATATATATTTATATATATTTATATATTTATATATATATATATATATATATATATATATATATATATATATATATATATATATATTTATATATATATATATACGCAAACGTTATTCTCCACTAAATCAAAATAACGATTCAGAAGGTTATTTTAATTTCGCGAGCGTGACATATTTAAAACTAAAAATAATTTATAGATAAATAAAATTTTGATTTCAAATATGGTAATAATGATATAAATTAATTAATTAATGAAACGATAATTTAGAAATCGTATGATGTGCCATCGTCATCTCCTTTCCGAACTTTGAAAAGATACTTGTAGATTAAGCCAGCGAACATTCCCCCAATTATCGGACCAGCCCAGTATACCTTAAATGATGAAATAAATCAAAATCATTAACTTCTCAAACACAATTTAATAATAATGTATGTAGGTATGTACATCATTTATACATACCCAATGATTGTCCCATAGTCCCATCAAGACGGCTGGCCCAAAACTTCTGGCCGGATTCATACTGGATCCCGTATAATTGATCTATAGTGATTTTAAGTACAATTATTTTAGTTATTTTCCAAAATATTATTTTTGTTCAATATGTATATATACTAGTATATAATAGTTACTTCCAATATTTGAAAAAATTGGAAAATAGGTGATGCTAATGCGGTAATATTTGTTTTCAAGCTACATACATATGTATTATAAATATATTTAGAAATGTTTGCTGCTCTAATTATGAAAATTACTTATGAATAAATGTACTTACTGCACTGAGATGGCAAGCAGTTATACTGAGTCCAATAGCTAGGGGAGCTGAACCTTTGATATCATTTCTTCGAGGATCACATACTGCATTGACCACGAACACCAACAAAAATGTGATAAATGCTTCAACCAGGAAGCCTTGCAATGGTGTTAAACTGATATTAACGGCTGTCATACCGAGAGATCCTACTACATTTGTTGGTGTTGCAACCTACATATATACATATGTATGTAAATTATGCATTATTATTATTAAACGGTGTAATAAGAATTTTTGAATAGTTATCGATATTTTTTTAATTAGCCTTCGCAATGTTTGCACAATATCTTTTACTTCATGCTTGTATGTATGTACATACAAATATTATATAATACAAATATACCTATTTTTAATATTTTCATAAATGGATAACCCTTTAGAATTAAAATCAATATTAGATAAAACATCGAATGATGCCATCGAATGAAAAAAGGAGGTGATATTTTATTATGATAAATTATATGACCCACAAACCTTATTTATTATTAAAAAAATAATTTAAATTTATTTGGATGTGCATACAACAGTGGAAGGTGAACGACATATAAACAAAAAGAGAAATTATTTTGCAATAAAAATGATTCACTTTTTATACTCATAACCTTGATTTTAGAAATGACCAAATCTTCGGAATACATATTCTTTTGACATTTGACGGGTTCGCACGGTCTCCCAAACACGTGAACAGATTTATTTGTTGATGACATTTTTGTTTTGTGGTTTGGCGATAAACCATTTTTTACTAGGCATTATACATACATACGTAGTACATATACATAAGTAGTACCTACTATGTGTAATAATAGAAAATTATAAATGTCATAACTTATAATTTTTGCATGATTTCATGGTTGTTTTTTTATATTCTTTATATTAAAACATTTTAATCATGTCTGTGAGGTAAAAAACATTTAAGCCCGAAATTATATTCTAAAATATCTGCAGTGTCATGCACCGAACTTTCTTATACGCATATGGGTTAGACCACATCGTAGTTACATTATTTTTCTAATTTACAATATTTGTTCTAACCTTTAGATCGCTTTAACACTAAATATATATCTTAGAATAAATATTAAATGTCAAACTTCAAGTTATTTAAGTCTATTTTGTTAAACAATTGACAGGCGCAGATGATACGATTTATGTAACAATATATATAATAAGCAGAAATTTATTTTGAAACCAGTACTTTTTTGGAAAAAAGATTCAAACGAAAGTTGTGCTAAATATAAATATCATTAATTTTTGTTAACAAAAATTTTCTGTAACTGTAACCATTTTTGAGTAATTGCAGAAACTGCAAAAAATGACTAGAGTAAACAGGCACTTCCGCTTTGAAATTTTTTTTCAAAAATAGAAGGTGCACACCTCAGGCATATGCAAATTTTAAGTTTAAAATTTCATAATTTTCCCTTTAGCCGTTTGGGCTGTAGAGCGCTCACATACAAACACACACACACACACACACACACACACACACACACACACACACACACAGACGGACGTCATTCCAAAAATAGTTGGAATCGATTCAGGGAAGGTCAAAACGTATATTTCCGTTAAAATCTCGAGTTCGAAATTTTTCATGATTACAATACTTACTTATACTGCGTATAAGAAAGTAAATATGTATTATATATCTAGTATTATCAAAACTTTCAAAAATATTAAAATTGAAAATTTTCAATTGTTTTAAATTCTAACGATCTAACCAAAATGCTAGCAAGAAAGTTCAGTGTCAGACATAAAAGATATTTTCCAATATAATTACGTTGCATTCATGTTTTTTCAATGTAATTGTTACCAAATCATATCCATAAATAAATTGAATTTCTAATAAGATTTATGATTAATACGCGAAATATATTGTTGCATGAATGAATCTATTCTTATGATAGAGTATCACTTTAAATGGTATTTTGTAATTAAAAGATTCCATAATTATCACTTACAACAATGATACAGAAGCTTCCTACCGTATAATAGATGTTAAATAGTTTGCTGAAATGGTGTAAAATTGGCTATGGCATTGAATGTTGTAATTACAGGTAATTTGAATACATAATAAATTTCCTGTATTACACTATTGGCAAAGTACATATACATATGTACTTTCGTTATTAAGTAGTTAGTTTCGTTCTGCGCCGCTGCACAACTTATCAAGTTCAATATCGACAACTAAATCTGACAAACTTCTCTACAATCTCCGATAAAAATATCATAAACGCTGATTTACTAAAAATTTCTGAAAAGTTAGATTAAGGGATCTATTGCGATCTAGTTTACCCAATGAAAATGATTCAAGTAACTAAAAGTTATGTTTCTTCTGTTTTCCCAAATATTGAAGTATCAAAACTGTCAAACTTTCTGCTTGTTATCAAGTAGTTGGGATGCAACATAATTATCTATCAAGTGGGAAATAACAAGTATGGTATATTGAATGCGGTACTCATACTCTGTAGCTAATTATTATCATAAACAAAGCATATTTAAAAATGAAATTTAAAATGTGTGATACATAACAATAAAGAAAATAAATATTACCTTCAAAAGCGCAGCACCAGCAACAGCTCCAATGCATTGTACAACAATGTAGAAAACTGCTTTTAGTAGTTTTACATCTCCTGTAACTAGGAGGCCGCACGTTACTGCTGGATTGATGTGGCATCCACTTACATGTCCAACGCACTAAAACAAAATAAATTAAAGTAAGAATTTGTTTAAATTTGAGTTTGTTAGATTATTATTAACGTTCTTCTTCTTAAATTTCTTTTTAAATTTATGATGGTCGACTTGCACCGGGAACAATATTTCTTGTAGTTTCATTTTTGTCTTTACCTCTTCCTATGTTAAATAAATACGAGTAGTAATAAATTAGTAAATGTGTTGACATTTTTTAAATTATGACTGATTTCTAGTATAAATTGCAAATTATAGAAATACATACATACATACATATTCATTATTACCAATTCTTCGAATAAATATTTAAACAAAAATCAAATTATGTTATCGATGATAAACAAATCTTGCTTCACCGTGTTTACAATATTTTGACATTCATACTGAAACAAGTCTTTAAATACTAGAATCTAAAAGTGTTCCACATATGTAGTACATACATCGTATATATTTGATTTGCAGAACATAAATACATATGTATGTATGTATGTACATATCTTAAAAATTGAATTGCTGTTAGCGTTGATTTATTTTGAAACATGTAAGTTTGTACCTACATATGTAAGTATGTGTAAGTTTTTAAGAGTTTGAAAGTAATTCGTTATTATCTGAATGTGTGTGTTTCTGAACGCTCGATCAATAGGATTTCTTCATATCCGGTGAGCATATTGTGTATATGTATGTATGTCTTAAACTCGTAACATTTTGCCTTTACACAATGACTTTTTCTAAATACTATGTCACACGTAAGCATACATACAACCATAAAGTTTAATTGCAAATCATTATGTTAATTTGCCATTTAGTTGTACTACTAAGATACTAACATATGAATAGGTTATTTTGTCTGAATAGGGAAAATATTTAAATAAATTAGTATTAATTATGGTATTAAGTATTCGTACAGTTAATGATATCAAAAGAAAACCACTTTTACAGGAAAACAGTTGAATGTAATAAAAAAATAAAAATATGTAGAGTATTATGGATACACACATTCAATATTTATTTTTTAATGAAAAAAAAAAAAAAAAAAAAATTGAATAATAGTTCAAATAAAAAAATAAAACCGATGACATGTCAAATTAGCGCGCAAAAAGTATTCGTACACGTTAAGTTTTTTGTTGCAGAATAAGTTATTTTATGGACTCCCGCCGAATGGCTCAAAAAACAATATCATGGAATCTCCCCCGAATGCATTAGATGAAATTGTCAATAAACCAATGTCATTTACCAATCATCTATGCAATATAAGAAGTAAAAGCAAAGAAACTAGTTAAGCTGTAAGAAAATTGATTATTTCATTAGACAATTAGTGCATGCCGTTGAGCAAGATTTCGAGTATAATACATAGACCACATTATACAGAGTAAAGTATAATTAATAGGTTTCGTGAAACTAAAACATTGAAAAATAAAGCCAGAAGTGGACGGTCACCGGAGTCAGTGGCCATGATCGTCTGAAAAATGTAAGAAGAATTAAAGAAATTCCATAAATTATTGCACCGAAATTTGCAGAAGAACTGTAAAATGCCACTGAAATATCTTTGTGTCCATGAACTATCTGAAATGCACAACGATTTACTAGGTATCATAGTCGGCTTACTCGAAGTAAATATTCAGTTTGCGAAGTTAATTGAAAGAAGCAATTGACGTTTGTTAAAGACTTCTTAAAATAACAATCGAGCTCTGGAATAAAGTTATATGTCCTGATGACTCAAAATACAATAATTTTGGAACGGATGGTAGGGGCACTATGTGAGAAAAACTCAAACAAAATTTGGCAAAATAATTTTACTTCGGTTAGTAAATCACGGTGGTGGATATGTACTTGTTTGGGGATGCTGCTGGTATGAAAAAACTACATTTAAATGATGGAATTATGAATTATATAGTCTCCATCATCATCTTAAAAGAATATTTCATTTTTAGCGTGGAAAATTTGAGAGCCAAAAAAATTTTATATTCGTGCAAGACAATGATCAAAAACATAGCGCCTGGTACTCCAGTGTATCCTTTTTAATATACCAAGCTAATAAAAATGCCCTCAGAATCATCAGACATTAATATAAATGAGCATTTATGGACTTAATATGTAAAAGAAATAAGTAAACGGCTAATGTCTAATAAAAACTATTTGAAAATTGAGCACCAAGAAGTATGGCATAGAATTTCAATATTTGTTACGGTATATTTGGTAAATTTAATACAAAAGAGACTCCTAACTATTATTAGAGCCCATGATATCCAAAAAAATATTGTTTATTTGTGTAAAATTGAAAATATTATAATAATTTGTTACGTGTACGAATAATTTTTGTGGGTTTATTTTGGATAGTGATATTGGTTTGCCATTTTTATTTTCGCATTAATATTATTTTTTATGAATCGTTTTGGTAAATTAAATAAACGTATGACTCCATATAACTCCGCATATTTTTATTTTTGACCTATTTTCAATAGTTTTTCTTTAAATGTAGTTTTATTTTGAAAACTTGACCTGTACGAATACTTTTTTCGCTCACTGTAGATTGTGTTTTCTGCTACGTTGTGCCGCAATTCTTAAGCTTTGAACTTGAAAAGATATGTAAAATAAAACATTTTTACTTTCTTATACGAAGTATAAGTAAGTATTGTAATCATGAAAAATTTCGAACTCGAGATTTTAACGGAAATATACGTTTTGACCTTCCCTGAATCGATTCCGACTATTTTTGGAATGACGTCCGTCTGTGTGTGTGTGTGTGTGTGTGTGTGTGTGTCTGTGTGTGTGTGTGTATGTTCTCTACAGCCTAAACGGTTGAAGCTAAAATTATGAAACTTTAAACTTAAAATTTGCATATGCCTGAGGTGTGCACCTTCTATTTTTGAAAAAAAATTTCAAAGCGGAAGTGCCTGTTTACTCTAGTCATTTTTTGCAGTTTCTGCAATTACTCAAAAATGGCTACAGTTACAGAAAAATTTCATAAGCAAAAATTATAGGTATTTCTATTTAGCACAACTTTTGTTTGAACATATTTTCCAAAAAGTACTGTTTTCAAAATAAATTTCTGCTTATTATATATATATTTTTAACATAAATCGTATCATCTGCGCCTGTCAATTGTTTATCAAAGAAACAAAATAGACTTAAATAATTTGAAGTTTGACATTTTATATTTATTCTAAGAAATATATTTACTGTAAAAGCGATCTAAAGGTTAAAACAAATATTATAAATTTTTTAAAATAATGTAACTACGATATGGTTTAACTCATATGCGTATAAGAAAGTTCGGTGCATGACACTGCAGATATTTTGCATCGGCAATTGGAGTTTAGCAGATAAATGAGTATCTTTTGTACGGAAGTAAATTAATATTAGTTAAATTATTGAAGTAGACTGTATGGTGCCTGTATGTCTGGCTTCTTCTTTTGTAGCTATCTAGCTCTGTTATACAAAATGAAAACATTCACACTAACTCACACAGAGACATTGTAGATAAGTGTGTAGCTTGTTAAAATGATCAAATCTGTGCCAAGTTGTGTAATCAAAACTGAAACGTAATTAGTTTCTGCCGCATGGCATGGAACCTTGAATCAAAATTAAACTGTAAGATACATACAAATATAAAACACCGATGAAGATTTCCAAAAGCGGGTAAACGAAACCTTCTGATCCCAATTCCATTAAACATTTACTGGATAGTAATATAGTATAAACACTGATATTAATATAAAAGTAGGTGAAAATAGATTTTGACGTTTGACATTAAATAAACAAAGATCGCTAAATGTTACATTCAGTCTATGAAAATTACATTTGTTTTGATTTAAACTGTAATAAATAAATACTTCTACAATTTTCTATGAACTGATATACATACAGTGTATGCAATAAGTGTGTGAGTTTTCAAAAGAAAGCTACTTTTACAAGAAAACATTTATTTTAGTTTGATTTGGTTCCGCGGTCCTCATGTATATTGTATTTAAACACGAAAAGTTGCCAGCATGGAATTCCAGTCAAAAAAGTCCACAAAATAATTTTTAATGATCGTAAAGTGAAGTTGATCGACATAGCTGAGACAGATATCAAAGGAACGTGCTGGACATATCGTGCATGAATATTTGGATATGCGAAAGCTGTGTGCAAAGTGGGTGCCGCGCGAGTTCACAATCAATCAAAAGCAACAACGTGTTGATGATTCGGAGCAATGTTTAGCGATATTTAACCGTAATAAAGTCGAATTTTTCAGGCGATATGTGACAATGGATGAAACGTGGCTCCATCACTACACTCCAGAGTCAAATCGACAGTCAGCTGAGTGGACTGCACGCGATGAACCGAATCAAAAGCGTGGAAAGACGCAACAGTCGGCTGGCATCAGTATTCTGGCCCCCAGTGACTTTTTCCTGTTTGCAGACCTCAAAAGAATGCTCGCTGGAAAAAAAATCAGCACTAATGAAGAGGTAATCGCCGAAACTGAGGCCTATTTTGAGACTAAAGAGAAATCGTACTATAAAAATGGCATCGGAAAATTGTATGACCGCTATAGTCGTTGTATCGCCCTCGAAGGTAACTACATTGAATAAATAAATCGAATTTTACCAAATAAATGTGTTTTACTATGTTAGCTACGAACTTTTCAGCCGAACTGTTATGCATAGGCATATAGTATGTATTTGATCGCAATGAAATGATCCAAGAGCGTAAAGTAAGTATGTACTGGTATTTATCATTTGATATTTATCAACATTTCGTAACAATTTAATGTTCTAGTGATGCAGTTTAAGAAACGTTAGTGTCAAGGTCCTTTCGTTTGCATTCCATAGTAATAAATAAACATTTGTACTATGTATCAAGGGACCGCTGGAATTTTTAACTAGCAAACTTCTCTGCGCCGTGATATTTACGAGTACTAATGTCAGTCATTGACTTTTGGGACAAATAAGTAGGTACACTCACCTCATACAACCTTGAAACCGATTTTTAATCAACTTATATCTAAGTTAGTCATTTGCATTTCATAAAAGATATTTTCTAAAGCTGTCTAGGATTTCATTACAATATCTGCACATGTATCCTTCATACATATAGGTATACTAATTATGTATCTCGTACTTAAATCCAAAAAATTCGAATAGTTACTACCATGCTATAAATATTTTTCTATTAAACCAAAAACCGTTGTTTTAATTTTTTACATTTTTAGTGTTTTGTTTTCAACAAAAAGATACGTAACATACATAAGTAGAATAAAGAAGCACTGTGTGATTAGGTCGCGCTAATAAATATACCAACTAAATATTACTAATATTTTTATTCTATAAATATTTAATAACAAAATGAATAAAGCTTAAAAATAATGAAATCCGATTGTGTAATAATAATTCGCATCGTATTCTTAGCAATATCACTATCGTATGTACATACATGTTATATACATACATACGTACATGCTTATTAAATATGGGTAAAAGTGAAATGAAGACGCATTCAAAGAAATGCAAGTACAGACTGAACCATTTGATAAATTTATTTATAATAGTATTCAATTTCGATAATTTTAAAACAACCAGTTTAATTAATCCTGCGGGGTGACTTCATAAAATAAAAATAACAGACAACACATATTGCACACGAATTTTTTTTTTTACTTCTATTAGCAATGGTATCTATCTAAATGATGTCAGATCTTAATGGCATCCAGTTTCTTCACGATATATGTTGTGTGAAATCAAAACGTTTAGTAAATTAGTTGGTTATTAAGTTATTTCGTAGCATTTAAGAAATTGGATATTGAAAAAATAAAAATAATAAACAAAAAAAACTTTAATTTCCACAATTTCATTTCATTGATTGGTTTGTCCAACTAAAATACATGTTTTTTATATCCACTATGATCTTAATAATTACAGAATGAATAATTATATTCCTAGAATTTGTATTGATTTGTATTTTAGTATCCTTGTTATCTAAGTTCTAGGTATGTAAGTATTCGTAAGGTCCCGCTTCTAATATATATTTTATTATAATGTATCATACTGTTATAATTTACAAATGAATTTTACCAGGATAATACATATTTATATAATTATAATTTGACAATTTAAATAGATTTATAACAACTGTACTCAAATTACAAGGGTTTTATTGTAACAATATACAAAATTATGTCACAAAAATATTCGTATGGTCTACGTTTTCACTAATCCTTGCACTAAATTCTAGACCTTTGAGGCAACTAGTATTTAGTTGATCCTCCTTTGGCTGCAATTATATTTTTTAAACGATTATTCATACTCTGAACATTTTTTTGTACATTCACTTCCGATATTATTCCAAACGTTTGTAATTTCATTTTTTAACTTTTCTTTATATTTTATTTCAAATTTTCTTATTCTTTTTTCGACTTCAGCCCACAAATTTTCCATGGGATCGATATCAGGTTTTTGGGGAGTGTTATACAAAATACCACTGTTTGACAATGCAGGCTGTATGTTTATGGTATTTGTCTTGTTGGAAATGATAAGTGCTCTTTAGACCTAATTGCCACTGCATTTGGCTACAGACTTTCACATAATATTTGCAGATATTTATCTATAAATATACAATTTCCCACTCCGGTACAGTCCCAAACGAACACAGTTTCACCACCGTGTTTAACTGTTCCACGTAAATTCTTTAATTCAAGCTCAGTATTTTGTTTCCGCCAAACCATACCTCGTCCATCGGCCATAAATATAACTTTTTCCCAGAATGTAATGACTTCTGATAAATATGATTTTTGTTGGCGAATTTAAGACGTTTTAACCTATTCACATTATTAATAAAAGTATTCTTACAAGCAACTCGTCCATGAAAATCGTGTATTCTTAAAACTCTACGGCAGTTTTCAGAAGTAACAGTTTATTAAACATATTGCTAACAACTGTTACCAAGTTAGGGGCACTAATACGAGGATTTCTCTTTATTTCCCGCATGGTCTGAAGCTTTGGATGACCACAACGTCCTTTATTTAGTACGGGATTTACTCCTATCGAATAATTTTGCAATTTCTAAATACGATTTACCTTCTTTCTGCCATTTTAACACTAATTCCCGCTATCGTATTGTAGTTTCACCCTTTTTAAACCCCATTTTGAAACAAACACCTTTTATTTGACCGAATTAGTATGCAATATTATAGTCTACCATAGAAATGATTTATCTATACAAATGTAAAAGAATTCCTCGACTTCTAAATTCATTCAGACCACATGAATCCATTTGTGACATGCAGTTTCTATAATGTTGTAAGAAATGTTTTTTATCGCCAAAAGTATTACTTGCATTGTTTTCATGTTTTGTCTAGATAATCACAAGAAATACGCGTAACTTCTCACTATAATTCCTTGTTTAAAAGTACTGACATCAATAATAGAGACGGTAGCCATACGAATACTTGGCTATCAGTAAAAAGATTTCAAATAAAGTGCCCCGGGGCACTTGTTACACTTGACCTAGTGTAACATAGAACCACCGCGGTAGTGAAACTACTCACTCTATGACACATTTCATTTAATATACAAAAAAAAATCACTGACAAGAAAATGCATAACCATTAGTAGGTATGTACGTTTATACGGGACGGTGCCGATGCCGGTGCGACGACACTCCTAAAAAAGCTGATGTGTCTGTCACTGAACTTTCTTATACACATTTTAATTAGATCGTTAGAATTTAAAATTTTTTGAAAAAAAGTCAAAGTTTTATAAATTCCAACAATCTAATCAAAATTCGTATAAGATAGTTCAGCGACAGACATGTCGTACTATCGCGACTACTTCAACTACTGACGGAGAACATGTTTATATAAGTATATATATGTATATAGACGTGAGAGGTATTGAATGTAATATTCGAAATAACTTATTTATTTTGTCACCAGAACCTATTCTGAAAAATCTTTTCAAATAAAAGTTATGCGAAATATTAATATCTTTTATTTTCATTCTGGCAAATTTTGCTGTAAGTACTACCGTTTTTGAGTTATAGCAGAATATTGAAAAGGCTTATACTTTTCTAACCAGTACCTTTTCTGAAAAATATTTTTAAATAAAAGTTATGCGAAATATTAATATCTTTTATTTTTATTTTGACTAATTTTACTGTAAGTACTACCGTTTTTGAGATATAGCAGAAAATGCAAAAATGAGCAAACATGCACTTCCAGTTGGAATATTGCTTTCAAAAATAGAAGGTTTTCCTGCCAGGCATATACAAATCTTTAATTTGAAGTTTCATAATTTTATCTTCTACCGTTTAGGCTGTAGAGCGCACACAGACACGCAAACACAGACGTCATCTCAAAAATAGTCAGACTAGATTCAGGGAAGGTCAAAAGATATATTTCCGTTATAATCTTGAGATCGAAATTTTTCATGATTACAATACTTACTTATACTTCGTATAAGAAAGTAATAAAAATGCGCGATATTAGTAAAGGGCCGTAGACAATGCACAGTGTTATGTAATGCATTACAAGTGGGGCTAAGTGTTTTTACTCCATACAATGTAAGTATGTTACAGAGAGTAACTTAAACTAATTCGAACACACGGATTTGCCACAGGCGGTATTGGGCCACTGTTTATACATTCATACATATAACATATATGTACATACATGCATACACACAAATGTAGTATATTTTAATCATACATACATATGTAGTTACAATAATTTTCGATTGTACAAAATCATTATATATAATGCCTATACTCATACTTACATATATGTCAGTACGAGTATAGGCACATATTATAATACCTATGCACACCTATGAATACATTTAAATGGGTAGGCAAGATTTTTTTTGTTAGATATTATTTAATTTTGAATTTAATGCTTGTGTAATACATACATATGATATATTAAAAATACTACATATGTACATATAAATTCATTTATTTTACTATACTAACGAATACTTGTCAAAAATGAAGATATTTTACAAAAACTTAGAATAATAATAACACAATATTATTATGAATATCCAGTTGCTAGTGCAAGTATAAATTCTGTAACGATATTTTATAAAAATGTCTCAATGATACGTTCTCGATATTTATTTAGATTTGTTGCATGCATGTTATCGTCACAAATAAATATTTAATCATATAAAAATAGCATTGTTTGCAAATAACAAATAAGTACGTACACATGTAATTGATAAATATATCATCAACATTATTATTAGAATTAGAAATTCGTTTATATTTTGCTTCTCATAATTAATACTCCTAATATGTATGTACATACATATGTGTGTATGTATTCTCTCCATTGTTTGTATGGAACATAATGTACCGCTATGTTTGATTTGCATTCAGGGGATTGGCATAGATATCTAACATTTCTTACGTTCGAAATACATAAGTTCCACTGATGGAATCATCAGGGGTCAATTCCGAAGGCCATTTTTGCATTTATAGGATGCGCCTTCTATGTATATAGTAAATAAAACTATTTATTCCCACACTTCAATTAAGCAAGTTAATCATAATTTGATACATATCAAGATATTTTTCTGCATCTGAATGGGCAGATAGTACTACTTCAACCAAAAAAACAACAGTTTCACTTGACTTGATTAGGTAATACTTATCAATAAAAGAATAAGAACATTTAGCGATGTTTACGGAACGAAAACAATCTTTTTTTTTTCTCTAAGTACTAATACGTTAAATGAATTTACAGTATAAACACACTGAAACCAGCTTATTAATAATGAATCACTTGAAAGAAAACTTGTGAGCAGGGAAGAACGTATAGGGTAAATCGACCAGTATTAGAACAGTTAAGAAAATTCTCTACTTTTTTGAGGATTAAAAAAAATATAGTTAATATATCTATATAATAATTGAAATTTTTTAAAATTTATGTGTTTTATAAAGTAAAAATAAAAATAAAATTGTTTATTGATGTTTTAGGTAATTTTGTTCACAATTTATAATTTGATGTTAAAATACCAGTAATAGAACGGTGGCTGCCTTTAATAGAACAATCCTTTCTAGTAATAGAACGGCAAATTTATATTTTGTTAGATGAACAAGGTAAATCAATAAATAAATAAGTTCTATTATAAATGTATTTTTTATTTAATATAGTTTATAAATGTATATATTTTAGCTTGGATTTCCTAAAATTTAGGTATATATTTATAAAAAAAACACTTGCAGTAGCTTTATTTTCTAAATTTTTAAATTATAGAGGTACTATACCTATCTAAAGCTAAATTTAATATTTATAAAGTTCTAAATTATAAATGTAGATGCAAATGATATTTTAATTAAATAGTAATTTTTAATCGAAATATTAAAATTACTTATAAATAGGTATTACATCAAAATTTTTAATACTTTTCTTGCATTAAAATTTTATGAACAATGAAAAATTTAAATCTTTTCTTGTTTTATTTTTTTAGATAAGAATACTTTTCATCTTGTAATTTTTTGTTGTTCAGATAAAAGTATTTTTTCAAGTGTACAGGGTGGGGCAAAACAACCTCCCTAGTTTTGCAAGTGAATTAAAGAAAAAGGAGTCGAGATACAGAAAATTTATTTCAATAAAATAAAGTAGTTACATTGCCAGTTTTATCTTATGTAGTTTTAAAAATCATATCGGCGAAGTATTGTCCTTCATTTCTTCAGGTATACGGCAAATTTCCGTGCGGATTGCCTCTTTTAGGGTTTGCAGGTTCCTCGGTCGATGTTAAAAAACTTCTGCTTTGAGATAACCCCACAGAAAAAAGTCGCACGGGGTCAAATCTGGAGATTGCGCGGGCAACGGAATATCACCTCTCAGGGAGAAAAAGCGCGCGGGGAACATTTCCTTCAAAACCAGCATTGATGCCCGCGCTGTGTGGGCTGTGGCCCCGTCCTGCTGCAACCAGACATTCTCGAGACCAAGTTCTTCAAGAGCAGGGGCAAAAAAATTCTGGAGCATGTTCACATAGTGCCCAGAATTGACGGTAACTGCCCGATTTCTTTCCTCAAATAATTAAGGCCCGATAATCCCTATTCGAGAAACTGCGCACCAAACTGTGACACGATCACTATGTAGAGGCTTCTCGTGGATCACCCTCGGATTGTTTTCGCACCAATATCGAAAATTTTGTTTATTTACACCGCCAGAAAGAAGGAAATGTGCTGGGCGGCGATGCTTCCACGGCAAAAGCGCGCTGCTCGTTCGTCCACATTGTGTTTACGACTGAACGGCATATCTTCCTGCCGCCATTCACGCCATTCCTACCCTTTTACGACCTCTGATTGCTTCACAATTCTCTGTTGAAACTAGGGAGGTTGTTTTGCCCCAACCTGTATAAGAGGTTTTGGTTCTAATTCTTGATTTTTCACACTTCTTTTTACCCTTTTTATTAACGGTGTCATTTTTTTTACCAGTTTTCACTAAAAACGGTTAAAGGGGTTAAAGGTTATGTTTTCGATTTTTAATTTCTTATACGAAGTATAAGTATTATAATCATGAAAAATTTCGAACTCGAGATTTTAACGGAAATATACGTTTTGACCTTCCCTGAACCGATTCCGACTATTTTTGGAATGACGTCCGTCCGTCTGTGTGTGTGTGTGTTTGTGTGTGTGTATGTGTGTGTGTGTGTGTGTGTACAGACTAAACGGTTGAAGCTAAAATTATGAAACTTTAAACTTAAGATTTGCATATGCCTGGGGTGTGCACCTCCTATTTTTGAAAAAAAAATTCAAAGCGGAAGTGCCTGTTTACTCTAGTCATTTTTTGCAGTTTCTGCAATTACTCAAAAATGGTTACAGTTACAGAAAAATTATAAAAACAAAAATTAAAGGTATTTATATTTAGCACAACTTTTATTCGAATTTTTTTTCCAAAAAGGGTACTGGTTTCAAAATAAATTTCTGCTTAATATATATAAATTTACATAAATCGTATCATCTGCGCCTGTCGATTGTTTAACAAAATGGACTTAATAATTTGAAGTTTGACATTTAATATTTATTCTAAGAATGGTATTTAGTGCAAAAGCAATCTATAGGTTAGAACAAATATTATAAATTAGAAAAATAATGAATCTACAGTTACAGAAAAATTGTATGAACAAAAATTAAAGGTATTTATATTTAGTACAACTTTTGTTTGAATATTTTTTCCAAAAAGGGTACTGGTTTCAAAATAAATTTCTGCTTATTATATATATTTTTACATAAATCGTATCATCAGCGCCTGTCAATTGTTCAACAAAATAACCTTTCATAATTTGAAGTTTGACATTTAATATTTATTCAAAGAAAAATATTTAGTGTAAACGCAATCTAAAGGTTAGAACAAATATTATAAATTAGATAAATAATGAAACTACGATGTGGCTTAACCCATATGCGTATAAGAAAGTTCGGTGCATGACACTGCAGATGTTTATTTTTTAAGAGATAAACAATAAAATTTCAGTGTACGTATAATGTAAATAATATATTAACTGATACATACTTTTTAAAGAATTATTTCTCTGTAGTTAAAATTTGTTCTTGTTATAAAAAATATGTAAAAACATTAATATTCTAACCTCACTTGCTTACTGTCAGAGAGCTTCTGCCAGAGTCTGGTCTCTGCTTAGTGTTCTATTTATAGCAGCGGGTGCTCAATAGAAGGACGCTGTACGCATAAAGTGTTCTATTATTAGCGCGCTCTTCAATACTAGAGCACGTGTTTTTAGAATTAAAAAAAAAGTCGATATCAAACATTTGAAATGTTTCGATAAAATATTCATTTAGTTTATTCAACCAGGCAAATATAAAAAAATACGTTTTTCTAGTAAATATGATTGTAATTACTTAAGCTATAGTAACCGTAAACTAACTAAAAATGGCTGTGAAAAGTACAATTTTAATATCGCTGAACAGTATTCGTTTTTTTTTAATTAATAATTTTAAACAGGACGTGAAAAACGTTTTTTCTTGTTGAAATACAAGTAACTACCTGAAAACTCGACGTTTTTTAGGAATTTATTTTGGGAATATGAAACCACATACACTTTTCGGATTTCTTTTATTGCATTTAATAAACATTCAGCTTCACTCACGATTTTGAAATATCCCCGACCTTTGTGTGACCTTGAAGCTACGCCGATAGGAGGTCGCGTTAGGCGTGCGGACCCAACTGGCGGGAACTCTGGGGACCCGAAACATAAATATTTTTTACTTTTATTAGATAAACCATATTCTCAGATGTATTTTGTTTTATATGAACCTTCGAAACTAGAAAAAAAAACCGATTTTTCATAAAAAACATCTGCAGTGTCATGCACCGAACTTTCTTATACGCATATGGGTTACACCTCATCGTAGTTACATTATTTTTCTAATTTATAATATTTATTCTAACCTTTAGATCGCTTTAACACTAAATATATATCTTAGAATAAATATTAAATGTCAAACTTCAAATTATTTAAGTCTATTTTGTTAAACAATTGACAGGCGCAGATGATACGATTTATGTAACAATATATATAATAAGCAGAAATTTATTTAGAAATAAGTACTTTTTTTGAAAAAAAGATTCAAACAAAAGTTGTGCTAAATATAAATATCATTAATTTTTGTTCACAAAAATTTTCTGTAACTGTAACCATTTTTGAGTAATTGCAGGAACTGCAAAAAATGACCAGAGTAAACATGCACTTCCGGTCGGAATATTGTTTTCAAAAATAGGAGGTTTTCGTGCCAGGCACAAACAAATCTTAAGTTTAAAATTTCATAATTTTCCCTTTAGCCGTTTAGGCTGTAGAGCGCTCACATACACACACACACACACACACACACAGACGGACGTCATTCCAAAAATAGTTGGAATCGATTCAGGGAAGGTCAAAACGTATATTTCCGTTCGAGTTCGAAATCTTTCATGATTACAATACTTACTTATACTGCGTATAAGAAAGTAAAAAACTTAATCTGAAAAAGATGAACTTTTCATCTTTTTTTTTCGTATTTAAGCACCCCTAAATAGTATTTATTGCTTATTTTTTCATGATTTTAGTGGTTCATATAGAATAAAATTTAATGCCCTTTCAATCGCGCTAAGTAACAAGTCATTTAAATGAAAACTTTTTGAGTTATTTTTCCCGCCAGTTTGAAAAATACCGTTTTGAGAAAAACGCGTTTAAAGTTTATGTTAGGTAAAAGTGTAATTTTTGGAAACTTTCGGTTGTTTTAAGTAAATCGGCGATCCCGAGGCCATACAAGGTTCTTTCCTCTTGTGCATAGAAATCGTTGAGTTCAGCCTGAGCCTGTTTTCTAGCAGTTCTGCCCTCTTTGCTGCAACTCCACGATCGGCGCTTCTGGCGAGTGTAGCGGTCCTCGTCGGATTTAGTGCTGAAGATGTGCGTATTCTAGCCAATATCGCACTGCAGACCGTCCATGATAACATTTTTTTAATTTTTCTAATTAATAATAATTTGCTAAACTTTGGCACCCTTTTTCACTAATTATATTTCTTAGAATAAATATTAAATGTCAAACTTCAAATTATTTAAGTTTATTTGTTTACAGTAATTTTCAACAATTGACAGGCATAGTTGATACGGTTTTTGTGAATAAAATTATAATAAGAATCAATTTTAGGTTATTCAAAATGCTTATATCTATAATTTTAATTTCAATTTTTCTGTAAGTGCAATCATTTTTGAGTAATTGCAGAAACCGCAAAAAAATAACAAGAGTTAAAATGCACTTCCGGTTTGAATATTGTTTTCAAAAATGAGAGGTTTTCTCTCTAGAAATATACAAATCTTATGCTTGAAGTTACATAATTTTACCATCAACCCTATAGGCTGTAGAACGCTCAAACACACGCACTAATACAGACAGACACACACTCACACACAGACACACAAAGCCGGATGTCATTCCAAAAATAGTCGGAATCAATACATTGAAGGTCAAAACGTATATTTCCGTTAAAATCTCGAGATCGAAATTTTTCATGATTACTTGTACTGCGTATAAGAAAGTAAAAATGCTTATATCTCGGTAACTACATTTACAATCGCCTAGATATTTTACAGGATAAATCTTAAATGTATAGGCAATTGATTTATGTAATAAAAAAAAATCGATAAAAAATTTATTTTACTTGTATTTCCCCCCTTAAAACTATATATAAATATTTAAATTTTTGTTATACCTACGCATTTGCACAATTTTAAACGTATAAAACCAAGTTTTTGATACCTGTTCTATTACTAGCGTCGTTCCATTACTGGTCTAAAAAGAACCGAATGAAGTAAAGGATTTTCTGCCACCCTATTTGATGGGCATATGTATGAAATTATGTACAGTGAGCGCAATAATTGTTCGTACAGTTAACGTTTTCAAAATACAGGCAAACTATTGAAGGTATGTACAAAATAAAAATATGTAGAGTATTATGGATAAACACATTCAATATTTATACATAAATTAAGCAACAAAAATTAAATTATAGTGCCCATAAAAAATCAAAACCGATGACACACGTCAAGTTAGCGCGCAAAAAGTATTCGTACACGTTAGTTTTTTTTTTGTTGCAGCATAAATTATTTTATAGACACTCGCCGAATGTTACGATTAACAATAACATGGAAACTTCCCAAAACACATTATATGAAATTTTCCATAAATCAATTTCATTTACCAATTATCTGTGCAATATAAGAAGTTAAAGCAAAGAAATTAGTAAAGCTGAAAGATAATTTATTATTTCATTACATAATTAGTGCATATCCTTGAGAAAGATTTCGAGTATAATATGTAGACCGCATTAACTATTGTCAGATAGAATTAATAGCTTTCGTGAAACTAAAACATTGAAAAATAAAGACAGAAGTGGCCCGGTCACCAGTCAGTTCCTTGATCGTCGGAAAATTGTAAGGAAAATTAAAGAAATTCCATAAATTATTGCACCGAAATTTACTGAAGAACTGTAAATAACCACTGAAATATCTTTGTGTCCGTGTACTATCCGAAATGTACTACGAAATACTGGGTATCATGGTCGATCTGCTCGAAGAAAATATTGAGATTACGAAGTTAATTGAAAGAAGCGATTGCCGTTTGTTAAAGACTTCATAAATGGAAAATTTAGCTTTGGAATAAAGTTATATATCCTGATGACTCAAAAAAACAATAATTTTGGTTAGGACGGTAGGGGCACTTAGAGAGAAAAACACAAACAGAATTTGGCTAAATAAGCTTACTTCGGTTAGTATAATACGGTGGCGGATATGTATTTGTCTGGAGATGTTTGAGTGCTGCTGGTATTGGAAAACTACACTCAATTGATGGAACTATGGATCATATAGTCTATATCATTATCTTAAAAGAATATTTCATTCTTAGCGTGGAGAAAATGGGAGCCAAGAAAAATTTCATATTCATACAGAACAATGATCCAAAACATAGCGCTTGGTACTCCAGATTGTGTATCCTTTTTAATACTCCAAGCTTAAAAAATGCCTTCCGAATCATCAGACATTAATACAAATGAGCATTTATGGACTTAAGATGAAAAAGAAATAAGAACATCTGCAGTGTCATGCACCGAACTTTCTTATACGCATTTGGGTTAAACCACATCGTAGTTTTTATATTTTTCTAATTTATAATATATGTTCTAATTTTAAGATCGCTTTTACACTAAATATATATCTTAGAATAAATATTAAATGTCAAACTTCAAATTATTTAAGTCTATTTTGTTAAGCAATTGACAGGCGCAGATGATACGATTTATGTAAATATATATATATATATATATATATATATATATATATATATATATATATATATATATATATATACATATATATATATATACATATATATATATATATATATATATATATATATATATATATATATATATATATATATATATACATATATATATATATATATATATATATATATATATATATATATATATATATACATATATATATATATATATATATATATATATATATATATATATATATATATATATATATATACATATATATATATATATATATATATATATATATATATATATATATATATATATATATATATATATATATATATATATATATATATATATATTGTCACGATATTTTAGGTTGGCGGTGAGAGGTTGTTGTTTTTTTTTTTGGTTGTTGTTGAAAAAAAAAACAAACATTAGACTATTATTTTCCGTGACGTGTCGATAGTTTTTCTTCTTACTTTCGATATTTGTTGGATTCATTTCGTTTATCGTCTTCTTGATTTTATTTTGGTTTTCGATCGGTTACGTTACCATACTGGTACTGAAGACGGAAGGGCGTTCCTGCGAAGGAACTGGCGCAGGCCGAACATCTGGCCTAAAGTCTGAACGTCCACAGGAACAGTATAGTACGTGTCCGTATCCTTTTGGTTTATTTATTGTTTATTGTTTATTTATTATTATTTAGATTAAATTGTATCGGCGCAAAAGCCTAATTAAGGTATTTTATAATTTGTAATAAATTCTTTGATTTATTTTTGTCTCTTTTCTTGGGCAACTTTTATTTCAGCCAGCGACGTCATACTTTTAAAGGTGTCTTAGTGTTTGGAACCTACGGTGAGTTAGCCGGCTTGCTAGCGCTCTGACAATATATATATATAATAAGCAGAAATTTATTTTGAAACCAGCACTCTTTTTGAAAAAAAATTCAAACAAAAGTTGTGCTAAATATAAATACCTTTAATTTTTGTTTATGCTTTTTTTCTGTAACTTAAATCATTTTTGAGTAATTGCAGAAACCGCAAAAAATGACTCGAGTAAACAGGCACTTGCGGTTAGAATAATGTTTTCTGCCCAAGTAAATACAAATAATTCCAAAAATAGTCGGAATCGTCTCAGGGAAGGTCAAAACGTATATTTCCGTTAAAATCTCGTGATCGAAATTTTTCATGATTACAATACTTACTTATACTGCGTATAAGAAAGTAAAAACGGCTAATTTCTAATAAAAACTATTTGAAAATTTAGCACCATGAAGAATGTGATAACATTTGAATATTTTTTAAAGTATTTGGTAGATTTAATACCAAAAAGACTCCTAACTATTATTAGAACTAATAGATATCCAAAAAAATATAGATTATTTGTGTAAAATTGAAATTATTATAACAATTTGTTACGTGTACGAATACTTTTTGTGCGTTAATATGGATAGTGACGTTGGTTTGTAATTTTTATTTCCACATTATAATTATTTTTGATGAATCGCTTTGGTAAAAAAAAGTAAACATATGACTCCATATAAACTCCACATATTTTTATTTTTGATCTATCTTAAATAGTTTTTCTTTAAATGTAGTTTTATTATGAAAACATGACCTGTACGAATACTTATTGCGCTCACTGTATGTAAGTATGTAAAAAAAACATAAATTTCTAATGTATAAGAGAACAAATTTTAGTCAGGCATAGTTGATGTGACATATTTAATATAAATTTCCATACCTACATACATATGTATGTACAAAGTATGTATGTGTGTAACTATGGCAATTAGCAATTATCTCAGTAAAAATTTTAATAAAACATAGTATAGTATATTGTCAGACAAAAGTCGGAAAAGATTAAAAGGTACGTACAGATGTAAAACCATATATGTCCGTTAATATTTATTAAAATTGATATAATAATGATTACAATACTTATTTACTTTAAACGTAGATACAAATATATGTATATACTACTGTGTTGATTGACATTTATTAGGAAAATTACAAAATAGGTGTAAGTATTATAGGAATAGCAAATTAAATGTCCCACGAATGTTGTATTACCGATTAACTAAACATACATATCCATTTGTAAGTACCCGTTTTGGTGCATACAAAAATACATACATATTTATATATGGATATGGGTCCCTTTGTACACACACTTACATATGTACAAATGTATATCTATCCTTTAGTTACCAAAATCGAATCTGAATGATTGCGAATTTCTTATACGCATTTTAATTAGATCATTAGAATTTACAAATGAAACAATCAGCAAAAATACACGAAATATTCAATATAAGATCGATTTCTTATCGAGATAAAACGGAAACTATCGAACATGTATGGTTTTAGTCTGTCGTGGCATAGCGTATGACATCTTTATAGTAGCCACCTTTAGTGCACTACAATCAGAGAGTAGGGGGAGTAATAAGAAACATAGCCACCATTGGACAGAGTTTTGTTAGGTTAGAAAATTGCATATTCGCCGCTGTTCTAGATGTCGCGATCGTCGCGATAATAAAAAATTATAAAAATTTGAACGAATTAAATGTATATAAATTTTAAATATTTACTTGATATTTTACTAATCAAATAAAAATTTAGGATGATTTTATACTGCTATTTTTGGAAAAATAAATTATTTATTTTGTAAATAATGTAACATTTTTATTGTGCAATACGTCATACATGCAATTTTGTTATTGTTCTTTATTGATTTGTCCTCTGTTATTTATCGGGAAGTTCTTTTGTATTTTATATTATTTAACTCTAACAAGTGTTTGTTTTTGAGCAATCTCTTTTTTTGTGGCATGTAAGTATTAAATCACAAATAAATAGTAAACATTTGATATGAATTCTATAATAGTTTGTTCGTAGTATGCATTTAAATAATCGATTCTGTTGTGTTCTCGGATGCTTTGATTACAGAAAACGGTTCGCCTGTTTTCCGAAGGACAGAGCACTTTTCCAAATTTGGTTGGAAAAAATCAACAATCTGCAACTGTAAGTTATTCCTCCTGCACATGATGTTTATAGAACATTTCGTGTATGTTCAAAACATTTCGAGTGCAGGTGGATTAGACCTTGCGCTTATCATGGCGCGATCCTATTCAACGACATGCGACAGAAAGGCATCGTAAAACGTTGCGGAGGAAAAACAGAAAGTAATTTTTTTTGTCTTACATGGGTGTGTATGAGAAGAATGTACTAACATCAAAACCATATTATTGAAGAAAAACTTATTTAAATGTTAAACAATGGTTTAAAGATTGCGATGAATGGATGAAAGTCAATTGTAGCTTCATTAAAAATTTACTTATTAAAATTAGTTTTCTTTTATAAATATGAGCATTTACTTGTTCCATTATAAAAACTATTTGATCGAATGTAATTCATATTCGACTGAAGAGCCAAATACGAATATTATTAATATTTAATAATAAAAATATAATTGTTATCTTAACATATAAATATGTGAATGTTATATAAAGTAAAATTTAAACCTGAATTAGTAATAAATATTTGTATTAATTAAATAATGGTTTTTATTTAGGAGGTACTTTTGCATTTCGTGGTCTACTGTACCACGAAAAGAAAAGTACATCTATCCTTTCATTAAAAAAAAAAAAAAAAGCGCGCGCCCTCGGTGGCTGCGGCGACAACTAAACCTCCAGTGTAGGCTCCATGGAACCCGCCATCTTTGCAAACGTTGTTCAACCGATTTAACGTTGAAATCCATCTCCCCATACTCTCTGACTACAATATTAACCGCTGCATTACGTTATACGTCAGTGTATACTTGTCTGTGGATCAGCGACAGACATGCCGAGGCGAGTACTACTGGCGGAGATCAAGTCAATGTACTAAACATTATAGGTCAAGTATAACATAGGTCAACTTAACCTCCACTAGTAGACGTGAGAAGTATTGAATGTAATATTGAAAATTACATAATGTTTTCGTAACCAGTACCTTTTTTGAAAAATAATTTCAAATAAAAGTTATGGGAAATATTAATATCATTTATTTTCATTCTTACAAATTTTGCGGTAAGAACTACCGTTTTTAAGTTATAGCAGAAAATGCAAAAATTGACTAGAGTAAACATGCACTTTCGGTTGGATATTCCCTTCTAAAATAGGAGGTTTTCCTGCGAGGCGTATACAAATCTTAAGCTTGAAGTTTCATAATACACATACACACAGACAGCCAGATATATATATATATATATATATATATATATATATATATATATATATATATATATATATATATATATATATATATATATCCCCAGCAGCACAGTAATATAATACTTATATTGGTTGACATATTGGCTCAATGTGGTTAGAGTTAATATAGTAGCCTTGACCATTAAATGTTATTAATTCTAGATCCACCGACAACTTTTTCATTATAACGTATAATTCTACTATAGCATTCTATGATTACAATCGTTTTTTTTTGTATTTGGACGTCCAAGAAAGTAAAACGCGAAAAAAAATTGTTAGCAAAACATTTACATATGTAAAATTTTCAAACACATATAGATAACGTAAATATTGACTCATATTAATGAGATAGTATTTTAAATATTCGATTATGAAATAATTTATTCCTTTAATAAATGACACAGATAAACTACATATGTATGTATGTGTATAACTTCATAATGAATGATAGACCGTGTTAAATTGCATAAAAGAATTGAAAAGACACTGACCTGTGCTAATGTAGCCACGAGCAGGCCGAAAGTGAGAGCTATTTGAACAATTGATGGCGGTGTATTATCCCACGCCATCGTAGATCCACATCCGATCAGTACCAGAACGAAGGTGCCCAGAAACTCAGCGACCAGCATTCGCCATATGTGTCGGTTTTCTGTGATATCGGACAAGCCGAGAAAATTCTTCGAGCCTGGAACAAAATGTCAATCAAACAATTATAATGGCATATTTATTATTTTATGCATTAAACTTTTGTCGAGCAAATGATGACATCGCACATACATACATACATACATACATACATACATACATACATACATACATACATACATACATACATACATACATACATACATACATACATACATACATACATACATACATACATACATACATACATACATACATACATACATACATACATACATACATACATACATACATACATACATACATACATACATACATACATACATACATACATACATACATACATACATACATACATACATACATACATACATACATACATACATACATACATACATACATACATACATACATACATACATACATACATACATACATACATACATACATACATACATACATACATACATACATACATACATACATACATACATACATACATACATACATACATACATACATACATACATACATACATACATACATACATACATACATACATACATACATACATACATACATACATACATACATACATACATACATACATACATACATACATACATACATACATACATACATACATACATACATACATACATGTATGTATGTATGTATGTATATTGTGTGTGTGTGTGTGTGTGTGTGTGTGTGAGAGTGCGTGTGTGTATGTGTGTGCGTGTGTGCGTGTGTGTGTGTATGTGTGTGCGTGTGTGCGTGTGTGTGTATGTGTGTGTATGCTCTCTACTGCCTTCACGGCTGATGGTAAAATTATGAAACTTTAAACTTAAGACTATCATATGCCTGAGGTGTGAACCTCCTATTTTTGAAAGAAATATTCAAACCGGAAGTGCTCAATAATGGTTATAATTATAGAAAAATTGAATGGACATAAATTAAAGGTAATTATATTTCGCATAACTTTTTTTTGAAATTTTTTTCAATAAGAGTAACTGACCTCAAAATAATGGCTATTGAAATTTCTGCTATATTTTCACATAAATCGTATCATCTGTGCCTGTCAATTGTTTATCAAAAAAACCAAATAGAATAATTTGATGTTTGACATTTGATATTTATTCTAAGAAATATATTTAGTGTAAAAGTGTTCCAAAGGTTAGAACAAATATTATAAATTAGAAAAATAATGAAACTACGATGTGCTCTTACCCAAATGCGTATAAGAAATTTTGGTGCAAAACACTGCAGATTTTTATTAATAAGTACAAAAAAACTCGCCACGCAAAGCTTGTTGATAAGGGTCACGAGGGTATTATCCACAATTGCAATAAAACAAAACCTATATGTATGTACCCAGTCTTTCTTTGACAGTATTTTGTTACCTTAATTTATTTCTACTTTGCGTTAGCAATATAGGTATAGAGTAATGTTTTTTTAAAATAACACATGTGATTTGTTTTTAGTATACGTACATATATACTTACAACTTTTGTTTCGTACTCTAGGTTAATTCTAAAATTGCAAAAGTCTTACTTTTTTTGTATGCATAAATATATCTTAATATTCATTTTTATTTTCACGGATGTAACTATGTATGTATGTTTTATTATCTCTGATGTATGGAATCTGATATCCTAGACGTATTCCTTGCCCTGCCCTGCACTTTCATTCCTGTTCGGTGATTGATTTTTGAACAAATTGCATAATGCTCGTGATGCGTCTGACCTTGGCATCGTGTAATGCAGAATACAATCGTTACGTAACACCTTTCTAGTCATCCCTTTCTCCTTTCAGCATCGTGCGGTTATCGCGTTTATAATATTTTTCATATTTATTTATCGAGATTTATGCAATTTGCCTCTCCAAGTACTTATTTGAGACTACGAGAAAAAGTTCTTAACTTTTAGAATAACTTACGCAATTAGTTGACAAATCATATCGTATAATTACAAATTTCATAAAATATTTCTATTTAGAGGTCCATATCCAAATGTAATTTTTAACATTCAGATGCTTTTAATATGCTTTGACTGCTTTTAATAATGTTATCTTGTATCCATCCCATTTGTCTAATGTTATAGAATATAAGAATTACCCAATATTGTTACCTTCAGTTGGGAGAAATTACGTGATGATATACATACACATGTATGTAGTTTTTATATACATATAACATTAGTTTATACAACACTTTTAAACGGAGCAGATTTAACCCTAGAATGGCACCGAGGGATCTCTGAGACCCCAAAGCTGGAAAATCGTTTGTAATTTTATGCTGTTTATGAATTGGGGATTTTACGTGGAAGCAGAAAACAATATAGACCTCTGTCGACGGACTGTGTAAATCTCATCTTCATATGTTATTTTGCCGCCCTGTAACAAGCTACTGAATTTGCTTCCGGGTCTCTGTAACCTCACGGAGTCATTAACGTAACTGTTTTCGTATGAAAAAATTATTATTTTTTGAATTCTTGTGAATTAAGCTTATTTCCAGTTTAATTTGTTTTCATTTTTGTAATTATTAATTTATTTTAACATATACATATAAGTAAAAAAGTTAAATTTATGTGTTTTTTTTCCTAGTAAAGAAAATTCGTAATTTGTATATAAACATCTGCAGTGTCATGCACCGAACTTTCTTATACGCATATGGGTTAAACCACACCGTAGTTTTATTATTTATCTAATTTATATTTGTTTTAACCTTTAGATTGCTTTTACACTAAATATATTTCTTTGAATAAATATTAAATGTCAAACTTCAAATTATTTAAGTCTATTTTGTTAAGCAATTGACAGGCGCAGATGATACGATTTATGTAAAAATATATATAATAAGCAGAAATTTATTTTGAAAACAGTACTCTTTTTGGAAAATATATTCAAACAAAAGTTGTGCTAAATGGAAATACATTTAATTTTTGCTCATGCAATATTTCAGTAACTGTAACCATTTTTGAGTAATTGCAGAAACTGCAAAAATTGACTAGAGTAAACAGGCACTTCCGCTATGAATATTTTTTTCAAAAATAGGAGGTGCACACCCCAGGCATATGCAAATCTTAAGTTTAAAGTTTCATAATTTTAGCTTCAACCGTTTAGGCTGTAGAGAACATACACACACACACAGACACACACACACACACACACACACACACACACACACACACACACACACACACACACACACAGACGGACGTCATTCCAAAAATAGTCGGAATCGTTTCAGGGAAGGTCAAAACGTATATTTCCGTTAAAATCTCGAGTTCGAAATTTTTCATGATTACAATATTTACTTATACTGCGTGTAAGAAAGTAAAAATGGGATGACATTGGTTTCGTACAACCCCAAAAAAAAATAAAATAATTTTACTTCTCTCTTCATTACGTAAAGCAGGTTTTATTAATGAAGAATATAATAAGCCGAATGTAGTTTTGGACTACAATAAATATAAAAGGGGAACAGGAACTTTCGTCCAGCTTTGCCACAAGTACTCTGCATCGAAGAAAACACGCCGATGGCTTTTGAGAATTTTTACGGCATTTTTGGTCAGTCAGCAGTAAATGCGTTAGTCTTAAATATATGAAAATAGTGAAAAAAATAAAAAATATAAGTTTATTGAGAAATTATGTATGGATCTATGTATCGAACAGATGAAAAGGCGTTTATGTCAATCTAATATATCTACATATCTAAAACGATTGAACTTTTTATAAAAGAAGAAAATGAAGAAGTATTATCAAATACAAGATTCGATTCAGATAACTCACTTCCTAAAAGGAAACGTTGTAAATTTTGTATCAGAGAGAAAGATACGAAATGCAGCAACAAATGTTTGAATTGTTTATATCCAGTGTGCACTAAACACACAGTGTGTTTGGAATGTTCAAAAGCCTTATTTTAAATATTTCATTTCAATACATTTTGGATATTTGAATATTCAAATCATTATTTTAAGTATTGCAATGATCCATAATATTTTTTATCGTAATACAAGTGCATTGTATGAAAAATAATAAAAATAACTTGTAAAAAAAAAAAAACGAAAAAGCGTATTTTTCCTCTAAAAAATTAAGGTATTATTTTAAAATTATTTTTATTTATAAAATTCAATGTTATATCGTTAAAACTCCGTCGCGTAAACCCTTTTTACTTAATGTTAGACTCGCTTATTAATTTTTTTAAAAAAAGTTATTTTTGAGAATTATAAAAAGGTTCTTATTCGCTTTTCTTAGATAAAAAATGATATCTGACACACATGAGGAAGTCATTTACAAAATATAATATTTTATATTAAATTTGTTCGAATTACGATTATGTTTACCATTTAATCGCTCTAGATTTACCCGATAATGCTACCGAAAAAAATAAAACATACATCAATTGCGCATCTTATCTATATACGTGTATACATACATATGCGCAATCCTTTTATTAAGTAACTACTTCAAATTTTATTTTATATATACACATATATATACATATGTATATTTATGAATGTACATACATACATACATACATATGCATGTAGGTTTTTATTTATGATGTGCAACGCAGAAGCATTTCAAATACTAGGTATAAATTTTATTTATAGTGTAAGTGATGTTCTGTGATCCAATGATGCGATATTGTTCAACACCTGTTGAACTTGTTTATTCGGTCAAGGTTCTCGTGCCACTACTTTGATTTTCAGTGCGTTTATTATGATTTAAAAAAAATGTATTTAAGATTAAGTACTGGATCGTTTAAGCAATCATTATAGAAGATGTACAAAATGTGTATGTATTGTACATACATACATGATCCCTTCGACATCAGGCTAGCACAGAAAACCCTATTAGAATTGGAATACCGTTGCTTGATTCATAAAATGTAGCTTCTCCATTCTTTTCTATCGTGATTTATTGAAATCATAGACAGATCATATTTCAGTAGAACATATTCTTAAAAAATGAAACTATTATTAGTAGTAGGATTTTCCGAAAATAAGACCGGTTCGGAGCAGCCCACTTGTGTCGATTCGTAAGCATGTAACGGCAAATTTATTCTACGGATCGCGGTCGACAGTGAAAGGTTGCAACCGATGTAACCGCCGAAATATTATGGGTTTTTTTTAAACCAGTTGTCATTGCGCTCTAGACATTTTGTGCCGTTTCTGCTTCGTTTGCTAAGCGTTTTGTTATTTATTTTCCTTGTTAGCTAATTTTTCTTTTAATATGAGTTCAACTCATACTAAAGAAAAAAAGCTTAAAACATATTAATGCGTATGTATTATACCTACTAGATATGTATGAATGTTTGATCATTGACGATTTGTCGGTTCCTTAACGTTTAATAAATATAAAATTGCATTAGCTTCATTAATAAGTCAACGCTTTCAGCTTACCAGTGGGGATCCAAACAGAACTCAATATTGCAATTAGAATATGAACTATCTCGTAATTATTTTAACAAAAAAGCGAATATTGGAATACAACTCTAGTTCTATTTACAAATCAAATCGGTACGTTTTATATCACTTATGATATTATACATATTATAATGTTCTGATAGAAAAAATATAGTAGTTAAATTCTTAATATTTAATAAGTAAATATGTCTTGTATCATATTTGTAACTCGCCTCGCGCATTTACATTTACCAGTGATTTGTTTGCTCCCAGTGATTTGTTTACAGGAATTCGTACCACGTCGCCTTATTTCGGAAATATATTAAACTTACATACATATGTACATATGCATACATATGAACTTTTTTCCTTAATTGTTATACATTGTAAACTTTTATCCTATGATTTGAATTTTGATGATTATATTTTTCTAAAAAAAGCCTATCAGTAATTTATATAATTTTAAAATATTTCTTATGCATTCATGAAATTTTACATCACAATCTAAAAAGCACTAAATATAATATAATAATGTTAACGAATACGTATGCTGATGATATTCAAAGATCAATACATTTTTATTATAAAATATTGGCATTCAATTAGTTGTAGCTAAGAATAAATTATAGTTATACAATTAATTAGTCATCCTATAAATACATATAAAAAATACGTGTACATACATGTATGTATGAATGTATGTATATACATACAAATGCATAAATACATATAAATAAACGCATAAATATTTATGAAGTAGTAAGGTCAGTAATCTACATAACATAAAAGTTTGCGAAAAACGTGAAATCATTTCAAAAACTTCCGTAGAATTTATAGGTAATAATTTTTCAACTGCTTTATGGAGCTGACTAGTATAAATTATGATATGATTACAATAAATAACCATGTCATTGATAAGTCACAAAAGCAATTCATTAGATACCCAACAACGCAGAGAAAGCAATGGTTATTTTTAATATATTTGCAATCCACAGACATACTATATCTACATACATGTATGTTGTCATCTTGTAAAAATACAATAGATTTCTCTCCCACTCAAAAATCAATTAAAATACTTTAGTTTTAAAATATCTAATCATTTTAAATAATATATAAATATCGTAATTAGAGAAAAAAGATATCGATATTTTATCAGAAACTTCCGGTTATAAGTGTCCCTCAACCGATTTTGTGAGCAACATCGATTATGCCTTACGGTTATATACTGTGGGACTTTCTGTCTCATCTTCGGATTCACAAAAGGTACTTTAATCCTCATAAATCAGTACATTTTCCAAGAAAGCAGAATATTTTTTAAATTTAACCATGCTCTATCCATATCATTATGGAAAACGAAGTATTTCAGACTCGGACTATTCATTTTTTAAAATTAAATCAAATTTTTAAAAGTTGGACTTGTAAGCTGTAAAGCGATTTTGACAGCTTATTGTATGTATATTTAAAAAAAAATTATTTGTAACTTTCTATACGATTTGATTTAAGTTGGATATATAAATAATTTCTAAAACATAATATATTTTTAATGACATGCTTATTTCACCAATTTCCTAATTTTGTTTAATTCTAATTGCTTATTTTTCGAATATGTGGATATATTATTTAAAAATATCTGCAATGTCATTTCTTATACGCATTTTGGTTAGATCATATATATTTGTTATTTTTCTAATTAATAATATTTTACTAAGATTTGGAACCCTTTTTTGTTTTTCTGTTAAACAATTAATTATAATAAGAACCAATTTCAATAGCGATTTTCTTGTTTCCGGTACCGTTTTTGCAAACAGTTTTAAATAAAGGTTGTACAAAATGTTACTATCTATAATTTTTATTTTAACTGATTTGCTATATGTGCACCGTTGTCGAATTTTTGCAGAAACCGTAAAACATGACTTTAACCGTCTAGGCTGTAGAGCCCTCACACACAGTCACATACACACACACACACACACACACACACACACACACACACAAACACACACACACACACACACACACACACACACACACACACACACACACACACACAAACACACACACACACACACACACACACACACACACACAAACACACACACACGCACACACGCACACACGCACACACGAACACACGCACACACGCACACACGCACACACGCACACACGCACACACGCACACACGCACACACACACACACACACACACACACACACACACACACACACACACACTACAGACGAACGTCATTCCAAAAATAGTCGGAATCGTTTCAGGGAAGGTCAAAACGTATATTTCCGGTAAAATCTCAACATAGAAATTTTACATGAAAAAAAAAATCAATATCATATTGCACTTTGTTTAATATTAATATTTTATCATAGTTGCGATTCTATCACATAAATCCTCAAGAATTATTGGTATTATTTCTTATCATAATAACAATTTATTTATCGTTTTATAGTGATAATTAGAAAAGAAAACGATGTACATATACAATATTGTTAAACATTAATATAAAGAAATGTTCAAGTAAAAATATCGTATTTATGAAACAGATGAAGAAAAATAAGGTATTAATACAAATATGTATGTGCACATATATATTATATACACCATTCAGAAGAGACTTGACAATAAATAGTAATATTTTTGTTGGTCTATGAGATTCAACAAGGATCACATAGGTATTTTATCCGCTGAAGGATATTTTATATGAATGTATGGTCGATGAGAAAATGATTTAATTAGATAAATATATTTAAAAGACATACCTTCTTTGCTCATTTCGTACTCACTGAACAAAAAAACTTAAATCAAATACAATAATAATTGTAACACAAATAAAACCACTTGTCTATTAAGCGTCAATATTTGAATTGAAACATTTGCAATTCAACGGAGGTGCGAACATCGGTACATACGTAAGTAGGAGTGTACCGTGCAACGTTTAAAAACACAGTGCACCTGTGAATGCGTCTGTTCCGATTTCGTGTGTATAGTGTAGTATCGGCAAATGAATGAGCTCGCGAGATCACCGCAAAAGCTGTTATATAACAACATAGAGGAGGTTGTTGTGAGTTGCGAGTGGGCCCCTTGTGACCGACAAACCGTGCGGGCCGCCTCGGGCGCCGGCCGGTCGCATGTACCGTGAAGACCACGTTGAATGAAATTTGATTTGTTGAACTTTAAATCGCTCATTCATTATTCACCAAAATACGAATATTTTGTTCTGGTGTAGATTGATTTTCCAGTAGGCCATTTGGTATTTCATCTATGTTCTATATCATTTTATTTAACATGGTATCGTGGAATTTAAATTATACAGGGTGTAACAGCGAAACGAGCTACCTCGAATAACTTCTATGTTATTAAAGATACAATAAAATAGTATATTCAATTTTGTTTCATAGCCTACTGAAAAATAACTATAAAAATAAAATTTGTTTAACTTTCAATCGCATTTTTCTCAAAATTTTACTTATGTAAGGGTATAAAACGAATACATAATGGAATTCAGAAAAAAATACTCTATCGAATGGGTTTAAAAAATATATAGCATCTCATTTGAAAAAACATAACTTTGTGTTGTTGCTTGAGAACCACTGGTTTAAAAAAATATATTGTTTTATAGTTGGATGTCCCTCTTGGTCCTGCATAAGATTGTCTTATACTATTTTATTGTATCTTTAATAACATAGAAGTTATTCGAGGTAGCTCGTTTCGCTGTTACACCCTGTATAGTATGTAGATACATAGATACCTATGTATTACACCTTCGCCCGGAATAGTCAAGAAAATGTTTAAGGGGGATTTCCGGTTCAATATTTTCAAAAAAATCGATTTTTTTTTTGCATGAAATCAAAGCTAAACTTGTCTAGAATATGTGGGTAAAAGGATATTTCGATATAATATTCAACGACTTAGCAGCGGTGCGAGAGCAGCCATCACCGCCAGTCAGCGCAATGCGGAAATGGAGGATTACGAGGATGAAGTAATCTTTTATGGCGCTGGAATTGCTGATTAAATGTTAGTTAACAATTCCAAATCTGACCACTGATTCGTATTCAGCGACCCCAAAAACCCTTGAATCTCGAATTTCATAAATTTTGATGAGTATGAATTTTTTGGTCCGCCATATTGGATCCGCCATTTTGAATTTTTCAAATTTGACCTCAGATTCGTATTCAGCGACCCAGAAAACCTAGATATTGACTATTGTTTGCGAATTTTCCGCCGAATACTTTGAATTACACAGAAAAAATGTTTCGCAAACTTTAAACGCGTTTTTCTCGAAACTACATTTTTCAAAACTGCGAACACTCTAGCTTTTTAACGGTTCAACCAATTGACTTCGTTCTTTGCTTCCCTTATTGAAAATACTTTTCTTCATGGAATGAACTAGACTCAAGGAGAAATGTGCAATTTTCGATTTTTCACAGCCTGTCAAAGTCAAAAAATCGACCGAAAAAAACGACTTTTTTTTCAAATGCCCGCCATTTTGTCAAATTTTGAGATTTTTCAAAGATTCTAGTTCATTCCATTTTCTGAACTATACTCTTCAAGAAACTGAGCCGATTTTCCTTCTAGGTGACGATTTGCGACCTCTAGGCTGCTCGCAGTTTTGGGAAGTAACCGCCGGGCAGCCGCCATATTGGACGCCATTTTGAATTTTTGGTCTTGAAAAAATTCCCAGTTGTAGAGCAAGAATGAATAAAGATTTGACAAAAAACCCAGGTCTCTAACTCTTACCAGTTCCCTGGAAAAAAAATCCAAAGTTTAGGTCAATTGAACCGGAAATCCCCCTTAAAGTAAAACCAAATAAAAATAATATTATTTTTAATAGTGAAGCAGAATTTTCAATCAAATCTTATTCAATTATAAATGTGATCATAATGATAATAGTATTTTTTATGATTATATCAAATGTTTTACTTACTGCGGGCTTAAATAGTCTGAAATATTACAACAGAATTGAGTTCAATGGGTAAACAAATTTAATATTCATATTTCTAATTTGTTGATAGCGCTAAATCCGTTGTTTATAACATTCAAATCAAATTTACAGGTAATATGGAGCAGATTGATAATAAATAAGCAATTATAATAGGTAAATTAAATTGTAATAATACAAATTTGTCGGTATAAGTTACAATAATCATGCGATTTGCATCAAAATGTAAGTTCGATTCGTGTAGAAGAGATAACTACAAATGACAATGATGTCATCTATTAGTGAAGTCCATTTTGCATCATGCTAAATTTCGATCGCGAGATTTTAACGGAAATATACGTTTTGACCTTCCCTGAATCGATTCCGACTATTTTTGGAATGAAGTTCGTCTGTGTGTGTGTGTGCGTGAGTGTATGCGGTTTACAGCCTTTATGGTTGAAGCTAAAATGATGAAATATTAAACTTAAGATTTGCATATGCCTGGAGTGTTCACCTCATATATTTATAAAAAAATTCAAACCAGAAGTGCATGTTTACTCTAGTCATTTTTTGCGGTTTCTACAATTACTTAAAAATGGTTGAAGTTACAGAAAAATTGTTTGGATTTAAATTAATGGTAATTATATTTCGCATAACTTTTGTTTGAAATTTTTTTTCAAAAAAAGTACTGGTTTCAAATTAATGGCTATAGAAATTTCTCATTATTATATATGTAGCAATTGCTTATCGAAAAAAACAAAATAGAATTAAATAATTTTTGTTTGACATTTTATATTTATTCTAAGAAATATATTTAGTGTACAAGTGATCCAAAGGTTAGAACAAAAATTAAAAATTTGAAAAATAATGAAACTACGATGTGGTCTAACCCAAATGCGTATAAGAAAGTTCGGTGCATGACACTGCAGATGTTTTATTTGTGAATTTGGTCAACTAATATTAGGTTTGAAAGCTAAAGTAAAGGTGCATATAAAAACTTCGTTTTTTGTTTGCAATTTGCAATATATATTTGAGTTTCATACATTTATTAATAAATTTAGATATATATATATATATATATATATATATATATATATATATATATATATTTCGAATACAAACGAATTATAAATATATTAAATACCAATGGAATTTGAAGTTAAAATGTATCATGTTAAATATATTTATTGCCATCACTATTCTTTTACAGAGTATTGATAAAACATGAAATAGATAAACAATTTCTTTTCGTTTTTTAATAAATATTTCTTAACTGAAAGCTAATATTAGCTTATAAATCTTGTTCATCATTTCTGTTTGAGAACCTATATGACGTCATAACATTTCCCTTCCTTCGATATTTAACCCATACTAACTAACTTTATGACGTGCAACTTGTGGACCAACTATACATACATATATATATATATATATATATATATATATATATATATATATATATATATATATATATATATATATATATATATATATACCATATCCAAAATAAACGTGCTTCTGCAAAATGTAGGTATTTAAGGGATTAAGGATAAAATCGTTATTTTGTTTTACGTATTTCAATAATTTTATTTCCAATTTGTAATACGGAATACCATAATAATTATAATATAATTATTACGTGCATTTGTTAATAAAGGCCAGCAATAACGGATTTTTTAAATAATTTTTAGATAGGTTATGCCACCGTTAAACGCTTGAAAGGTTGTTATTCCTTAGAAATAGGAATAAATTTTGTAGATAAAAATCATATTTGTATTTGACTTGAGTGTGGCTGCAAAGTAATTATTCTATAAATTAAAGAAACCAACTACTGTCTGAATTTTTTTTATCTATTATAAGTTTTTGTGTGTTTATGAGTCAGCACTTTAACTAAAAAATATTGAACACAACAAAACTCTAAATTTAAATTGCACATGAAATTGTTGTCACTTTATTGTCTGTTTTTTGTAATCATTATACTGGAAAAATATATTAATTTAAATTTAAAGCAATCAGCCATTTATTATTTTAAAAATATATATACTACAAAGAAAAAAAAAAAAAAAAATATATATATATATATATATATATATATATATATGTGTGTGTGTATATATAAAAATATACATACATACAATGAGATATTTAATAAAAAAGTCTAGGGAAATAACTAAATATTAACCCTGTTTCAACTTTTCGAACCAAATGTTTATCCGGGATTCAAAAAGATGTCAACAATATGCTTTGGGCTTGTGTATCATAACATTTGCATATACGACATGACATTCCATTCATTAAAACGAGTTATCTTCGAAGTAACAAATTACCATTTCTGGTTCTCATTTCCTAAAATATCACACCCCTATTTCGTGCTGTATTGTAGTAAAATTGATTGCATAATAGAAACATTAAATGAGTACATTATCCTATATATAATATGGCCTTGGTCAAAAAATCTACAGTAAAATTATTGATTCTGTATTCACCATTAGAAGTGTAATTTATGTTTACTACTGATTTAATTTTTAAACAAATATCTGCATAATTTTTGGTGATAAATAATTTTATTTGGAATATTCTAAGGCATTATTAGAGATGATCTACTTTAAGTCTAATCTTTTAAGTTTCATGTTTTTGTATTATAACACTCTTGCTATTAATTTCATTTTTGAATCGTTTCAAAGGCTGCTATGGTATTAAAAATAACATTTACTATCCAAGATGACACGCTACTTCTCCTGCGAATCTAGTCGATTTGCAAATACTTTTTGATAGCGGATAGAGTACTTAATTATTTGTATGTACATACCAGCCTTCGCTAAGATTTTGACAATGGTGATTGAATATTTATGCTAATTACATAGAATTTAATAATGAAAACAATGAGATACATTTATAACAGCCTGAACAATTTACAAATGTTCTTGAATACAAAATAAATACTGAAGAGGAATGGCAATTAATTAACCAAGGATAGTTATACTGTAAGCTAATTATCATTGTCTGAAAATTAAATAAAACTGGTAATCATAATTTTTTCTCTTAACATAATAATGTTAATATATACATATATTATTAAATTATTTGATGTAGATTACCTATTCATATATTGATATGGATATGTTAATTTTACAAACATAATTCATAATTACATGATAATACTATTAAGGTAAAAGATATTAATGCATTAACTTTTAATTCTTAATTTATAAATTATAGACAATTAAAATGGGATGTAAAACTCATGCGATACTTGAAATTATCAGTAAAGCTAACTGTAAACTAGATTAACTAATTGAATGAATAAGCAATACTAGAATATAATAATAATACAAAACGCTAGATATTCACTCTTTATTAATTCGCGAAAAGCAAAAGTATTCGACAGTTTGTCTGTAAGTATTTCGGATCATAAAAATACTTAAACAAGTTTGCATTTCATTGTTCTGAATTCAAAATATATATAACTCATAGTTAACATTTGGTTGCTATTTGTCGTTCGAAAGCTCGCTCGTAAGACTAAAATATGTCGCGTTTCTTCTAAAGATATTGAACGGATTGACACTAAATTTAGTGTACTTAATTTATGGGATTAATTAATATTCAAAAACCAACGAGCCAATGATGATTTTTGAAATATATATTCAATGCGCAAGTGCAGCATGTTTACATTTGCTATAATTTCTACAAATACTAATATTAATATCTTGCCTATCTTTTATTTGAAACGTTTCTCCAAAACATTATAAGAAAATTAGTATGTCATTTTCTTATTTATGTAAGTTGCCATTGTTATATAGGTATCGTGTGTAAATTGAATGCTTAGTATTTTAGAATAAACCAGTTCAGTATGTAGACCTCTGCAGATGCTTTTAAATATTATTGAAAACATGTCGAGGACTAAAATATTGGAATTTTTTTCATGTATTTTCATAAATTTTTACGGAAATATATGTTTAAATTGTGAACGGCACAAATGAAATATCAATAGATTATGTAATCTAAACTATGCATACAATATCAATCCGTTCAGTATTTTCAGAGGAGAGAGGACAATAACTATTTTGGTCTCATCCAAATCTATAAGTAATATATGTAAATACGTACGACGAAAATATGAAATCCTAACGCTATTAAACATAATTAATAATTGCCTAAACATGGCTTGATGATCAAATGCTCTCTATTCGACAGCTGCAAATAATGTCAATGATCTTGTTGGTTATAATATAAACCTATATCGCATATTTATACAGAAATTTACCTAGCTAAACTTTAGCTAAACGATTCGCTAGATTTCTGAGCGTTGAAATAGATTCTCGTATCGCAAAAAATAAGCCTAAAACCAAAAAATTTCTTAAATTGTTTGTTTTTCATGTTGACCGTTTAGGTTTCTTATTTAATCACTTATGGATTCATCTTGACTTTCCGTTCTTCATACATGCTAATTTCAATAATCGATGTTTTCAATGTTACATACATATGTATATATAATCTTGTTTGAGGCGTCATAGAATATTCTGATGGAAATGGAAACTGACATGTTATATTGATAACCTACTGTATATAGTATGTGTAAATAATGTAGAATTTTCGTGTTGTTCTACTTATCTCAAGTTGATAACTTGTGTCCAACCTCTTCTTCATGATGATAAACGATAACACTGCATGACGTAACCAGCCAGGTACCCAACTATATATTTAAAAGATAACATCTTAGCACTGGCCGTGTGTTCGTGATTTAAGTATTTTTATTTCGCATGTTTTCATGAGCTTCCCTTCAACAAACACGAATGCTATTGTTTGCTAACATGGTGCAATTTTTCTTTTTACATATATTGTAGTTAAGGAGTCAAAAAAAAAAATCTGATAAATGCATTTGATTTCTTATAATTTATCTCGACAATTATTTATCGCTTTGCGATATATAACTCTGCGACATCACCAAATTAGTTTATAGTTCTAGTGAACTGATTACTAATATGATCCAGTAAAGAGAAAAAAAAAAAATAAAAAAAAAAAATAAAATATATATATATATATATATATATATATATATATATATATATATATATATATATATATATATATATATCATTACATATATCATTCGGCACAAAATGCAAAAGAATGTGTTCGGTTATTTTGATTGCTCCATCCTTTCGAACTTAAGAAACAAATCTAGAACAAAATAATCTTATAATTTAAACCGGACGTAACCAAACAGCAGTGACATTGATGGTTCATTTATTATAATATAAAGATTAGCAATTATTTTAATATTAATGTCAACAATAAATCAATTTACAGGTGAAATTTATTGTATTATCAGTACATTAAGCAACATAAATTTGTGTTATAATCCATATAAATGTTAATCCGATTTGAGCATATAAAAAACTTCTGTTTTAACTTGAGAACAATGTGTATTTGATAAGAATTTATAAGTTTTTATTTGACGAAGTCACATTTTTTTTAAAGTGTTTATCTAAAACGATTTTAATCTAGCAGATCTTAGATAACAAATTGTGCAACTTATATATACATATAAAAATACACACACACACATATATATAAATAAATATATATATATATATATATATATATATATATATATATATATATATATTATATATATATATATATATATATATATATATATATATATATATATATATATATATATATATATATATATATTATATACATAATTAGCATTTTTATGTATGACAAAGCCAAACATTTTTAAAGCATGATAATTCTTTCATGGTTGAAAGCTGATCAAAGTTAATTCAAGCAAAACAGGATATATATACATAGAATATATTTTTCGCATTTTTTCAATATTGCGGTTTTTCCAGAAAAATACGCTCTTACGTAGATACCTGCCTACGTGGAACCGATTGCTTATATTTTTTGGTATAGTGGTTAATTTTAAAATAATTGTAAGAACAAGTATTCCTTGTTAATGAATTAAATATTAAAACTAATCTAATTTTGAATACGTCATTACTTTGCGGTTTGAAATGGTAAATCAATGTCGTAGAAGAAGAACAAAGTTTCGTATAAGTAAAGAATTTATTTTTGAATATCGCAAAGTAATGTTTGTCATATTAGATGAAACAAATTAGATTTTGATTAAATAAATTCTAAATAGCAGTGGTCCATTTAATTCTCAGTTTTATTTATTTATTCCTTGGTCAAAATAAAAAATATCGAATCAAACAGACATTGCTGTCAGTGAAGGCTTTTATTTAATGGAAGAATAAATTTAACTGCCGTTGGTCAAATTGGCCATTAAAGATACATACATACGATAAATATATTTGTCTATAACTAACATATGTATGTACATACATACTATATAATGGTATCATGATTTTATTTATGCACCACATGATTACCTTTCAAATGGATTACCACAAAATTTTCATTTGCAGTACCTACATACATTCATATATATTTACATACATTCATATATATATAATAAATTTCTATACTGTGTGGTTTTGCAAATTGTTTACCAACAAATTTATACAAACTACAGTTTAAATATGCATCATGTTTACATTATATACTTGGCGTAAACCACATAACTTTTAACGTTCATCTTAAGTTTATATTAAATGTTTTATTAAAATAATTAGATTCATATGAGTCACTATAATAGTCAACAAATTATTCAACATGAATGTCCTTTTGTAGCTTGCAGCAGTAATCATTTAATGTTTTTATCAATTAGTTTTCCTGTGAAACTTGTTCAAATAAAATAACTGTTATAGATATGTTTTGTTCAACTTCTGAAAATGATTACAAAACGAAACTATTTTTAAAAAAAATTAATTCTTTAATGTTTTGGTGGAAAACGCATAAAATTTGAGCAAAAAATCTGTAGAGATCCTAAATGCCATGGCAGCGCAATATACAACAATGATTTGAAAACAGTATTAAAACAGGCGGTAGCATACGCAAGCTTTTAAAAATACGCACTAAGCGGTGACGCGGAGAGTTATAATTTTCAGAAATCAGTGCTGGGCGATACGGCAGAATTCCAGCACAGAACACAAAATACAATTGCTTCATTTATCGTAGTAAAAGATCTCTTCAAAAATTAAAACCAATCAATAATATTACATTTTCAATTTAGCGTTTTATATGAACTTAGTAGTACGATGCTAAGTTTTACGGAAAATACTATAAAAATGTTAAAATGCTATATCGATATGAAACTTTGGTTTTAGTTAAATAAAAATGATTACTATACAAAATAATTATACCATTACAAATAATATTACTATTCTAAATAGATAGAGGGTTCAAAAGACATGAAATAAATTTGATACGTTTATTTATTTAATAAGCTCATATTCTCAAAATACTATTTTGAATGTACTAAATTGATTCACTAAAATTACATTTAAACTCGCATTAAAAATGATAATACTGATGCGCTTATTTGGAATTATTTCTGAAAATTGAATAATTGAAACAGCATAAAAAAGATGTAAGGTCAAAACTGTAGCACCATACAATTACTAAACCAAACAAAAAATATCTATTCTTTGGAATAACACTGATTTAGTCTTGGTTCACGGCTAGATTTTTAAAGATAATTCGTTCTATCATGGTCAAGGCAATTTATATTTTCTTTGTTTTGTGTGCTTAAGCAAAAACGAATAAACAAAAACAATACATAACAAAGAAAATACAAAATGCAAAAATACGAGACCAAACAAACGCAGCATAATTTATCTCACTGCGCATGTGCAATAACGCCATTCAAGGCAGAGAAAATAAAATGCAATTTCAATTTGAGCATATAGCTTTATTAAAGATGTTCGCCATTGCACACACACACACAATATCATGAAATAATTCTATCGCCACTAACGGATTCATTTTTACTTTCTTATACGCAGTATAAGTCAGTATTGTAATCATGAAAAATTTCGATCTCGAGATTTTAACGGAAATATCCGTTTTGACCTTCCCTCAATTGATTCCAACTATTTTTGGAATGACGTCTGTGTGTGCGTGTGTGTATGTGTGTGTGTGTGTGTGTGTGTGTGTGTGTGTGTGTGTGTGTTTATGTGTGCTCTACAGTCCAAACGGCTAAAGGGAAAATTATGAAATTTTAAACTTAATATTTGTATGTGCCTGGCACGAAAACCTCTTATTTTTGAAAACAATGTTCCGACCGGAAGTGCATGTTTACTCTAGTCATTTTTTGCAGTTTCTGTAATTACTCAAAAGCGGTTGTAGTTATTACAGATGTCAGCATTTTGTACAACTTTTATTTGAAACTTTTTTTCTCAAACGGTTCCGGAAATAATTAAATGGCTCTTGAAATTTTTTCATATTACATTTTATTTTAAATAAATTGTATCTGCGCCTGTCAATTGTTTATCAAAAAAAACAAAACAGACTTAAATAATTTGAAGTTTGACATTCTATATTTATTCAAAGAAATATATTTAGCGTAAAAGTGTTCCGAAGGTCAGAACAAATATTATAAATTAGAAAAATAATGAAACTACGAAGTGGTTTAACCCATATGCGTATAAGAAAGTTCGGTGCATGACACTGCAGATGTTTTTCCATTAATTATGCGACAAATACTGGTGTAATGTCTCAAAATAAATGCGCCGCCGATTCTCGCCATAAGGATAACATGTCTTTCAGCGTTTTTTTTTTTTTTTCTTTCTATTTTATTTACAACTGGCTTTATTTGAAGCCAACAAGCAAATCAGATGTATTACAAATAATGTGCGTGAGGATAGCATCCACTGATACTTCCTCTTTATTTTATCAAATATTGATAACAGTTTCTTGTGCGGATATGTGTTTGAGGTCGGATGGTTTTGTTCTCTTGAGACGTCTCAGGCTGCTTTCGTTTTTTGAGAGGTTGGCAACCATATTGTTGGGATGGTTGGTTGACTTGTGTTCATGTGAAGATGCGAATTTGCGAATCTGTTCGTGGACGTATTTGATTTTAAGGTCCTTATGTAAGATATAATTGCTTACATACCACGGTGCATTGGCAATCATGCGTAGTATTTTATTCTGGCTCCTTTGTATTATGTTAGTGTTTGATTGCTTTGCACATCCCCATAATTGGATCCCGTAGGTCCAGATTGGAATGATTGTGGCTTTGTAGAGTAAAAGCTTACTTTCAAGTGATAGCTGGGATTTTCTGCCTAAGAGCCAGTACATTTTTTTAATTTTGATGTCTATTTGTGCTTTTTTTGTTTTTAAGTGTTTTCGCCATATTAGTCCTTTGTCCAGGTGCATGCCTAAATATTTAACGTGGTCGTTTGTGTTTAAAGTGTTTCCGTTTATTGTGACTGGCGGACAGTTGATTCTTCTGTTAGTAAACACTACGTGTGAAGATTTCTGTTCGTTTATTTTTATTCGCCACTTTTCTGCCCAGTTCTGCACTTCATCAAGAGATTCTTGCAGTAGAGAGGATGATGTATCGGGGTCTTCATGTGTTGCTAGGATCGCAGTGTCGTCTGCATATGTGGCTGTGAGGACGTTATCTCCACAGGGTAGGTCAGCTGTGTATAGTTGATATAGGACTGGTCCTAGGACGCTTCCTTGTGGTACTCCTGCTTTGATCGGTTGTATTTTAGATAGAGTGTTTTCGTATCGTATTTGGAAGTATCGTTCGTTTAGGTACGATTTTATTAGCAGAAAGTATGGATGCGGTAGTTTGCTCTTTATTTTGTATAGCAACCCGTTGTGCCATACCTTGTCGAAGGCCTGGCTTATATCTATAAACACTCCAGAACAAATTTGTTTGTTTTGTAGGCTGTTTTCTATTTCATTGACGATCCTGTGGACTTGTTGAATAGTCGAATGTTGTTTTCTGAACCCGAATTGATGTGCTGGTATCAGGTGTTCTTCTTCGATTGTTATGTTCAGTCGTTTTAGTAGAAGCTTTTCGAACAGTTTTGAGAATAGTGGAAGCAGGGAGATTGGTCTATAGGATGAGATTTCATGAGGTGGTTTTCCAGGTTTATGTATTAAAATGATTTGGGCGAATTTCCACTGCACTGGGAAATAGGGAATTCTTATTATTGCATTGTAGATATTTGTTACCATGATTAAGGATTTTTTCGGAAGTTCTTTCATTATTCTTGCGTTGATTAGGTCGTATCCTGGAGATTTCTTGTTGTTTAGATATTTTATTTCCTGTTCTATTTCTGTTGGTGTAAAGTGTTTGATGGGAGGGGACAGTTGTAGAGGAGATGATAGGTAATTTTCGATTTCTTCTTCGTCTGATATGGTCGGATGTGGCTCGAATATTTTTGAGAAGTGTTCCGCAAATAGCTCGGCTTTTTCTATGTTTTCTCTAGCCCAAGTTCCGTCTGTTTTGCGTATGGGTGGAATTGACTGGGTTGGCTGTTTTAACTTTTTTGTTGCTTTCCATAGAGAGTAGTTGTTTTCGGGTAACGCTGATAGATTGCTGAGGTAGTGTTGAAAAGATTCATTTTTTATTTGTATTATTAGATTTTTTATTTCTTTTGATAGGTAGTTTAGTTTGCTTTTGTATCTGGGATGTCGTGTCTGTTGCCACTGCCGCCGGATTTTTCTTTTTTCTGAGATTTTATCTCTAAGAGATTTGGGATAGTTGGTCTCAATTTCGTTATGTGTGTCCTCTGTGGTGGGAGTAGAAAGCCAAGCTGCGTCTTGAATTTGGCAGATTATGCTTTCAACAGCTTCGTCAATGTCTTCTGGGGTCTTGAGTGGAATTTTTAAGTTTGTGTTATTATTTAGGTGTTTTTTGAACAATTCCCAATCGGTCTTTTTATTGTGGAGGGTTGGATTTTTGGCTTTCTTTATTATTGTTGTGCTTATCGTTAATATTACAGGAGAGTGATCTGAGTGTAAGTCGTAGGAGCATTCTACTGAAGTAAAGTTTTGTGATATTCCTTTGGTGATGAAGAAGTCAAGTAGGTCTGGTAGTTTGTGAGGATCAGTGGGCCAGTAGGTCGGTTTTCCAGTACTAATATGTTTATATCCTTTCGCTGTGATTGCTTTTTGCATCTCTCTTCCCTTTGGGTTTGTTACTCTTGATCCCCATTGAGGGTGTTTTGAGTTGTAATCCCCTCCAGCGATAAATCTGTTACCTAATTTGTCGAAGTAGTCTTCAAAATTATTTTTTGACACTTTATGTTTGGGTGGACAGTATACAGCGGATATCGTTAAAGTACTGTTGAGTTCTTGTACTTTGATATTTGTGGCTTGTAAATATTCTTCTTGAATTTTTTCTAGTTCGATGTGATTGATTTTTTCCTTGACAATTATTGCTGTACCTCCGTGGGCAGTTTCATCAGGGTGATTTGTGTGGTATGTCTTATATTTTGCTATATAAAAGTAGCTTCTCTCTGTGAAGTGGGTTTCTGATACGAGCAAAATATCTATTTTGTGTATGTTTAAGAATACTTCAACTTCTTGTTTGTGTTGTGATAGCCCGTTGGCGTTCCATAGTGCAATTCTTAGTGTGCTAGCCATTGTTTTTATTGACAAGTGACGTGAGTAGTTGGATGATCATCGTGTTTTGTTGCATGAGCTGTTTGAACATATTTTCGAATTTATTCAGGAGTTCTGATAAGAATTTTTCATTGTGCAATTTGGGTGTTTGTTGTGTATTTATCTCGGGGTTTTCGATATTTCTCGTTATTTTTGCGTAGCTGATATTCTCTCTTACTCTCTGATCCGTGTGGTTATTTGTTCTATTTTGAATGTTTTTTGTTCTGGATTTCTGTAGTTCTTGGTAAACTGGGCAGCCTTTGTAGTTTGCAGGATGGGATCCTGAGCAGAGGATACAGGTTGCTGGTGAACTTGCGTTTTTCTTACATTCTTTGGTCGGGTGGTTTGCGGCGCATTTAACGCAGTAGTGGGGTTTGGTGCAGTAGGTTTTCGTGTGGCCGTAGTCCTGGCAGCGCATGCATTGGGGTATATCTTTCTTTATTCTTGGTGGCTCAACTATTATTTTAGTACCTAGCATGTGCTTTAGTTCATATATTTTTTTGTTATTGTCTGCTGGTTCCTGATCAACAAAGAACATTGGTAATGGTTCTTTTGTGTGCCAGCTTCTGATGTTGTATACATTTCTTATTTGGAAACCTTCTTCCTCTAGAGCCTCCTTTATATCCTCCACTGGGATTGAATGGTGGATGTTTTTTATGACTGTTCTGTATGCCCTTTCTTCTCGGGGTTGGTACGTGTAGTATGCAATTTTATTGCTGTTTAGCATGTGAACTAGTTTTCGATAGGCTTCGGAGGTGCTTGTGTTGACTTTGACAGTGTTGTTTGCTAGTGACTTGCATATAAATTCTTCTTTCTGTAGTATTGTTTGGAGGGTTTCTAGCATTAATTGATAGTCAGTGACTGATTGGATAAAAGCTGGTGGTGGTTTTGGATCCGATTTTGATTGAGATGCGTTATTCCCACTATCCAGAATGGAGTATCTATTTGAGGTGTGAGTTGTTGTTGTTGTATTAGTAACATTCTTGTTACTACGCTTGGTTTGATTACCGTTTTGTTGTTCTGGTTCGTTTCCTCTTGTTCTTTTTGTTGCCCGTGTTTGTACTTTTTGCCACGGGAGGCCAGCTTTTTCATTTGATGTTTGTTGTTTGTGCGACGTATTATTGGCAGTGTCGTTAGATGAGATAGGTGTGAATCGGCGAGGGTTGGTCTGTGTAGGATATGGACTGGTCACCATCGGAGTTGTTATGGGTGATGTCGTGAGTGCTGAAGTTGATTGTGTGTAATAGCACATTGCGGATGTTGTAATAATGTTTGTTACCGTATTCGTGGTGGTATTAGGTCCTCCACTTGTTGATTGCATATTTGTATAGTTGGGGTTGTTTCTTAGGTGATGATTTTCGGTTTTGCTGTCGTTGGCAACACTGATCGGTTTGGCGGCGCGAAGAGTTCGAAGACGAGTGCACGCTGGTAGCCAACAGCTATGCGCGCACGTGTTGATTGTCCAAATATACAAACACTTGTACTTACTTTATTTATTTGGTATCAGTACCGATTTTTATTTTTTTCTTCGAGATCACAACTTGATGATCACAGTTATGAGCACTTTGTAATTTAGTTGTTGATATATCGCTAGATATGTAGGTTTATTTTGGCGAAAGTCTTTCAGCGTTGAGCGCGAACATATCGTTTATGACGTACCCACTTTTTTTGCCTATAAAAGAATTATAAGAAACATCTGCAGTGTCATGCACCGAACTTTCTTATACGCTTTTGGGTTAGATCATATCATATTTACACTATTTTTCTACTTTATAATATTTTACTAACTTTTGGAACCTCGTTTCATTAAATTATTTCTTAGATTAAATATTAAATGTCAAACTCCATATTATTTAGGTTTTTTACTTTCTTATATGCAGTATAAGTAAGTTAGAAAAAATATATACGTTTGACCTTCCCTGAATCGATTCTCTACAGCCTAAACGGTTGAAGCTAAAATAATGGAACTTGAAACTTAAGAGTTGTATATGCCTGGGGTGTGCACCTTCTATAAAATATTCAAAACGGAAGTGCCTGTTAACGCTAGTCATTTTTTTGCAGTTTCTGCATTTACTCAAAAATGGTTAGTTACAGAAAAATTTCATGAACAAAAATTTGCACAACTGTTTGAATTTTTTTTCCAAAAAGAGTACCGGTTTCAAAATAAATTTCTGCTATTTTTACATAAATCGTATCATCTGCGCCTGTCAATTGTTTAACAAAATAGACTTAAATAATTTGAAGTTTGACATTTAATATTTATTCTAAGAAATATATTTTGTGTAAAAGCTATCTAAGGTTAGAACAAATATTATAAATTAGAAAAATAATGAAACTACGATGTGGTTTAACCCAAATGCGTATAAAAAAGTTCGGTGCATGAGACTGCAGATGCTTTTTTTCTATTAAACAATTGACAGGCACAGTTTATACGATTTATGTGAAAATAATTACATTAAAAACAAATTTCAATTGCCATTTTCTTATTTCCGGTACCTTTTTTGAAAAAAGTTTCAAATAAAGGTTGTACAAAATGCTAATATCTATAATTTGTATCCTAAAAATTTTTCTGTAAGCGCAACCATTTTTGAATAATTGCAGAAACCGCAAAAAATGACTAGAGTAAACATGCACTTCCGGTTTGAATATTGTTTTCAAAAATAGAAGGTTTTCTTGCCAGGCGTATACAAATCTTAAGTTTGTAGTTACATAATTTTACATTCAGCCGTTTGGGCTGTAGTGCGCTCAAATACACACAGACGGACGTCATTCCAAAAATAGTCGGAATCGTTTCAGGGAAGGTCAAAACGTATATTTCCGTTAAAATCTCGAAATCGAAATTTTTCATGATTACAATCTTTGAATATATATTTTAATAAGAATGGCAACCAAACGAGAGTTATTGTAATACCATTTTCAAGATTAGTAAGTGCTGTTTCTAGCGAGATTCTTAGGAACCACAATAAAAAACAGAGAACGAGTATGTTATCTCTTTTTGGCAAAACTTTCCTGCATGCATGATTCGTATTTTATGTTATGAACAGAGAAAGAAAGTATCGGCATTTTAAAGTGCAAGTAGGAATTAAAGTTTGGATAAAAAAACGTTGTGAATATAGTTTTAAGAGTACGTATGTACGTACATACATACATTCTTACGTGTTTAATAAAATTTTCATTTTTCTATCATAACATTTAGCATCTCGAGCAAATTTTAATGTTTTCGATTCTAATAATAACATTTTGTGTATTTTACTTTTTCCCAACAGCTCTATCATATACATTTTGTGAGGCAAACAATCTTCAATATCCGAAAGCCAATCGGGGATACTTATTATTAATTTCTAACACTATTTGAGTAATCAATTTCTGCTTAAAACCTACTACATGTTTTTTCGATTCATAAAAATTATTAATAATAAACAAACAATCTTTCATAATGTTCACAACTATATCTGTTGGTCTACACCGTCTACACAAATAGTCTATTTGATTTGATTCACCATAATCTCGTAAAACAGTTAATATTTCTGATTTATCATACAGAGCATCTTTATTAGAAAATCTGTTATTTTTCTAACTAGATCGATGATACATAACAATCAACTAACAATGCTTACGCCGGAAATAATATAACCCAGCAATAAATTAATCTTTAATAGCAAAAAAAAATGGGTACGGCACTATCTGCAAAAACAATAATAATAACAGTGTTTGCAATAACAATTTTGTATAATAATCATTTCATTCATTCAATTTAATCTGTTGTACATACATACACACCGATATACACATGCAACCTAGTAATCATTATCATAACACTTTAGAAGAATGTTGTTAATAAAAGTGACACCTTAACTTAAATAAAGCACTGACTTGCAAATTCCACGATCTACAGTGAAACTAATTTTATAAATACTGGGGACGACCAGAAAAAGTCATGTGGTTCTCATACGGTAATAAATTCAATGGCAATCTAAATCGACATATACATTTAAATATATATACATGCATATATCGATACAAAATTTAACTAAATAAAAAGGAAATATTTTACTCGTTGGTTTTATTTATTTAAAACCAAAGGGAAAATGGAAATATACACGGTCAACGCTGAGAGATGTGTTGTCTTATGGCGAGAATCGGTGGTGCATATATTTTGAGGCATTACGCCTATATGTGGGGCTTAATCAAAAACCAAAATAAATCAGTTACTGGCAATTGAATAAGCTTCGTGATATTGTGTGTGAATAATGGCAAACATAATTAACCTAGGATCGGTTGCGCTGTTAGAAATAATCTAACAATCTTTGTAACTTGAATTTTTTTCCTTTTTTTATGCTAAATATTTCTGAATTTTTTAAATAATTACATTTTAATATTGTTTAAAACGTCTGTGTAATTAAATAAAGAGTTATATAGTATAATAATAAGTTTTAGTCTGTTTCTTAATCTTAGATAAAGCGCGACCGATCTCTTTTCAATCACTCACATGCGCAGTGAGTTAAAGAAATTGTCATAATAGTTCAATGTGCAGGCGGATAGATGGCTGTGTACGTTTCTATACATGTTTAGCGTTAACACGCGTTGCATGTAGGTTGCCATTCTTATTAAGATATATATTCAAAGTTACAATACTTACTTATACTGCGTATAAGAAAGTAAAAAGAAATCTAAATTTTTGAAGAAAATGTGATATAATGTAAGTAAATTGCTATCTAGTGGAACTACTCTGAACCACAACAAATCCAAGTAAGAGGTAAAACCAATAGATGTCAGTCTGTTTTATTCATCCTATGATAACTGATTAAATATGAATTTAGTTTGTAAACAATGAACAGGTACTGGCCCATTATTACTCAACATTTAAATTGCATCAACTACACAAAGGTACAATAAAAAAGTTCATCAACTTTACTATTGCTATTTTTCGCTAATACAGGCTTAGTAGCTTGTCCGTGCTACGGACCATTATGTTTTTACAAATATCTTTTAAAACCATTAGACTAGAAATCATTATTTGGTATTCAGCCTTATGCCGTAACGGTAAATATATTGTGGAGGATGCTACGGCAATGCGCAAGAAATATCAAATTCTTTTTAAAATTGCCATAATTAAAGTAGGTACAGTTACAGTAGAGTCTCATTAATCCGGCACTTCGCCAGTCCGACCCTCCAGTAGTCCGGCGTTTATTAGACGGGTAACAATATTCGTAAACAAAGAGAAAGTGTTAAAAATGCCGTTTCAGGCCAAGCAACAGACAAAAATTGACAGTTTTTTTACTCTAATGGAATAAGCCTAATAAAAATATTTGTTTTTTATATTATGTATTTTACTATTTCGAAATCTTTTTTATATTACTATGTGTAATATCCAGTAATCTGGTACTATCCCGGTTTGATATCTGCCGGTTTAGTGAAACTCACTGTAGAGTAAGAGTTTCCCAAGTGTGCTACTGATTTACACAAGGTTTTCGGATTTTGTTCAAAATTCATATTTAGGTAGATCTAATGAATAAAAATTAGGTTCTGAAAATATTTTGGAAAAATAAGCAAATATGATATGTTTATTGAAATCAACAAATAAATTAATAATTGCAATTTAATAATTAGGTACTTTATACATTTTTTAACCTCTTCCTGTCCAAAATGTCCTATTAGATAAGCGATAAGCTTAGAATTAAATAAATGGACTGCTGATGCATCGTTAATAAATGTAAAAAGTACCTAATTATTAAATTGCAATTATTAATTTATTTGTTGATTTCAGTAAACATATCATATTTGCTTATATCACAATCCTTTGAACCCTAAACACATGAATAACATATACAGCGCGCGCGGTAGTTTCCTTGCGCCTAGACGTTAGTGACTCGCGAAAGTTACTATAACTCGATTACTAATTCCGGCCACATAAATTTTATTTTTTCATTTTGAAGAAGAAGACTTTTACAATCTTGTGGATAAATTAAAATTCATGTATCACATGGAGAACATGAAAAAAAATTAATTTGTTTATTAAAAACTTAATTTTTCATATATAAATTAAACGTAAATTAATTTTTTTAAATATATTTAGATAGGTCTATCAATTAACTACATTTTATCAAAATTTCATAAATTTCTATCAACTAATATCTGAGATATTAATTATTTAATTGATTAACTCAAAAATATTCAATAGCTTATAACTCAAAAATTAAATATTTTTTTTCCAAAATATTTTCAGAACCTAATTTTTATTCATTAGATCTACCTAAATATGAATTTTGAACAAAATCCGAAAACCTTGTGTAAATCAGTAGCACACTTGGGAAACTCTTACTCTGTACTTAGAAAACATGTGTGTATGTACAGTATCGGACAAAAGTGGAGCGACGCAACCTACTAGTTCAAATAATTACCTATTTTGCAAACGGGGTGAAATTTACAGAAAATATTTTCGATAAAAAATATATATGAAATATTTTTAAACATGTTCTGTAATAGATGCGTCAGATTTTTAAAATAAACCTGACATACATAATATATGGCCGCGACAAAAATGGAACGACTGCAGGGTTTAACTTGTTTGAACTTGTTTTATATCGTAATATTAGTAATTAATTTCATTATACGCGTATTGTTCAACAGTGAATAGCTTGTTAACATACCTCGAGGCGTTAATATTTCGATTGATCTAATAAATCGCATTGTAAATGTATATAAAAATGATGAAAAACAAATTTTAATTAATCGCCGATTTGGGGTATCGAAATCTGTAATATCAACTACAATAATTAATTATAAAGTGCGGGGTGTTGTTGTGAACTTAAATAAAAGTGGTAGACCAAGAATAACTACGGTAAAAATGGATCGCCACATAAAAACTATAAGTCCGATCCGTTTAAGTCCGCTTCTCAAATAAAAGCTAATTTAAACGAAGCAAATATTTCTTCTCGCAGAACGTCGCGACGTATTAGTGGTTATCGAAAATTATAATATTCAGTTTCATGGCTTATTTTTGATTTATATATAAAATATAACTAAATATTTAATAAATTAAGATCATCTTCACATAAAGTATCTTTATTAATGCCTTAGACTCGTAATATACGGATATGAGGTTATTAGAAAATTATGAAATAAATCTTCATTTGCGGCTTGACACCTTATAGTAAGTTTTTAGATTATTTGTCTGTAAATGCCGCTAAAACTATCACATTAAATGTTATTTTAAGTAACACGATATGTTGCTGTATAACTTCACTAAACACTTTCAAATTGAAAATGAATGTTTTTGGTTTAATATAAACACAAGAATGAATGTATTACACTATTACATTCTTGCAAAATAATTAGTCATATTATTTGCAAGTATTCCTACAATTCATCAGAAAAGATAATTTACAAATCCCGAAATAAATAAGAATAAAGCCGCCTGCATCAAAGTTGCCGTATTAGAGATGAAGTTTATCTTATATTTAGAAAATGCCGATAACATAAACGAAAATTTTAATTATGGATATATGCATTAGCTTAATTAGATTACATTTAGGGCAGGTTTTGCTTTTAATCTTACCGTCAAATAGATTTATTATATTTTCGTATGCATAATCCAGCCCATTTTATTTATTTATATTATTTATATTATTTGCATAGATTAAACGTTTAATAAAATTCATAAGATTCTTAATATTCTCAGGTACTGATAACAGAAATATGTCTAAGATACCGATTTTTGTTAAATTATGTATATAAAGTAGGACTCCTCGCAGCATAGTACATATTTTTTTGCTAGTCGGCCGACACTTAAAAAATAAATTACGAAAATCCGAGGAAAGGTGGGGTATTTTATATTTTTGATCTTGTTTCTGAAAAGTATTATATTTATAATTATGTAAAAATTAGAGCGTCGGGAAGCGGCGCTAAAAAGTTCTATTCCAATGAAAATTTTAAACCCAGCAAAAAAATGGACAGCCATGTTGGAAGCCGTAATATGCAATTCGCTTCGTATTTTAAAATTTTAAAGTTAACACTTTGAAACAAAATGTAATAGCATTTTACAGCATTATGATATTTGAAATTTGATTAAAAAATAAAAAAGATATAGTGATTTGCATTTACAATTCATAAAAATAATTTTTTAAAGTTTTGTTTTTAGAGGTCGTTTTTATGTATTTCTGTAATATAATAATAAAAAAAAAATGATTGCTTTCTATATTCTAAAGTATTCTTAATAAGATGGTATAAAAAATATTCAAAACTCGAATATTTGAAAATTTCCTTTTTGGCCACTTTTCAAGTGTTTCGTCCCACTATGCGTCGCAACGTCGTCTGGTCGACTCAGGATTACATGGTAGAAGACCTGCCGAAAAACCACTTCTGAGTAAAAAAAAATCGACGGGCTAGAATAGAATTTGCGCGTGAACATTTAAAATGGACTCAGGACTGGAAGAAGGTACTATTTAGTAGCGAATCTAAATATTCGATATTTAAAAGTGATGGTATCAACTATGTAAGACGTCCAAATATGCAAAAACTTAATCCTAAATATGTTTGTCCTACGATAAAACATGGAGGCAGAAACATCATGGCATGGGGCTGTTTCTCTGGTCATGGAATGGGTCCTATTTGTATGATTGAAGACATAATGGATCGATTTATGTATGCAGATATTCTGGAAAAACTTATGATGCCATATGCAGAATGGAACATGCCATTAAAATTTATATTTCAACATGATAACGACACGAAACACACATTAAAATTTGTGAAGCGGTGTTTAAATAAAAATAAAATTAATATATTGAAGTGGCCAGCGCAATCTCCAGCAATCTCTTAACCCTATTCAGAATCTATGGAAGATTGTAGAAAAAGGAATACTTTAAAGAAATAAAAAATGTTTGGGACGGAAACATATTTCAAAGACTAATTGAGTCGATGCCCAGAAGATGTGGCCAAGTCATTGTTGTTATTGGACTAAATATTGATAATATCCCTTAAAATTCAGTGTATGTATCTGTTGTAAAGTTGTTTTTTTTTCAAAGTCGTTCTACTTTTGCCGCGACGATATATTACCTTTACTAACGAAATATAAAAAATGTTATGTATCTCTTACTGTGTATGTATATATGTAAACATGTTTAAATATATTATATATATATAATTTTTATCGAAAATATTTTCTGTAAATCTCACCCCGTTTGCAAAATAGGTAATTATTTGAACAAGTAGGTTGCGTCGCTCCACTTTTGTCCGATACTGTATGTATTTATGTATGTATGTACATCATCAATTTTTTTGTCAAATTCTGAAAAGAAAATTGTTATAAATGAACAAAAATGTTTAATTTACGTAGGTCTAAAAAACTGCTACATACATTCATACGAATACATAAATGCGGTCGTGACGTGATGATGCAATGCAACAATTATTTGAATCCTACACTTGACTTGAAATCATCGTGTTGCATTACAAAATGACAGCAGGCGTGAGGATTCACAGGCACCACTTGTTTAACAGATCACTACTACGAATAGGCATTTAATTATTATTTTTTCACAAACTAATGTCAAGTTGTGTATTTTCGTAGAAAATTTGTAAATAGCACAAAGCACTACTAGCTTTTAAATATACCTGAAGCATAATTGCACCAGATTTTATGTAATCTTTTAGTGATACTGATGAGGAATCCTTAAAGATAATTGAATTCTGTAAGAAATTGAGAAGAATATATTTTTTCTTTCAGGTTTGATTAAAAACAATAAATACAAATTATATACCTACACATAATACATTTACCTTAGAATTTACCTACTTGTATGTCCGTAGTAAGTACATACATACATTTATATATCATATTACATATAAAGGATAATAAAATACAAATAATTAAAAATAATACTTCCCATTATACAAATACATATGAATGTAATACCTATTTTATCAATATTCAAATAAATAACATTTCTTACTGAATATACATACATACATATATTTCAATTAAGAATATGTATGTACTATCTGCAGTATTTAAATTAACTTTTTTCCTTTTTACCTCATACCAACAATGATTGTATGTACAAAATAGATTGAGTGAGAAATGTATAAAACTATTATATTTTATTACGTATTTAATTTATTTGAAAACTTTCTAGTCATACAAATTTCCAATATGTATGTATGAACATACTTTACAATTAATAATAATTATATTATCATGAATTTTACTCTAAAAAATGGTCCAGTAAAGGGCACTGACTGTATTTTTAACTGGCCGTATTGTAGTAACGAAAAACGAATGAATTTGGTTGTATGTGGCTGATTGAAAATAATACATACAGAGCAACATCGATTCTACCTCATGGTCAAGATTGTTTTACTATGATTTTGCAGTCACATTCTGCTTCCAAACAGTTAAGAAAACTTCCATAACCTCAATTTTAAAAAGGCAAGTTCAAACAGCATATATATATATATATATATATATATATATATATATATATATATATATATATATATATATATATATATACATATATATATATATATATATATATATATATATATATATATATATATATATATATATATACATATATATATATATATATATATATATATATATATATATATATATATATATATATATATATATATAGATATATATATATATATATATATATATATATATATATATATATATATATATATATATATACATATATATATATATATATATATATATATATATATATATATATATATATATATATATATATATATATATATATATATATATATATAGATATATATATATATATATATATATATATATATATATATATATATATATATATATATATATATATATATATATATACAATATATATATATATATATATATATATATATATATATATATATATATATATATATATATATATATATATATATATATATATGAATTTTTTAATATATTTCTTTGTGATATATGTATAATCAATAGTTATTACATATTAGATCATGATATCAATAAAGCTTTACAATTCAAATGTAAATTTATTTTCTATTTATATCGTTTAACAAACCGGTCAAACTAGTCTTAAAATGATTTCATTCTGAAATGAGATAATACGTATGACAACATTCTATTTAAAATAAACTCTTAAACTAAGAGGTTTGGATAAATATATGTATGCATGTATGTACACCTACAACCAACTAGTATAATTTGAACATCACTTATGTACATACGTACTATGTACTACATCGTAGTATGTACTACATACATTGAGCTAATGCATTTAAATGGCAATTTGTATTGTGTACCATCATTCTATTTTCGTAACTATCATCCAACACATCATTTACTTGTTTGAGTTAAATTTCCATTTCAAATATGTATGTATATAAATTTATAAATTAAATAAATATAAAAAAAAAATTAACCTTTGCGGCATATGCATACTCAAATTGTGCTAATTCTTTATTCTCATACGAATAACAAGTTATTTTGGAGCAAGCAACACTCAATAAATCAAATATTCGCTATTACAGACAAATACCTCATTACAAAGAACAATATGATAGACAGGGTGGTTAAACCAAGTAAAATAGATAGATGGGGTGATTGAGATCATCCTTCTGCAGTCGTGTGCATCGGCTATAGATCCGGCTTGGTCATTTCACTGTTTCCCTCATACGCAGTACACCGTAATGCTATTCAATGCTCTACATTAGTTTTACACTTTTGATTTTACAAATCTATTGTTCTTTACGCACACTCTGACCACTGGATGACTGTATACATACATCCGCTGCCAACTAGAACTTATACATTATTGTATATTATTATAATTATAGCCAGAAAGCGGGCGTATAAATGAATCATCATAATTCATTTTGATTTATAGAGATAACTTATAGATACATATATGTACATACTATGGCATCATTTAATTTTACTGCAAATAGAAGAGACACTATTTCAAAATCCGATAATTTACCAAATATGCAAAACTATGAGTTTATGAAATCCAATCCTAACATAAAATTTTTCCTATAGTATTTACAATTTAGTAGGTAAACAAGTGATATGAAATTCAGGTTTTAATTAAGCAAATGGGTTGGTTCTGGGTTTTTTTTCTATAAAACTATATGACAAGAAACTTAATTTTAGAATATTTTCTAGATATACCTGCAACTAATATTTCAAGCCCACACCTAACTTGATAATCACTTTCAACTGAAAATTAAACGAATTATATTATTATTTTAAATTCTTGTTAATGTTTTCTAGTTACAGAAATTTACATCTAATTTAATACCTACTAATCTACGTACATATACATGTAGGTATATCGATTTGCAAATACTTATATCCCTCAAATTACTTCATAAAAATTAAAAGTAATTTCAGATATATCAAGTTATATCATTACAATCCGACTACTACATATGTTTCTAATTCACAAATGTTCTGCTTTTTATCTTACATAAGGACGGTGATATCTTTAATTATTATTCATATTCTTGACAATAGGAATAAATTACATATAAAGCTTTCTAGGCATGAAACATGAATGGTAGCTGTAATTGGTATAGTAAACACACAATACACTACTATAAGAACGTAGTAGTAGTAGTTGAATGAGAATTTGTCATTCAATGGCACAAATGGACTAATAGATAACTATACAAAACATTTGCGGAAAGGATGAGTCAACTTCGAATTGAATAATTTCATCAAAACTGAATCAACAATTGGATATATCTATGTGTTCTTACAAGAATTTTGGTCAAAACTATCAGAAGATTTCAATGATATCACAGATAATATTTACAGTCGGCTAAGACACATGGCAAAACATGAAGATTGATTTTGTTCGCCTTCTGCAAAAGTTCATGTTGAATTGCAAATTAAAGATATTAAATGTATGTATGTATGGAAACTTATGGAAACGGTACATAACTTTGACGTGAAAAAGTGCAAAAAAGACATACGTAGTACCTACGTTATAATAACTGTAAATACCTACATAAAACATAATTTACAGTATCTAATCAAGCTGAACATGATGACTATTGAAAACGAATCAAGGCTTAAATGACCGTTTACTTCAAGTTCATGACTCACTATATATCAAGATAGTTGCATTGAATCAATTTTATGACAAATCTGGCAAAAAACAGGGCGTGTCTCTATGTATGAACTGTGATGCTTACGTTACGATACCCAGTTCTTCCATAAATGCAAATCGTTTCTGATAATTATAATAAATAAAATTCTTTATAAATGGTTATTATACCTAGTATATATATATATATATATATATATATATATATATATATATATATATATATATATATATATATATATATATATATATATATATATATATATATATATATATATATATATATATATATATATATATATATATATATATATATATATATATATATATATATATATATATATATATATATATATATATATATATATATATATATATATATATATATATATATATATATATATATATATATATATATATATATATATATATATATATATATATATATATATATATATATATATATATATATATATATATATATATATATATATATATATATATATATATATATATATATATATATATATATATATATATATATATATATATATATATATATATATATATATATATATATATATATATATATATATATATATATATATATATATATATATATATATATATATATATATATATATATATATATATATATATATATATATATATATATATATATATATATATATATATATATATATATATATATATATATATATATATATATATATATATATATATATATATATATATATATATATATATATATATATATATATATATATATATATATATATACATATATATATATATATATATATATATATATATATATATATATATATATATATATATATATATATATATATATATATATATATATATATATATATATATATATATATATATATATATATATATATATATATATATATATATATATATAAATATATATATATATATATATATATATATATATTTAAGAAATCGCGACCTGCTATTTTAAAAAATAATAGAATATATTATTGTGCATCTTTTGCTAGAGTAAATAAGAGCTTTGAACGAATCCAGCTATTGAAAAATATTTACATATATATATATATATATATATATATATATATATATATAAATATATATATATATATATATATATATATATATATATATAAATATATATATATATATATATATATATATATATATATATATATATATATAAATATATATATATATATATATATATATATATATATATATATATATATATATATATATATATATATTTAAGAAATCGCGACCTGCTATTTTAAAAAATAATAGAATATATTATTGTGCATCTTTTGCTAGAGTAAATAAGAGCTTTGAACGAATCCAGCTATTGAAAAATATTTACATATATATATATATATATATATATATATATATATATATATATATATATATATAAAAAAAAATGTAAATATTTTTCAATAGCTGGATTCGTTCAAAGCTCTTATTTACTCTAGCAAAAGATGCACAATAATATATTCTATTATTTTTTAAAATAGCAGGTCGCGATTTCTTAAATATATTTTGCAGTTCGCAGCTTGAAATACTACTTGGAATTTTGATTTGAATTAGTTAAAATAAATAGTATTATTATAATAAAGTCAACTATCTTGAATACAATTATTGAAACAGTATAAAAAACCAAAATCATGATTAAAATTGTGATATAATAATAAATGATTCATTTCGGAAGTACACACATACATAGAAAGAAATGTATGTTTGTGCCTAATTTATATTTATTAAAAAAGTAACAAATTTAAATAATATATTTACTACAGCGATACATATGTATGTACTACATACATAGATACAGTTAGCAACATGCAGTTTTATACGACGTATTATTTTTACACTTTCTTCGAATTAAGTATAAAAAACCAAATGTATTAAAAAAATTCGATAATTATTTATTAGATATGTTTCTTATTAATATAATTTAACAAGTAAAGATATTAAAAATGTCAATTGTAATTATGTTTAAGGGTACTTTATAATAGGCACCGAAAATAAAGAACATTAAGTTTTATACGATTTTGAATTAGTATTTTGTTGGCGATATATACATAGCTCGATTTAGCACTTTGTCGGATTACCTTTACATTTAATAAAGTAGCCATTTTTCCTTAAAAATCTTAGTATATTAGTTAAATTCACGTTCATACGGTTAAATTCAAATACAATTTAGGTGAATTCAACAGCGGTAAGCATTTAATTTCTTTTTATTTCACGCAAAATATACGTTTCAATAGACAATGTTTCTACTGTACTAGCATTATTTTCTATTCTACCTTTTTTTGTAGCAATTGTTTTGGATTGTAGAATTAGCAAGATATACAATTTGAGCTATTTCCCGTAAAGACTTTCTTTTATTCTATAGAAAATGACTAAAGACCGAGTTTCAATCGAGGTAATTTCTTCCATTCTAGTGTAGGTGTGAAAATATAAAAATTTATAGATTTTGGACTATTTATCTTTATGTATGGTCTCTACTAATATATATAAACGACTGAATATGCAAAAAAAAATTGCAATTTTTGAAATCGTATATAACTGAATGTCCTTTGCTTTTGGTGAAAATTATAATGACAATATTCTTGCACACAATTACAGATGGCAATTTTATTTTCTTGCTTTGAAATTATGTAAATAAGAAATATATTTAATGAATTCCTGAAGAAAAAATTAAGGTATATTCTCTTTTAATAGTTAAATTGAAGAAATTATACAAAATGTTACGTCGTATAAAGCTGAATGTTTCTAACTGTACATACATACATACACATATATCAATTTATAAAATTCATGTGCTTGTGATAATTATACTTGTTTGTATACCCATTTTCTACAATATTTCAATGAGTGCAATCAATTAAAAAAAAGATAATATCAAAAAAATGAAATATAACAGAATGTTGCAGGGAATTTTTTTCCAAAAAAATTGTTCATGCTTCATACAATGTGTTTTCTTCTTTGTCAATAATTTTAGAAATGATACAATCCAGAAGAAACATGAACATAAAGTTTGCTTTTCTTAAATACTATGTACGTATGTATGTATGTAGGTATGAATATACTACTCGTATACGTAGTAAAATTATTTTTGTCGTTACGAAGTTGATGATTGGAAATGGATATATATATATATATATATATATATATATATATATATATATATATATATATATATATATATATATATATATATATATATAGTATATGTATGTATGTACGTAGTTTGTCCTATATCCATCGGTAATTGAATAAATACTAATAGATAAATTCTTGTAATATCGAGCCTAAAATGGCATTCGCAGATGCCAGGTGACACTAAAAAGTCTGAATTCATTTAGAATTACGTCATTCCACTATTATTGAAGCACAAGACTAAAATTGTAGAAATGAAGACCTTGATGTTTTAAGAGTTTTTTTTTTAATTATTGAGACAAATGTATGATATATCTTAAAGCTAAATATTTTCACGAAATTTGAGATGTTTTCAGTTTCATCGAACAAAAAATTAACACTTGTTAACCCAATCAAATATCTGTTGACATCAAGGACATGAAATGCAGTATTACATTCGCGAATTTTCAAGATAAATTGATTTTAATTTGGAATATGTTTTATGTAATCGGTGTATGTATGTACGTATATTTATACATACATACATATGTAATAACGCTGCATAGAATCTATTATTTAATAATATTAAAAATATTGTTTACTACGATATATGTAAATATTTTTTTATATTTCCAAGTTTTTAAGGAAATCAGTAAGGCTATTATCAGTACCAACGCACAAAGCAAACTCCCGAAACCACAGACATCTGGTAATTTAGCGGATGTGATTCTTTTTGTGACTTACAATTCACGATGTTTGATAGTGTTTTACCAACTAGAAGCTCATGCTAAAATTCGACTTAATCACACAAACAATATTTCATAGATTTCCGCATATCAAATTCTTCAGAGATTTCATGGAAATTTATTATTGATTCATTCAAAGTGCTATTTATCAAAACATTATTAAAATATCTGCAATGCCTTATAATGAACATTCCTATAGTACGTATTTTTTTCAGATACACATATTAAAATAAACTAAAAACCTACATACAGAGTACCTTTATAATATTTTACTAACCTTTAAAACACTTTTTATTAAATATATTTCTTACAATAGATTTTAAATGATCTAGCTGAGTTCGGATGTGAAAATTTAAATATTTTGCAGAAATATGCTTACACCGCCCTGATTCAAATTCAAATACTTAAAAAATAAAATAATACTTAAAACAATTCCATTGAAATTTGACTTTTTATATTAGAATATGAATCATTTTAAGAATGCTCGTGCTGATTTGTTCTTCAACTAAAAGTTCTAAACATTTTCCCCAAATCATTTGCATATTGTTTTTTGTTCTGCATGTTATTTTGTTTGTTGTTTATATAGTTTATTTTTTATTGTTTTCATTGCTAGCGAACCCATCATAGACAGTAAAATTGGCGTAACCAATGATCGTTCTGTACATTATTTCATTATTTTTCTCTTAAAATTGGAAGATCATGTAGCGATCATTACAATTAAACATAATATGTATCCTTTTTTAAATGCGTTTCAATTAGCTTCATACCGAAGAAATCTAGTTACTATATGACCATCCACCACTAGGTACATCTTGTCCGTTGTCCCCCTTGTACCGCAAGGTCAAAAACCGTGTCGCTGATAAAAAGAAGGGGCGCCCCCCTCTAGTAGCACAGTCTTCGCGGGCCCCCTTCACAGTGCAGTGCTGTTTATTCGCGTGTGATCGTAAAATAATACCATCATCCTAAATATATACATATTACACTTGTTGCAGGACTAACTACTACTAAAAGGTAAGCATGGCATTGTTGCTAATTTATATTTTTTGCACGATAATTATTTTTAAGTAATTTTAGAGGCATGTGTAATATTAGCAAAACTGTGTCATTTTGAACATAAAATATGTGTAAATGGTTTTTCTATTTCTCGAGTCTTAATTATATTAATTAATTTTATACCTTTCTGTGCATTATGTCTTATAGGTACAATAAACTTTATTTTCATCAATATTTTTTTTTATGTTTCAAACTATATTTGGATTTGCATAAAAATTCTGCTCTTCGCTCTTCATGAAAATAAAACCAAATAAAAACGGAACATTTTAGTAGGGAAATGTATAAATTAAGTTAGCATGTGTGTATATTTCATTCACATTTCTAATACAAATATATAGTCTCATCTTTACCACTGACACGCAAAACAGATTTAGTGTCGATATTATGTTATAAACAAAAAAAAACTATAATAAAAATTCCACTTATCTCACAATATTAAAAGTCTGTCATATAGAATTCTATTCCGAAAATCTCGAATTCAATATGTAGTCTATAGGTAGTGTAAACATTTTTCGTGTTATACAATAAGAATATAAATAGTTGCAAAGAAAACTGCGCTAGTGGCTAATGAAGATGGAAAATATGCCATTTTTTCATTTATACTATACGGAAATCAATGAACTGTTCTTTTTTAAAGAGCGACCATAGGCTCACCGTTTGTTTAATTTTAACACTATAGAGATACTAAATTCGTGCTACCAATTCATTTAAACTATGAAAACTATATTCTCAAAATAATATACTCTTGATTTGCATAACAAATTATATTTATTAGCATACTAAATTATCAAAAAATGTAAACAACCCTACATTGGTTACACTAGTGATCACTGTTTTGTTAAATTTATGAAAATCAGTAATTATAGAAATTTATATTTTATGAATAAAATGGCGCTTATATTTATAGTAATATTATTATTTATTACTTATTAATCCAAATCTGTATGAAATTAATAATATTAGCAATAAGTACGAATTATTATCAGGCCTTAAATTGCAAATAATACGAAATAAATTTAATTTGATATTTTGTTTTATCAGAATTTACAAGATTTTACAACTGCTAGTTTTTTTCTTTAATTTTGTCGTATTGTTTTGAAATTTGATGAATTTTAAAATGTTGTGCGCTCAATGACGTCACGATCCTTCTTGCGTTTTTTAATTTCGAGATTCAAAATTAAAAAAAACTCTATTGACGAAGTTGGCGTAATTTGCAACGAGCAAGGAAGTATAGATACGTACATAAAAAATTATAAGTTACATACAATGCGGTAATCAGAAAAAAAAATCGATCCAGAAAGTTCTATTAATACTCGACCCAGCACTTAAGCTCTTTGAACTTTACGTATGTCTTAATGTATCAAAATGTCAAAAGTACCACGTGATTGAATTTCCAGACAATAAAACTATCTGCAAAATAGCCAATAGAATATTGTACCTATACCAGCACTTGCAAGCAAGTGTACTTTAATATCCTACTATATCTAATGTATTAAAACAAATTATTGGATCAATTATACATGGAACTTCACTCCGAAATGTTGCGTTTTCGATTGAAATTATACTGGTTTTACATTGAAAATATTTTATTTTCATTCGGATTACAGTATAATGAAATGTATTAATACCTATTTTCATATTAAAATCCAAATGTTTAATAGCACACATAATGAATGTAAAGCTTTATTATTAAGGTAAATAATAACTGTACATACATAATATCGATAAATAACAAGACGTATAATTCGAAAAGTTTTAAGCAAATTTTAATTTTTTACTTGAAGTAAAAGAAAATGTTTTAATATTAAAAATTTACTGTAGAATTAGAATATTTATCAAATGTTATATGTGAATAAAGAATAAGTAAATTTTTGACAACGAACACAGAAAATAGATTGCGTAAAAAGAAAAATGATATAATATGTATATATGTACCTACATATAGTATGTACTTTGTAGGTTTATAATTAATAATAGAAAATTATTTATTTACAAATCCTGGAGGGAAACTTCGTTGTAGGAGCTAATTTATAGTAGAGTGAGTAGATATATAAGAGTGTGGACAATAGCTTCCCAGCCTGTGATTGGCGCCGCCATAGTTTGTCTAAATGTTCAAACGAAATGCATTGCGTTATATGGAGCGCGCGGCTCCTATTTTCTTATACTCTTTAAATCTAAAGGACCAGATAAGATAATAGCACCCCGTATTTTTTATGTTATTCCTGAATAAATTCTGCGTATTTTATTCCGCGACAGCATAGGTCTATCTATTATAGAAACATTTATACTAAATTCCAAACATTTCGCGGGCTAATATAACTATTTGTGCTGCATACTTGCAAGTATATTAGTGTTATACATTTCGCGAATCTCTTAAAATAAACACTGTTTATTATGCTTATTACATTTATTAATTCAAACTGTGCATTTTAAAATTATGTTTATACCGTAATATTTGAGCGCGAAATGTTTCGACTTTTGTTATAAATGTTTCTATAAAAGATAGACATATGCTGTCGCGGAATAAAATACGCAGAATTTATTCAGAAATAACATAAAAAATACGGGGTGCAATTATCTTATCTGGTCCTTTATATTTAAAGAGTATAAGAAAATATGAGCCGCGCACTCCATATAACGCAATGCATTTAATTTGAACATTTAGACAAACCATGGCGGCGACCAATCACAGGCGGGGAACCTGCGCTCTATGCTTTAGATAGGGACTACTCGTCGATTGTCCACACTCTTATATATCTACTCACTCTAATTTATAGTAGCTATATACATACGCCATTCGGGTTCTTAGCTCCAAATGCAAAATAAATTATTAAAGAACTTTAATAAATCGGTCATGAATATGGTGAACAACGCGTCATTTTTTAATAAGAAGAGATTTTTGAAGCAAAAAAGCTTGCATTTTAATTGTAATTTATCTCAATATTATATGGTTTTGGTAAGATTTTACATATTTTGCATACATACTGCATTCCAGTTCTTGAAAATGCGAAGATACTAATAGCTCATATACTAACTATAAATGTAGCTATGTATGAACCAATTTATAATTAAATAAATATATATAGTTATTTACTATAAATAAGTCTTAAAAAATTGGGAAAAATATTATTACTATTTGTTTATTTATTAAGAATTGATTCGCAGCCAAGTTGTAGTCTGAATAGAAAACAAATATTAGATTATATCAGCAGTAAAGCGGAATGGATCCACATTTCTTCCGCTGTTTGTTTAAGTAATCAAACTATCAGAAATTATTAGTGTCATACAGCCAGGAAATCATACGGGCTAAATACGAGACCAGTTGTTACACATATTTCATCTCATTTCAAGGACTATCTGGCGTACAGAAATATATAAATATTAGATTTTTTGTGTGTTGAGATGTAGCAAGAAACATCAAAATTAAATTCCGCCATTGAAGAATGTACAAATCAAATGAATATAATCAATCTTCAATTATTTAGTAATCTAAATAGATCAGTTGTTTGTAGATGAATGTAAAAAGTTCAATGCCAAATCAAAATACAATAATAGGTTAGCTACTTCTTATACATATGTTACAAACATATGGATAGTTAGATTTGAAAAATTATATTAATATGGTGAAGACAATTTCATATTAGTATTGTGCAAAAAGCCAGCGTAGCATTGAAAATAAATAATAATATTTTTTCGAAAATGTAATTATAAATTATTTATTTAAATAAAGCTATATAATCGTAAAATTTTTGAATAATTTACTTTTAAGTGGAAAAATATCGAAATTAAATTTAGAAGAAAAGAGAAAAAATATTAATTTTAGATTGGCAAGATCAAGATTGTAGAATAATATAGAAAATGTTACTAATGCAATAATTATTTGTAAAAAATGTCTTTGCCATAAAATCCATCAGATCAAATATGATCATATGGCTATGATCACGATTAACAAAAATATCATGACACGGTTTAATCTATGTTAAACAGATGCTAATAAAAGTGGTAATTATTTGATAACCACATGCACATACATAGGTACTCACGCACATAATAATAAATAAGGTTCGATTTAACCATACGCGCCTTGCGCATATTTAATTAAGCTAATGCAATCGTATACGCCTTGATGCAGTTAAAAAACATAACTACAATTTCTTCCTACATATTGTTTAGCCACCGGATTTAGTTCTTAACGAAAGATTTATTTAAATTATATGAGATCATAATGACATAATAATTTTAATAAAATATATGATTAAATAACTGATACTTAAACTGCGTTCAAAAATGAACCAGTTATAATGGAAACCTGCCATTTAGTTTAGTAACTATTCAAATATATTCATCTCTTTAATATAAAAATAGGAAACATTTTTCGATGGACAATTAATAAAACAAAAATATGTTGCGCTCTAAACTGTTATTTATGTACATACACATGTATATATTTTATAATTTGAGTAGAGTATTCAATTAAAAGCAACTTCAAAAGATTGCAAACTTATTTTAGAAATTAAGAAGAGTGAAAATTTTTTATGTACATAGTTTACTATGAATTTTTTCAATGAAATTGAAAGCCACATACAATTTTGTTAATTAAATAAAGTAGAAATGTACTCTTTCGATATCTTTAATCTATATTCGGTTCCGAAAAGAATAAGTCAAGCAATTTAAAATTGTTTTGATTTGAAATTATCCAGTCTTATTATAGCGATAAACACACGTGAAGATAAATACAAAATATTTGATTCATTTGTAAGACAATTTAGCACATGGACTTGAACTTTGAACTATCTGCGTGTTCAACCTGTGTGGTTCGACAGTAATAATGGAATTAGTGTGGGTGCGGTGAGTCTCACTCCTTCCTTCGCGTGACTCCTCAATTCAATTTATCTACCAAACCCTTTATGTCGGTGTAAAATAGGAACTGATAGAATATATGCGAAATTAATGGGTGTCAGATGAGAACAAATTGGCGCAAAGCGATTTCATACATATAAGCGTTTCAAGATCAAGAAATATTGTCAGATCATAACAATTGTTACATATATGGCCTACGTTCCCCATACAATAGCATTTATGTAAAGATCCTAAAGTAAAATGGAAAAACTGAATTTGAAAAATGTCACCAAATTTATATTATTCTTTAGAAAAGGAATAATAAATATTCTATTTCGTTTCGTACTTCGATTTTTAGAATACAGAACGATTTGGCAATCCGAAAATTTACAGTTTTATTTCACAACAGACTCAATAATACTTCTTTTTCATCTATCTTGCATCTTAAATTCCTCTCAACATTTATAACGGTATTTCAGCCAATAAAAAAATAGTTTCTCAATATAATATGTATTAATTAAAAATGCGATAAACAAAAACAATCTAAACAAAGTAGTATTTAAAATGTACAGTATAGATGTCTATCTTTAGTTTAAACGCAACAATAATGGAACGCCTGCGGAAAATAGCACAATTATTTTTAACAATTTTAACGAAATATATTACAAAGCACCGAATTATAACTAGTGAAATATAATGATATTAATAAACCTAGGCAAGATTTTACAGCGACCTAAATGGAATGACTACAGAAGTGAATAGCTATGTATAATGTTGTTGATAAAAGAACATTTACCTACAATTTATTACTTATAGATTGCAAAAAACATCATGCAAGCCATCGCTGTCAACTAAATAACCTTGTGTTATGATATGAAATTTCAAATGCGTGTTACAGTATTGCATTTCAGAAAATTCTATTTTATTTTTATTATTTAAACAAATATTGCCATAATATTTAATACTAAATAGATTTCTAATTGTCACATAGAGGTTTCAGGGTATGAATATAAATATTTTTAACCTCAGCGTTGAATTTAATTGTATGCAAATAAATTCATTGTGTTTATATTTGTGGGATGACAAAAACAGTTGTGTTTCTATATTTATATAGGCACGACATGGATACAAATAGAATCCTCTTTGCCAGTCCACCTTTATATTAGTATTGTAAAAATTAAATATACAATATGAGGGATATTATAAATATAGATTCATCTTATAAATATTAGTATTAACATGAAGCCATTTTAAAATTGCTATTGATATCAATTTCTATATAATTTTATTTTCTTTTTAAATATAAAAACTTGAAGTATAAAATAGTGCAACAGGTAAAGAATGTACAAAACAAAAAACTGATAGTAAACTGTAACAATTGAATTATACAATGATTTTGTAACGATTGATACAGTAATTTCTTATACACGGATGGTAATTACGATTAGATATGCATTTTATTTCTATTTTCAATGAATTATAATTTTTAAAAAAAATTCATTTTGTCCTTGACATCCCGTGCGCATGAGAGCGTTAAGTGTTCTGGGAATAACACAATGCAATATAATTATTTTTGAATTTATATTTATCTAAGTAAGGGTCAAAATTCGAAAATATACCTGAATAAATGGATTTGTTTGTCGGAAATGTAGGCGAATATTAAGTGTTAAGAGATTTATTTGCCAAACTAAGTGAAGCATAAAAAATACAAAAAATAAAATAAAAAATAACTGTGTAGTCTTACCAAAACAGATAATAAACTCGCATACGATATTTCATCGTTGTGCAATCAAGATACCTAACTGTAAAATAAACTGACAGACAATTCCAAAATGAAAAAAGAATCACGTAGACAAAGCCGCATTTGAATAAAATTGCTAGGTTCTTTCATTTTTTTTCTCTTGTTCGTTTGTTTCTGGTATGATGATTAGTTCACAAGTGCGTGACCATCACAAGTGATTCAAATTTATCACAGACGGAAATAGCCCTTATATGTTATGGTAATACAACACAAAATGGATGACGAATTTTGTCAGAACTAGTAAAGATAATTACGGAAGAATCTGTTTTTTTTAAGGCTTGGAGGCGTTCATGTTGAACAAAATGATATTACGAAATATTTTTTAAATGTGCAGAGAGAAATGTGATGAATCAAATAAAATGATAAAAAAGTAAATAAATTAAATATCAATTTCCAGGTATCGTTTGTAAACGGATGTTAAACTAAAATGTCATGTATATATGTACTTATGTATAAGGATGTATTTAATATTAGAATAGGAAACATTTGTCAAAGAGATATTTTAATGATTTGATCATATATGTATGTATAAACAAGATTTTCAATCCCATTAAATTAAAATTTTATTTTTAAACGGGGAACTTCGAACAGGTTTATTACAAAATCTTGTAGAAATTAAAGAATTATTTAAAAGTGCAATACAACTAATACAATAATAAATGTTTTGTTTTATTTATAACGTTTATCTATATATTTATGTTTTTTGTTTCAGATAAAATGGCCGGTCAGTTAAGAGAAAAGTTAGGAATCAGCGAAATAACAGCAAAAGATGGCAGCATGTGGAAAGCTCTCCTGGCAGAGTTTCTGGGTAATGTGCTCTTAAACTTTTTCGGATGTGCGAGCTGTATCAATATTCTTCCGGACGATCGTCATCCGACTGATCTAGTGCTAGTTGCATTAACCTTTGGACTCACTGTATTTGTTGTTGTTCAGGTATGAATTATAATCGTTTATTCTGACAATAATTGCAAATTTTGGGTAAATATAATAGAATAATGAACCATTGTAAAATGGCCATGAATGTTTCTAAATAGTAATTTATAAAGGTCTACAAAAAAAATAATTATAATGCTAATAATATAAACGTTTCATTATCATTCAGATGTTTTAATATCTTCAACGATTCATATCAAAGAAAGTAGATTCATAATTTCAAACTGGTATTATAACAATTCGATATAGACTTGTATAATAATAGTGTGTTCATGAAAACCTAACGGCTGTTGGAGAAACTGTGAACCTTTTAAACTACGAGTATAATTGCAAAAAATCAGTAAATCGTATTTTATGGCTTTTCATATGGCAGATTATTATTGTAATTCACTAACTGTAAGAAGTTATTTATAAATAATATTAAACGTAGTATTTTTTATACTATAAATACAGGGTACTACAAACCTTATTTTAAAGATTAATAATAAAAATGTTATATTTAAAAATGTTTTGCAAGTAAGGTTGGTTACTTGCAAAAAATTTAAATTGTAAAAAATACACCATTTTTTGATATCATAATTCGGATCATAATAACCGTTTCTTATTTATTATTACCATTCATTATTTTAATTATTAATAACTCTTTTTGTAAGAGCGACAGTTCCTTGATTTTTAAGTAAACGTTTTTATATTTTAACACAAGTTGAATAAGACCATATTAATTTTTAAATGCAATAATAGACGGTAAATAGTATATGCTTAATATTGATTACATTCTACACCATTTTTATTTCACATTAATTCTTTATTTAATTATTTCGAGGCTGGGATAGTCTCTCATTTGTATTCATGGTTTTATTAAAATACAATATATAATTAATACTAAAAGTGAATCACAATTTCAATAAAAACTTTTTGTTTAATTACCTGAATAACATTATTTATTTATGATTCATTTATGTTATTGTATTTTGAAAATAAAGTGGAATTTATCTCACAAAAAAAAAATAGACGTAGACACACCTTAATAACAATAATTCCTACTCTTGATCGAAACCTTCAACTTTAATACTTGACCACAAAACTAGTTGTTGATATAAATTACTTCGTAGAATACTCTTTTACGATGAATAAAAGTCAGGGTTTTGTTATTCTTGGTATTATTAACAGTATTCATTTTAAGAAATTCATATTTTTATTGCGATCCAATATTATACATGATAAACCATTTGAGAATCATAGGTAATATTTTCAAGAAAGCAATTATAAACATTTTTACTACAATTATACATATATACATATATCATCATTGTGTCCACTCAAAATAAATTGATTTTGTGGAAATGATTGATGATGTTGTGTCGGTTTTGTATCTGTGTTATACGAAATACTTTGACTTTGGGTAGTCATATTAGAAATAAACAATAATATTTACGGTATATTCATGTAAACTTCAAAGATTATATAAAATGAACCAGATATTTGCACAGTTTATACAATATTCACAACATGGTATACAAATAAAAGATATTTTTAATTCACTCACCATCTAAAAGATTTTGAAGGACTACTGGGAGCAGCATATCTGGTGATATTTGTTTTTGTTATGTGGATGTAGTTTAGGATTTGCTTCTGGATACTAATTTCAACAGATTTACTCTAATTTTTATTGCTTTACACTAACGAAACACAGGTAAAATAAAAATCCAATCATTATGACGTTATAACACTTAAAACAGGAACGTCTTATACAATAATACTAATATCAATTGGAATTCCGTCTGTGTGTGTTCACACGAATGTTCTGCAGCCAAAACGGCCCATATAAATGTACATATATTTTTTACAGTGTATGGTAATTTCATAGTAATACTGCAGCCATCCATACCAATAAAATTCCAAAAGGGAATATATGTATATATAATAGGATATTTAAAAATTCCTATCACAATTTCATCCATTGTAATATATTACAGGCAAATGATTACGCAAAATGTATGTCTAATACGCCTGTTTATTTACAGACCATTGGACATGTAAGTGGTGGCCATATAAATCCTGCGGTTACAGCAGGAATGATGATCACAGGAAGAACTCCGATTATTCGAGGTGTTTTGTATATGATTGTCCAGTGTATTGGAGCTCTAGCAGGATCTGCCATACTTAAGGTAATAAACGAAAATCATATAAAGTCATGTCGCATTGCGTATTTTCAAAATAAATCAATTTTAAAGTGTTGACATTTCCTCTAACAATTCATTAAAGTAGTTCTCCTGATTCATGTAATTACATGAATCAGTAGAACTACTAATTACTAAAATTGTCTAATTTGTATTGTTATTTTGAAAAAGGCCTTAACTCCGGACACAGTTCAAGGAACATTGGGAACAACTGGTCTTTCAGGGGATGTATCACCAGTCCAAGGATTCGGCATGGAATTTTTCTTAGGGTTCGTTCTGGTTGTTACTGTATTCGGTGTTTGCGATGAAAATCGTCATGAAAACAAAGCTATTGGACCATTGGCAATCGGTTTAGCGGTAGCGTTAGGACATATGGCCGCTTTAGATTACACCGGCTCCAGCATGAATCCGGCCCGATCATTTGGTTCGGCTGTCATCGCAAATGTGTGGGACAATCATTGGGTAAGTTTATATTTATTGCTATTTTGTCAGATTGTTTACGATAGGTTTGTAACAGGTTTCTTAATATGTGGGTTGTTATTCAAAAAGTATAGTAAATTTTGAAATAGCAAATTGCTTTTAGTGACGTTATAATAAAAATACTATTTAAGTTTTGATAGCTTTGTTTTGTTCAGTGTTATGTTCAATCTTCGTAAACTTGGCATGGAGAATTTTAATTGTTTATATTTACTTTGGAAGAAATACTATTTTTAAATATACATTCATATGTATGTAAATATATACAATTGCATGATCTCTTTATTTTTCTGTAAATATCATTTTTTGCCACAACTAGTTCAAATATTTTAAAAAAAGATAATATATTGCATATTTGAGAATCAAGACAATGTGTTTTATGGTAATTTTTCAAATTTTATAGTTTAAATAAACATAATAAAATGCACATGCAGGTTAGCACGTAAACTTCGAATTGTTTTTGCAGAAAAAATAAATATTTTCCTCGCTAATTTTCTCAATTTCTGAATTAAAATCAATTCAATACATACCTTTTTGTTTCTATTATTATCATTGACAAACAATTATATCAATATAAAGTACTTCTATTAAATACTCCCTAAATATCTCTTTTATCCTCATTAAATTCCCACGATAAGAAAACTATGTTCATTAGAGTTAACAGAACCGTGTTTTTTCAAAGCTATAGTAATAAAAGAAAATTAAAATAGATTGAGCTAATGTTATTTTTTGTGCGTTCTTCAAATTCGGTGACGAAACTCATACCATAAGAATGTTAAATATGTAAGATATTAATTATAAATGACCACAGATGAAATAATTGTCGCAATTCTTTCATACGCCTTAAATACCACTTAAATTTCCCCTATTTTAATCCTTTTTGTAAAACTGTTAATTTGTCTATGACACCAGTGGTACAGTACAGTGCAGTAAAAAGACTACCGTTTTATAGACTAGATTTCTTTTGTGTTTTTTTTCTAACTAAAGTACATTGCCCCGATGCAACTACATTATATACTCAGTAGTAACGTAGCATTTCCGTTCTTATGGCGGTTCAAAGACCGAGAAGAGACGTTGATGATGGAACTAATGGTTAAGTAATTACAACTACAACACAAAGGGCTCAGCAAAAAGATAGATAGATGAACTTGTTAATCGGGTTTTGTATTTATTTATTTGTTTCTGAACATATTCTTAACATACTACATTTTTTAAATTCATTTAAATTCATTAATATATAATAAAACCAATTATATTATCAATCGATCATTGTTATAAAAATAAATTATTAATACGAGGATAGATTTTTAAATAAATATTTTAATCACATAGCTGTATTAAATTAAATAAGTTTATATCCCTACATACACAACACATACATACATACATACATACATACATTCGTGAGAGCTCCTATACGAGGTTTATTGTAAACTTATATTTATTTGAAATAATCGTAAATTTTTAAATATCTATTATTTGATTTCGTCTTCTTCGGCGTATAAATACATCTGTATATAAATGCTATATTTTCCACAGGTATACTGGGTAGGACCAATTCTGGGTGGAATTTGCGCTGCTTTAATTTACACTCATGCATTCACCGCCCCAACACCTGCAGTCCGAATTATAGAACGGTACACAGCCGTGCAAACTGAAGAAAAAGAGGTACGTCACAAAACTAAAGTTTAAAAATAATAATATTATTTATTTGAATAACTAATCATAAATAAAATGTAATTTTTATTATTGTAAAAGCATAACAAAATATGGAACATAAGTACTGATCCTAATGTAAGTTTTTATACATACATATATTGTATTGTAAAGAACAAATTTTGATAGAATGTATTATTAAACAAAAAGGGTACGGATTCTTTTTAATATGGAATCATTCATCATTTTAATATGTTGAAAACATACAATATTCCTAAATCTATCAAAAAAATATTCAACAAAAGGTACAATGTAAATTCTATCAAAAAGAAAAGAAAAATGATTTAGACAACATAATTAATACCAACATGTTCTATATCGAAATTACTTCACTTTTGCGTAAGAATTTACTACAACAATATTACAACTGAATTTCGACCACGTATACACATTATACTTTTTGTTGAATGCTATATTTCTTAATAATAATTAATAATAAACCTAATTTAATATCAATTTGGTTTTGTTTAGCTATGGTATTCTTTTTTAAATGAGCGTTACTAACAACTTTTAATTTTCAGTTGAAACGACTGGACGGAAACGGAAGTAAAACCGACGTCGCTCTTGCTTAAAAAAAAAACATACAAACTCACCGACTTTTTAATTATTTCATCATCTCAACTCATACTTTCCATCTATTTAGTTCACATAGCCATTATTTACTGCTAACATGCAACGTTTTAAGCTTTGAAAAATGCGTGTTCAATAGATTTTAATTATTTCTTTTAAATAATCATGTTTATTATATGTTTAATATTTAAGTTGCTATATTTACGTACAATTTCACGAAATCAAGTACCTCATACCACTCGTAATTTATATAATATGATAGTACGATTTTAAATGTGTATATTATTTTAATAAATAAAATTTATATTATTAAAACTATGTGCCATTATGCTTTCCTTTTATTATTAGACCTATGAAATTATAGTGGTGGATAAGACTAACATGTTCTCGAATTCATATTATAAATTAAGGCATTTACGAACCAGTTTAAGTTCTGCTAAAGTATATTTGTGCAAACAAAAAATCATTTATCTTCTTTTGTAGTTCTTTTCATCAGTGTTCGCGTCGGTTTGTTTCTAAAAAATATTAGAAACAACAAAATAGCAATCATAAAAATGATTATGAAACAAACTTTCTGGAATAAATGTACAAACGCTTTAATAATGAACTGTAATTCCAACTAAGGGATATTAATTTCGTACTCTTAATTCTGTAGGGACCAAGAAGATTATCATTTAATTTATACCAGAATTCAAATATATTATAAATTTTGGAAGATCGTGTTCTATTTAAAATGCAGATGCGAAAGATTCGGCCAAGAATACCAAGCTATCATTATAAAATTATACTTTAGTAACTGTTTAGACCTCAAAGTTAGTGCTCTTCATAATGAGAATAATCTAGATCACGAAACACTAAATAATTGGAATCAAAATTAAAGAAATACAATGAGTATTTGTAAAAATTATACCAAAGTTTAAATATGTAATCTTTATTTATAAATACAGAATACAAAATATTAGTTTGGTATTATAATTTCTTCCTGCACCAACGGTATTTCTCCATCCTCCAGATCGATATTTGCCTCACGTTTTGTTACCACAGTAGTGGGTATCATCTGCACGTGCTGCATCTTAATTTTATCACCCTCCTCATCTCCTTTCATAATTTTCTTAACATATGTACGAACTGGTGCTTTCGACACAGGCAACGGATCAAAATCGGATTCAATCGCAAGTTTTTGCTCTGCATCTTTGCCAGCAGTCTTGATCTGGTTTAACTTTTTCAGATCCCAATTTGCACCTTTATTTTGCAAGACAATGGTAGAACCTTTCACTTCAAGTTTTCCTCGTTTGGCCATCGCCTGGTATTCCGCTTTGGTCATCATCAACTTTTGAACTCTGATCATTTTTTGGCCAAGTTTCATTTCTACGAACCCAGATTTTTCAGTCATTTGTTCTAAAGTTTCTTTTGAAATACCTAAGTTTTCAAGTGTAGTAATTTTTGTCACCGATTTTGGTGGATCGGCTTTTGGCTCATTGATCGATAATAGTGGTTCTGGAGTTCTTGACCTTTCTTGAAGTGTATTTAGGATTATCGGTTCCGGTTGTAATTTAGGTTCTCCTGTTGATTTTCTTTGATAGACTCTGACATTATCATTTCGAATAACCGGTTGAATAGTTCCTGTTTGAATTTTAACCAGCTGTTCTGGTTCTTCTTCGGGTTCTGATTCATTTTCTTCTGAATCGGGCCCTAATTCATCGATTAAGAAATCGGCATAATTTTTAATCTTAGTTTCTCTTTGTGATCGCCGCACTGGTACTTCTTCTTGCGGATCCTCCTCCACTGCGTCTTCTACATATTCATCTTCTTCCTCCTCATCATAATCAGCATGTTTAACTTCGTGGTCCTCTAACTCTTCTTGCGACTCAAACGAATAATCACATTTATCGCAAGGATACGGTAAGCCGTACAAATGAGTGGTAACGTGTTCCTTAACCGTTTTGGCGTCTGTGAATTCTTTATTGCAAATGAGACACTTCAAATTGACCATTGAGTGAATTGCGGTGTGGTTGACTAAAGAATCCTTACGGCGAAAAGACATAGAACACACGTCACATTTGTGTTCACCAGGATCGTTCAAGGTTGCTTTCCGGTTGTAATGATTTCGTAAGTGACGGGTTAGGTGATGACTGAGGAGGAAAGTTCGCGGGCAAAGTTTACATGGAAATGGCCGTGCACCAGCGTGGGTAGTGACGTGGCGTGCTAGTTTTCCAGCAGTCGTAAAGCTTTCCTCACAATAGTTACATTTGTATGGATTAGCCTCGGCTGTATGTATTGCTTCGTGTCGCTCTAAACCTTGTTTAAAAGCAAAGCATTTATCACAACGATCACACTTAAATGGTCGTTTTTTCTTGTGCGTCAGCATATGTGCATCTAAATCCTCCGAAGATAAATATGTCTTGTCGCAGTAAGTACAAAGATACTTTGGAACAGATACATGAACTTTTTCATGGCGATGTAACAAAGTAGCTCGTGAAAATGATTTCTCACAAATGACACAAGCGAACGGCTTTTCGCCAGTGTGGACCAAAAAGTGTTTCGATAAATCATGTTTCGAAAAAAACTTCTTTTCACATTCGGTACACGTGAATTTTCGTTCCCGTGTGTGTTGGCGCATATGGATATCCAATAGTTGCTGCAAGGGAAAAGAACGTTCACAATGAATACAAGAAAAACAATGGGTGGTCACTTGTTTAGGCTTGGCTTTTGGAATTTCAACTTCGAATGTTTCTGAGTCTAACGAATCGACGCGTTCGAACTCTTCACTTGTTTGTTCAAACGGTTCCAAGTGATCATCAGATTTTATTGTTTCCGTGGCTTTATCCTCCATTGTTTTAACTATGTTTTCTTCTTCATTTGGTTTTGCTCGTTTTTCTATTTGTATGTTTTCTGGCTCTGCAGCGCGTTTTACAGCGTTTGATGATGGCTGTAAATATCTATGTTAGTAATTTTTTAAACACTTGACAGTCTAAACCAGTGTTTACCAGTAATATTTCTTCTTTTTCATGTTTAGCCAACACCCCAGTGGCTAGATATAATTTTAACGAATCATCCGAACGTTTGCACATCGTTTTGAATGAATAAGACATCCTGGTTTGTAATTGGCAATCATCGCAAATCAGCTGTGGCATCCCATCGCTTGCGAAGACCTTTTATAACAATTTTTCTTTTAGATATGATACAATGTCAGGACACATTATAAAATTTTATATATGTATATATATATATATATATATATATATATATATATATAAAATTATATTTTTAATTTATATATTTTTTTAATTTAATTATTGGTGATCATAAATTTTCGGGCATAATGACCAAGATGACCAATGTGTTTGACAGTTGTGATAGGGGCTATAATTGGACACCAAAGTGAGCAGTGCAAGAAAGTGAACTGATTCTATGCCAAAACGTATCACTCTTGGAGGTAGAATCTTTTGTTTTGTGTTTATTAAAACTGTATTATGATTGTAACTGTTATTTAAAAATTATTATTACGAGTTAGCCGAAGAATTTACTTCGTAAGATATGATAGATATTTTGTTTCTTCGAAATTTTTGAAATAAATAAACAGCTAATCGGTTCATTACCGCCCGGCGTAAGAACTAATTTTTGTAGTATATTAATTTCACCGCCATAGAGAGAGTTGTTAATTTCGTTCACGAAAAACGCATATAATTCGTGCAATTTTCCAAGCAAACGCAGCATATTGCGCATGTGCAGAGGCGAATTTAACATAAAATGCATTTTCAATTTGAAAATATAGCTTTATTAAAGATGTTCGTAATTTCATAAACACTATAGCATAAAGGTTATTCTATTGCCCCTAACACATTCATTTTTTTCATTGATTCATCGACAAATGCAAGTGTAATGTATCAAAATAAATGAGCCTCCGATTCTGGCTATAAGGTTAACATGTCTCTCAGCGTTGAATGCGAACGAATTCGATCCCCGCGTCTTTTGTCAAGTGCTTACTTTTTTTGCCTATTATGATTATGGTGTTTGCGTCCATCTAGTAATGACATATTAAACTATATATGCTTTTAAGCAACAGATTTTAAGTAAACAAATATTGATTGAAGAACATGTAGTATAGCCAAGCAAATCATTCGTTAAAATGCATATTGCAACAAAAATGATAAAGAATACATTTATTTGATAAAACTCCCCGGTATACAAACCTCGATGGTAACGCAAGCCATTATTTGCAATGGTAGAGGCATGCCAGGTTTGTTGCGTTCGTAAATGTTGCTCAGCGGTTCATTTGCAGTCAAACAGAATCTGCATATTTGCATAGCTCGCAATGTAAGTGCTCGGTCTTCCATTATTACGAATAACACAACAAATCACTAATCACTGTATTTCACAGGAAATATTTCAACTGTCAGATGAACCTGTGAAATGGTTACCCAAAGTACCACTTGCTGCTGCTACCACCAATGCAAAACGAAGCGCTGCCATAGCATATAGCTTAGTCCTTTACACATTAGATAGCACTACACATATTATAAAATCAACTACGCTATGCTTGCAGGGAGTATGTGTCGCTGTTTTATTATTACAATTATACATCATTAAATAATTATATTTTCGATTTTTGTTTAGCCGCACTGAATTACACTTCATTATACTAATCATTATTTTAAACTTTCGCTATACCACTAAAATACTGCGCCTTTAGAATTTTACGTTTTCGTATCACACATTTATTGTAAAAAATAAGTTTATATCATGCTTCTGGAGTAAAATTGTAGTTTATTGCAAATTTACAAATATTAAATGTATTAAAATTATTGATGATTTCGATTTAGATTTTTACATATAAATGCTGTAGATACTTGCTTCTTTACTTTGCCCATTTTGTGACCAATAAATAAATTTTTTATTTTTTTTTATACATTTAATTAAATTCAATTTACTAGTTTTTAAATAAATAATATATCTTACAAACTATCACAAGCAACAGTAATAAGCAATAATAATAAATTAGTATAATTTTACCTTCAGTATTTAAGTGATAGAGAAGTCCATTCCAGGTCTGAGTATGGGGAAGCTTAAAGACTTTTGTGCATGCAAAATTTACATTCAAATTTGAAGTAGTATTGTTGAAATGTTGAAACTAATACTTTGTTGATTCAACGTATAAGTAATTTCTAACAGAGTTGGCGAACATTTCTGACTTAGCAACTCTAATGATTTTGTTAATAACATAATATAGTTATTTTTCATAATAATTCCGAGGTGTTTTAATTTCATATTTTATTAACAAATATTTAATAAATATATTATTGAACTAACTAAGGTGATAAGAACCTATTTTCGAAACTATACTTTAAATTTACCAACAAAAGAAAAAATTATAATAGCTTTTGCGTTGATTTCAACTTTCCGATATTTCAGATGCCATTGGTAGAATCAAGGTTAAATCAAAAGATTATAATATATAGGTATAAGTAAAAAGTATAACGGATTGCCATGTAGCGTTATGGCAGACAACAAATATCACACATACATACAAATATAAACACACGTACGTTTATAGAAATAAAGAGAACGTTTCTTTATAAACGTGAGTCGCAAACGTGAAACAGTTGTGTTGAAGTTCTTGCAAGAGTCAATCGTTCACCGCAACGAACAAGCAACCATGGCTCTTATTTTCAAGCTGACTATATTGGCGATTGCTATCGGTAAGTTAGAAACCATTAAACATTGTTTTAAACAAATGAATATGATTTATACATAGAACAATAATACAAACACACTTAAGAGGGAACATTTCCTATAAAGGTACATACAGGCATATAAATACATAATACATATGTTAGTTTTTCTTTAAAGTATATTTAAAAATGTAAATATTTATACATTATAGACAATAATAGCGTTATATGTATTTTGTAACACAATAAATTTCATAAATTTTTTAAGTATTTTCTTCCTTTTGAATAATTTAATAAAACAAATTTAAACAAATGCATAATACAGGGAATTAGTGAAATTTGTTTGTAATCTAAACTATGTAATTTTTAAATATTTATGAAACAGAATGTTCAAGAATTGATTCGAACTGATCTTAAATAGTAAAAGAAATGAAAATCTTGATTTCTCAACCTTGAATAATGGCATTGTTAATTAATAGAAATGCCTTGAAGCTTAAAGTTATATAAAATCAGAATGTGAACCAGTTTCCAAATTAAAAACTTTCATTCGTTTATGGCGCATATTTATACCAAAATAGGCTAGTTGTAAATTTAATAATAATAATAAAAAAAAAATTTTTACTAAACAATTAATGATTTTGCTAATTAATAATAAAAGATTTATGTACCAATTTTATTTATTATTTTCCTGTAATGTAAATCATATTTTCTTTATGTGGAGTTTCTAATTGCATTATGGTGATCTAACTCAATACTCAATGTGGTATTAAGAAGAAGATTAATTCTTGATATTTTAAAAGTTTATGTTGTCGTTTACTGTAACAAATTAGAAATGCATTAAATTTCGTAAAAATAAACTTTCAATTCTGTGTTATATGACGCCTTTGGCCGACCATAATGCACTGTATGTGTTGACCATTCTGTACACGTGCAATAGAGTTCAAACTGCCACGGTACTTGTGAAATTTGTGAAAGTGATCCTTAAGAATTCCGACTACAAAGGTCAACCAGTGTCTTGTTCGAAGAATGACAACAACAAAAATCCTTGTCTGTATTATAAGCATCAACTTTGAATCTACAATACTGTATAAATTATATACATGTTCGTTTTTCATACGGGCTTATGCCTGTATTACTATATACATACATGCATATGTCCTTTTTAACACACATATAGTCAATTTAAACTCAGATTACATAAGATGATTACGTTCAAGTCTAATTTCGAAACTAGACTATATTTTCGCTTTACTTCTCAATAACGGTATTAAAATTACGAAGCTTTTATAACAGTATTTTTCATTTTGTATCTTTTCATATAGTAGAAACAATACAAGAAAATAAACATTAATGCTTACCCTCTTTATGCTATTGCGTAGATATTGACAAATCTAATAGTTATTTTAATTATTATGCTGTTTTATTTACTTAGGGTTGGGAAATTCGTATATTTTTCAAATCTTATGGGAACACACTATGATTCAAACGATAGTATATACATACATATGTAATAAATATCTGAAAATGTGTTAATTTGGAAACTTTATTTCATCCTTTCTCTATTTATTATTTGTTTTCATTGTGATGAAAGTTAATTGTTCTTCAGTATTACTGTTTTTGTTCATTTAATTACGCCGAAATTTATTATTTCTCTATTAAGAAGGAAATAACAAATGTTTGCTTTCATTAACTCATCTCTGTTAATAATTTAAGGGTTAATTGAATTCTCATTTCGTAGGTGTAATAGCAGCTCAAGCACAACGTAAACCAACGAAGAAACCAAATACTAATCGCGATTCAGATGAGAGTACGTCTGACGAATGCCCGGAGCCAGATGGCTTTTTCGCCGACGCCGAACAATGCGACAAGTTCTACGCTTGCTCCAGTGGCGTAATAAAGGAAAAACTCTGTCCCGATGGTTTGGTTTTCAATGATTATAGTTCAGAATACGAAAAATGTGATTTACCTTATAACATTGATTGTTCAGCGCGTCCTGGACTACGTAAGTTTTGTTCCTTTTAATTCATTAGCCGATATATGTATGTATAAGTTAACCAGTAAATTTGATGAATACAAAAATTATATTAATCTTGTATGTTCCATAAACAAGTTTTTCTTTTTAGTTTAGTGTAAAAATACTTGCTTAAAATTATAATAATTAATTCATATTTTTACTCTTTAATTCAGAGGAGCCTCAACCATCTCAACATTGCCCAAGAAAGAACGGTTATTTCGCTCACGAGGACGGAAATATATGCGACAAATTTTACTATTGTGTCGATGGTAAATTTAATATGATCACATGCCCTGATGGATTAGTCTACAATGAAAAATCTGGAATCTGCACTTGGCCAGATGAGGCCAAAAAGAAGGGATGTTCTTCTCAAGGTAAGCAATTAAAAATGATGTTACTTCTCATACATACGTATTTCATGGCCAATAAAATCAGCCAAAATTGATTACTATTTCAAAGAACTGCCAACATTCTTTGAATGAGCATATTCAAATGAGTTCGAAGAATCATACATATTTATGACGCCACGTTAGCAGTTTGGTTTCATCGGAATGTTATGTAATATAATGTTATAATATATTCATGTAGCATCCAGGTAACGCCAACACGTTAATTTCCCATAGTTGCAGACTGTCTTAATCTTCAACTCACATGTACAAATATCAACACTTTGGAATTATACATACATATGCTGCTAGAATGCAGTATAATTTTACATTATAACGCATGTGCATTTTGGTTTATTTTTATTATTATTTCGATTATTAAAGTTTTATGCAACCCCGCAAACAGTTTTAATCAATCAAGAACAACTTTCTCTTCTATACTGCAAAATGTAATATTCCATGATGTTTGTACCTTAATTTTTCATTTATTTAATAAGCAATATCTTGCTTGTCCAACCCTTTTCTGGGTCGTTGGCGTAACGAAATTTGTACTGCTCCCACACGCCTCCCGCAAGCTCAGAGTAAAATTGAATCCAACTTTCATTATCTTTGTTGTTTTGTAATTTTTATTTCAAATTTAGATATAGATGAATTTCGAAGATAGATAATTTCGAAGATAAAAATATATAATACATAAATCAACAAATTCATTAAACCAATTTATTTTCTTATATTATTTTTTGTTAACATTATCAAACTTATTAATAATTATATATTCTATTTATTTTACGATTTGAATAACTATTACTTTTCTGTTCAAAGTATATTTTACAAATTTACCTATATTGCAAATTATTAAAACATATTATGTTATACATTTAAATAGTCTATAATTATTTAAGACTTTGATGTAAATTCTGATTTTAAATCATGGGCTTCGATCTAGTTCTATATAAGTATATACTACATGTAGATCATTAATTTTAAATATGTATTTAGGTAACTAATGGATTGTTTGTTTTACTATTGTAGATGTATTTGCATTCGATTGCCCGAAGGTCGACGAAAAAGAGGGCTTAACACATCCCCGCTATCCCGACCCTGAAGACTGTCAATTTTTCTACGTGTGTATCAACGGTGTTACACCCAGGCGTAATGGATGCAAACTTGGCCAAGTATTCAATGAGGCCACCAAACGTTGTGATTGGGCACGATCAGTTCCAGAATGGTACAAACATTATTCAATTTAGAATCGCTGACATTTTTCTGTTTAATGAAAATGAACCAGTACATTTTTAAAAGGCTTAAAGCTCTGTATTGGAATCATATTTCATCATGCATTGTGCTATGAGCTCCACAAAAAAAAAATTAATGTTTTTAAATCAGTATAATTCTGTAAATATTTTACGTAAATATGTACAGTTTTCTTCGGTGAAACATATGATCGTATAACATGGATAGATGAGAATGATGAATGATGAACTTACGTATGTGTGTGTGTTTTATTGCCTATCTATTTAAATTAATATTTTTTATGCATATTGATATATATCATTATATGATGTAATTATGTAAATGTATCTTTTGTGCCTACAGCAAGGACTGGTACAAAGGACAACTGACTGATGCACAATTGGCGGCCTTAGAAAACCCACCCACTCCCAATCCTAATAAAGTTTCACACAGAAAGGGCCAAAGAAGACCACAAGAAGAATGAACTAGATATTAACTATTTAGAATTATGTTTATAGTTTTGTACATTTTAATAATAAAATTGTTTGAAAATATGGCTTAGTTTATTAATTGATAGTTTTGTAATTTATTCGATGAACATTGATTGGGTCTTCGTGTATAAGGAAGTGCATTTGTAATTAACAAATTTCCGGCGAATGTGAAATAAACGACATATTATTTCAATGATATAATATTCAATATTGTGAAAATATTACATTTTGTATTACGAGTTTTATAAAATATATTAGTAATATTATATGATAAACAAACATAAAATATGAAAAAGCTATAGTAATATTTAGTAAAATAGTTTAAATGGTTACAACTTTTATAGACTAATTGATTTCATTTAAATTAGTTATCAATGGCAGAGTTTTATCACACAAAACCAGTTGAAACATTATATTAAGACGGATTAACAAATAAATAAAAAATAATATTTGATATAAATATAATTTTTTATTAGTTGTAATTAAAATGACAATCTACTCAAACGTTACGATAGGTAACTTTTAAAACTTAAACACTTTTGGTAGCTGCAACTAATACGTGCAAAAAAAATTTAAATCTACGACTAACTTTCACTAGATGTATTACAATTCGTGAAAGTAAAACTTTAGGTATCACGATGAATTAATTTAAGTTTTTGATACAAATGTCTAGCCCATATCCTCTGATTTCTTTTCTCACAGATTATTGAGTTTAATCAATAATTATATAACTGAATACCGATGATTGTGAATATAGATGCTAATTGGTTCATAATTAAAAAAAAAACTATAAATATTCAAAAAGGAAGCGATAAATTATGTATTAATTAAAAAGGCGATTTCGGTGAATACCTTTCGAAAAACATTGTGGTTGTTAATAGTTTATAATTTTTTTATAATTATGGTTGTTGGGTATGTAAATGAACCGGCAGTTTTTAGAAAGTATTTGATGAAATGGTCAACCAGTAACCTTGCCTGAAGTCGGAGGTTAGTCTTGTCACCAACATAAATGTCGAGCAAGAGACACTGACCTTGTTAGTCAAGGCTTAAAATGTGCATTAAAAATTTATAATTAATTTAAAAACTGACACTGCTCCAGAAATATAATAGGCTAGTCCAGGGACAGAACTCTGTTAACCGCTCCCAAGAGGAATTGTTAGTATTTAGTGCTTATATTTGTTCTTGACTTCCATACCTGTATTCACAAAAATTTTAAACTACTCGTAAATCGAAGCACCTTTAATTTCAACTGAATCAGTTGGTGATAATTTTGTATATATGTTTCTTAGTATGAATGCAGTGTTATTAGTCTTCGAATTTACCCTCTGAAGTGTAGCACCATCTTTCTCAAACAATGGATGGCGCTTATATTATATTAGTGAGGGCGCCAAGGTACTATAAGTTCTTCTTTCTCATCAGTATTATAAATCTACTTCAACTAAATTCTATAAATACCGCTACACAAAATATATTTATTTGCATTATATTCTTGAAAATGTTCACTCTGATGCTACAACAATTAAAAAATATCTGCAGTGTCATGCACCGAACTTTCTTATACGCATATGGGTTAAACCACATCGTTGTTACCTTATTTTTCTAATTTATAATATTTGTTCTAACCTTTAGATCGCTTTTACAGTAAATATATTTCTTAAAAATAATATTAAATGTCAAACTTCAAATTATTTAATTCTATTTTGTTAAACAATTGACAGGCGCAGATGATACGATTTATGTAAAAATATATATAATAAGCAGAATTTTATTTTGAAGCCAGTACTCTTAATGGAAAAATAAATCTAACAAAAGTTGTGCTAAATATAAATACCTTTAATTTTTGTTTTTAAAATTTTTCTGTAACTTTAACCATTGTTTAGTAATTGCAGAAATTGCAAAAATTGACTAGAGTAAACAGGCACTTCCGCTTTGCATATTTTTTTCAAAAATAGGAGGTGCACACCTCAGGCATATGCAAACCTTAAGTTTAAAGTTTCAAAATTTTAGCTTCAACCGTTTAGGCTGTAGAGAACATACACACACACAAAAACACACACACACACACACACACATACAGACGTCATTCCAAAAATAGTTGGAATCGATTCAGGGAAGATCAAAATGTATATTTCCGTTAAAATCTCGAGCTCGAAATTTTTCATGATTACAATACTTACTTATACTGCGTATAAGAAAGTAATTATCTGCAGTGTCATGTACCGAACTTTCTTATACGCTTTTGGGTTAAACCATAACGTAATTTCATTATTTTTCTAATTTATAATATTTGTTCTAACCTTTAGATCGCTTTTACACTAAATATATTTCTTTAAATAAATATTAAATGTCAAACTTCAAATTATTTAAGTATATTTTGTTAAACAATTGGCAGGCGCAGATGATACGATTTATGTAAAAATATATATAATAAGCAGGAATTTATTTTAAAACAAGTACTCCTTTTGGGAAAAAAAAATTCAAACAAAAGTTGTGCTAAATATAAATACCTTTAATTTTTCATCATACAATTTTTCTGTAACTGTAACCATTTTTGAGTAATTGCAGAAACTGCCAAAAATTACTAGAGTAAACAGGTACTTCCGCTTTGAATATTTTTTTCAAAAATAGAAGGTGCACACCTCAGGCATATGGAAATCTTAAGTTTAAAGTTTCATAATTTTAGCTTCAACCGATTAGGCTGTAGAGAGCAAACACACAACACACACGCAGACGGACATCATTCCAAAAATAGTCGGAATTGATTCAGGGAAGGTCAAAACGTATATTTCCGTTAAAATCTCGAGATCGAAATTTTTCATGAATACCATACTTATACTGCGTATAAGAAAGTCACAATAATATTATAGAATTAATTATTTTATATTGTTCAAAAAATGTCTATTTCACAAAAACTATGCGACGATAACATAAAACACATAACATATATTTATTGTTATAAATAAAAGTTTTACAATAATATTTATATGTAGAAATAAAGAATAATAAAGCATACCTCATTAAAAACGTTTCAACTTGTGGGCTTATGAAATTTATTTGGCATTTAATAAGTATATTAACGATTTGCTAATAATATCAAACCTATGAAACTATGACCAATAAGAATAATATTACCGTACTTCTGACAAACTGTGTTCAATATATTTAATAGAAGTGAATTTATAATTGAAATGCTGTGTACGTAATATTTTATATTCTATACAGATAAACGCATAACAGTAGTTCTATCAAATTCCTCATAGAAATAGTTAATGTGACAAAATATAAAAGAAAATATCCGAAGGCTATTGTTACCTTGATTTGTAAACTGCATTCTACTTGACCATCATAGTCCCTATAGGTCGTAATGACTGAAAATACATACAGTTAATTGAAATATTTTTGAAACCATTTATATTCAGATAGCCGAAAGGTTATTACATTTAGAATTTGTTTATCATATGCATATCTTGAATGGTATTTTTAACTATAGAAAGGTGTTGATTAACAGTTTATTTAAATTGCAGTTAGACAATAATAATATTTAATAAAATCAAGAATGATTGGTTATAAGATTTTTAAACCTACTATATCAGAAAGGCTTACAGTATATTTGTATTTCAATCTGTTAGACTTAAATATTTTATGCATAAAGCCGCATTCAAGAAGTTAGTAAATTTGGCGGGCAACTATAATTTTAAGGTTAATAATACTCGCTGTAGCTTCCGTGCACTACTTCTCATTCATTGCACAAGCATCAGATGCAAATATAATAAAATTATGCTTTCACATAAGAAAGATTGGCAAATATTTGAAAAACAGATTAATTTCAGTATCGTTGGGCAGGTCAAATTTTGCGTGTGACAAGGCTTTCTATGTTTTTGATTAAACAATAAATTTCTCGAAAGAAAGGAGAAATTTTATTTCTTTCTTGCTTAAACAAATAACTATATATCGATGCAGTTGATTAGCTGAGTGGCACATTATAATTTAGTGAAAATAAGCTTCATTTATTTGTTTTCATTTCAACTTAAAGTGAAGGAATCAAATTTCTTATAAATAAATACAAATATTGTTCCAATTTACTTAATTCAACAAAATGATAGATAATAAGAATAATGTTCGTAAATAATAATTTATTGAGTAGTACTTAATTGAATAAATAATGTGCTATTAATTATATTTTATTGTCAAAAAGCAATACATTCATTTAAGGAATTTATGACTAATTTACCAGGAAAAATCAACGTAGATTTAAATCATTAATTAATTACTTTAGGATGATATTAAATTTTAAAGTGGCTCCTAATTTGATAGGAAAAATGATATTAGATATTAGAAGAGATATCTCAAAATTATTGACATATATTTTTGTACTAAACAAAATGATTAATTTCGAAAATTTAATGACGAGCTCAATGTAAAGTTTTATTAATCGAGCCAGATACAATAACCTCATTACAAATGCAAATGTAACAGAAACAAAATTTTATTAAAATGTGTTATTGACAAATCCAAAATTTACCGACATTTGCTGAGTGTATGTACGTTTCTGTGTAAGTAAAAGGTTAACTCTTACTTAAAGTAGTGGGGGTTGGGAAAGAAATGTGATTGTCCATGCCGAACCATTGCCATCAAGGTGGGGTACACCATATTTTCTATTCCATTGAACAACTCCAGTCCAGAAGTTATTAAATGTGCCAAAGCACAGTAAACCATACAGTCTTTAGTCAGAGGTGACAGACGTATCACCTCTTTTTTATTCATAAAAAGTTTTATTCAAAAAAAAGTCCTTTAAAATGAAGTGGTACGTTGCCGTTTTCATAGCCGCTGTTGCTACATCAGCAAGTAAGACATTTTTTTATTTATTTTATATGTGTTGCAGTTAGGCAAAACTAAAGTTTCGTTTGAGTTTTCTTTAAGCTAATTTAAATTTAAAAGTTGTGGCATGCTTGAGAGTTATGTGAGGTCGATGTTGTAAGACATTTCTATTTTTAGTATGCATAAGTGAAAGTGGATATGATATATCAATACATTCTATGGTTGAATTGGTTTGGGTATACATACGTATGTATATGAGATTTCGATATGAACATGCTAGATTTTACGATGAAAAAATTATTTATCCGTGTAATTAAATTCAAATACTGAGACTACATATTTTTTCGAATTAAACATGTATATGTATACTTAAATCCCATTCATTTCGGCCTGTTTTATATAGAAACAGTTAAACAATTGGATGTATAACACAGTTTCTAAAATTCATTTAATATGCTTGCTCTGTACGGAGGATTGTGCATTATTTCTTCAAAACAATTGTTTTGACAGAAAATGTCATGCCAAAAATGTCGATGAATATATTAATCATTATTAAGCGAACCAGGAAGTTGTGAAAGCTCTATCAAAATACTATAAAAATGACAATATATAATTAATTATTTTTTTAATAATAATATAATTATCTATTGTAATTACACTCATCTCATGGTTAGGCAATTTTCTATGCAAATATGTCGGGGTTCTGCACTTAGCCTTGCTGCTTTTTTTAATAATCTCACCCTTGCAATAGTGGTCAGGACTTTCATAGATTCTCGTGAAATTATTTTGACATAAAACTACTACAACTACTTGATCAATTGGAAATTATTCATAAAATAGCACTTATTGCAAATTATAAATAACAATGAAATACAAGCAAATGCTAGGGATCAAATAGCCCTAAAATAAAATTTACGATACATATACTAGTATTAATCTATCGTGGATTCATTTATAATATTAGCTAATGAAACAGATTATGAGTATTTTTATTTAGTTCCGCGCGAGGACTTTGAATGTTGTAAGTTTGTATGATATACCTATGGCCATGTGATTAATATCAAGGTGTGTAAGTAAGTTAAATAAAAGTAGGGGTCGCACCTTTAGAAAGTAGCTGAAAGTAATATCATGTCTGCCACATTGGTATGCCTTTATAATTGTCTCATATTTAAATTTTATGATTACATAACTCAAGTTTTCACCTCTGCACAAGTAAAATAAAGCAAAAAAAAAAAACGTTTAAAAAAAGAAATTATTTCTTATTCAACCTTCAGAATTAAAAGATTCTCGGTAATCTAATAACAATTTACTACTGATTTCAAAGAACTCATGCATATATAACAGCATTGTTATACCATAAAAAAGTAGTTTTATGTATGGGAGAAGATGAGTTGTTCACCTCGATTTTGAAATCGGCAAAAACTATCCTTTCACTTTCTGCCGCCTGTGATGCAAATTTTCTATCTTACACGAGGTACCGTTATAATATCATCAGGACCCGTTTAGTCATTAATGTTGGGTAACGAAACTGTATTTTACATAAGGAAGAAACGTTTCTGACATTTTAGCAACCATTTATGTTTGCTAAGGTCGCCTTTAGAATATTTAACACGATTCAAAATGTCACTATATAATAATATCATATATCAGTAATAATCATTCGAGCGCTTACCATTTTTTTAATTTACGATTTATCGATTATAATATTCTATGTTTTGCTGAAATGTAGGCCTATATAATAAATTGTTCGAAATGTACGTACAATTCTATAATATTGGCGGTAATAAAATGATTTTACAAATATATGCTAAGCGTATATAATTTATATGACATTTTATTCTTCATCCATATAATTACAATTATTTAGCCTTAAAATGACTATACACCTGGTAAATGTAAACAACTATTATGATGTTAAATGAAAAATAAAATAAATATAATATCTATCTATTCTTTTGAACAATTTTTCAGATGCTCAATCCTTCAAATGCCCACCTAAAGATGGTCAATACCCACACAGTACTCAGTGTGACAAATTCTATCAGTGCGAAGATGGCGTAGCTACCGAAAAACTGTGTCCTGATGGCTTAGTTTTCGATCCCCTCATTCGTAAGATCAACAAATGTGATCAGCCTTTCAATGCAGATTGTGGAGACAGACTCGAACTTCGTAAGTAGTTAAATGAAAGTAAAAACTAATTAAGAACATATATAAAATATCTATTTTTTAGAATTACATTTCACATTCATAGATCAAATAAAAACTGAATTGAATTGTTTTGCACTGAACTTTCTTATACGCATTTTGGTTAGATCACATCCTATTTTTATTATTTTTCTAATTTATAATATTTGTTCCAACCTTCGGAACATTTTTATACTAAATATATTTTTTAGAATAAATATAAAATGTCAAACTTCAACTTATTTAAGTCAATTTTGTTAAAAAATTGACAGGCGCAGATGATTTGATTTTTAAAAAAATTAAATGTAATAAGAAATTTCAATAGCCATTAATTTGAAACCAGTACTCTTATGGAAAAAAAATCAAACAAAAGTTGTGCGTAATATAAATACTTATAATTTTTATTCAAACAGGCACTTCCGGTTTGAATATTTTTTCAAAATTAGAATGTGCAGGCATAAGCAAATCTTAAGTTTAATGTTTCATAATTTTAGCTTCAACCGTTTAGGCTGTAGAGCGCATACACACACACATTCCAAAAATAGTCGGAATTTATTCAAGGAAGGTCAAAACGTATATTTGCGTTAAAATCTCGAGAACGAAATTTTTCATGAATACAATACTTACTTATACTTATACTTATTATTGAAATTTAATGAACAAAGTCACTAAAATTGTTTTTCAAATAAAACATTTTTATTTAGGTTTTTTTTAGAATTCATGGCAGTTACCTCATATTTCGAAGTATTTTTTTTTTTATTTGTTGAAATTATGTCGTTAAACCATCATATGATGTAGAACACTCTTCAGTTATTTCAAAGTTCGTTTATGTTTAGTTTGATGACTTTCTTCAATGTTTATTATAGAACCAGCCCAAGCCACTGAATTATGTCCAAGAAAAAACGGATTCTTCGCCCATCCCGATGATACAGTTTGCAATATCTTCTACAATTGCATTAATGGAGATGCAACTGAAATCATTTGTACATCAGGTCTACATTTCGACGAATACTCCGGAACATGCATCTGGCCCGTAACCGCTGGACGCCAAGGATGCAAACCTCAATCCAGTAAGTTTTTCAAAATAAATTACAGATGACATATCATTTACTTCTGAAAACTAAATAATAATAGATAGTTTTTAACTCGTCACAATATCGTATGTATATCTTGCATCGGATCACCAATGATGATCAGACTATGTTTAATGGAGTAAATTTATGCCCTGTGCAATATTGAAAATTCAGCGGGGCCCATCAATAAAAGTGTCTGGATCCAGGGTCTAACTTAGTTGTATTTATTATTTAATAAAACTATAAGTTTCGTCGCTTATTATATTACGTTATTCTGATATTAAATAATTTATTTTGCCTCATGTTTGTTAATTTCAATTTCAGATACTCAATTGAAGGACGGTTTCACTTGCCCAACCAAAGCCCAGACCGATCACAACGGTCAACAAGTTGCTCATCCCAAATACTCTCACCCCACCGATTGCCAAAGGTTCTACGTATGTTTGAATGGTATGGAACCACGTGATTTGGGTTGTCAAGTCGGCGAAGTCTACAACGAAGAAACACAACGTTGTGATTCTCCTGAAAATGTACAAGGGTGCGAAGATTGGTACAAAGATGAGCCTTCCGCGGCCGGTGGCGCCAAACCCGTGGCGAAAAGACCTTAAGTTGTGATTCCGTTTAGTCAAAAAGTCTGTTTTGTTTATAATGAATAATTTTTTAAATCTTGAAAATGCCTTTGTCAATGGGGATTCCCGTATCGGGGGCAAGATTGACGCCAAATCAAATTATTACTTTTTGTAAAACATGCATTCCTACATACATACATTGTGTATGATAAAATATGAATAAAATAAGTGTTTTATATATTATATGACTGTGCTGTATAATATTTTCCTACCCATTCATGATTCAGTAACATTTATATAATGCAGAGAAAGTGAAAATGACATTTTAAGTTATATGATTCATATCTCAAAAACAACTTTCAAAAACATACATTTTGGGTTGGGCACAAAAAACACTCACTAATGAAAATAAAAATTTTAATTAATAACATTGTGATATTTTTTTAAATAATTATTTAAGCAATTTGTCTACAGTATATTTATAATAATAAAATATCTCTATTTGCCGTAGATAAATAAAATTATCAACATCGAATCGAAATGGCAAAACATCATTTCTGTCAGTATAATCTTGCGTTTAACTGAGAAATAAATTTAACTCATATCGACGAAATCGAGCCATAATAAACTATACAAAATGAATAGTTTAAATTTGAAATAAAAAAATCGTTTTATATGGAAAATTGAATCTTTTTCTGTAATAGAAATTTCAATTATTAGAAGAATTATCATACGTAACAGTGTCATAGATTAAAATAAACGCAAATATCAGTACGATTTATTATTAGTATTATCCGAGTAAAAGGAGTGTAGAATATGGTATGCACGTATGCATGTACCGCTTTATACGCAAATCGATAATTAATTTTATGATTTTGATTGTCATAGTTAGTAATTTTCAATTATGTATGATTTGGTAATTATCACAGGAAAAGCAACAAAATATAGAAGTTCTTCTTTGTACTCATTATATTTCGTTCCACAATTACTTTAGTAATAAATAAACTAAATATTGCATTTCGAAGGTGTTTTTCGGGTGTTCAACTGTTTTCATAACATAGGGTCTGTCTGACACCATTTCATGCGTAACTTATTGGCTTTAGCGCTTAATTTATTTTCATTTAGACTTTCACATTTAATATATTTTCAGATATTTTCTAAAAGGTCAGCATTAATTTAAGCATTTATGATTTGAATGTTAAAAAGTTTGACTTCTTTGACCCAAACATTTATAGTAATTATTTATAAAATGCACTCTCTTCAGACCTTCAAATATTATTTGAAAGTAATTTTTAAAAAGAATATCGGTATAATTAAGCAAAATATACTAAATAACCAAATAAATACTTCTACGAAAATTAATAAAATTTCTAATTATTATTCAAAAACAAAATATATGAATAACAATACTACATTTTTATGCTCTTAGCATTGAAAAATTGAAATGATTTCTTAGATTTTTTAATTTACAATTTTGTATAATAGCTTAAATTAAGTAGAGTTAAAGAATTGTTTCTTAAAACAAATGGCAATTCACCTATGGTCAGGGTTAAGGATGTTATAGCAGCAATTGCCAATATTTTGCCACTGTAAAATGGAGAATCAACGATGTTTTCAGATTTTTGGTACTCCAAGTACTGAGTTGGTGATTATTTCGTTGTAAACTACAGCTGGAAATTTCAAACACATAGACCCACTGTATGTAAATATAATCAATGTACTTTATTATGTATATACAAATGCCAAAGTGAGAATGATTACATATCCAGAAACAGAAAAAAATAAACGTTTTCAATTCATTTATGTGCATATATCCCAATAGTGAAATTGCAAACGTTTTAAGAATTGAATAACCATTCGTACACCTACAGAAAAAAATATGTCACTTAATGCTGTAAGGCATTATGATCTCTAACATCAGGCGATATAAGATCGTCAGATATCCAGCAAAACGCTTACTTTCTTTTGAAAGGAAGAGGTGGAGGTGAATGAGCACTGAGCAGTTATGGTTGCCATTTTGGCGAGACTTCATAACGAAACTGAACCTCAAGTGAATCTGATCAGAGAATTATTGCAATCGAAAGACAATGGGGACAATACGGTGTTTGATTTATTTTGGAGTGATCTGTGCGTTGTCGGGTGAGTGTACGTAACTCTTAGTGTGCTTTCACTTGTAGAATGTGTAGATTTTTATTGTTTTTTATTTAACTTATTTTTTTTTCAAAAATAGCTGTTGTAAAAAAAGTTTCTGTATTAGAAACTGGTTAAGATTTTTTTTTTTTTTTATTGATTGATTGACTTTTTAAAAACAACAATATTTAACTAGGTCACTATTTTATGCCAATGTAATCTATACCTACATAATTAAAACTCCAAGTGATTTTTGTTCCAAATTGTCGAGTTTTGGATTTTTTAATAATTTACTTTTATATTTAGTAATTTCTGCAATATTTTCAAACGTTTAAATAGCGGTACTACAACTATTTTATTTAATTTTCAAATTTGATAATACAAATACAGAATTATTTTAATAACGGTGAAATTCCAATCAGTAAATTTGGTTGAAAAAGCATTTTAATATCGTTAAAAAATTATTCTAAAAATATATTTTATCAAATATATTTATATTAGATTTAATTCATGCCTTAATCTAGTTTAAAAATGTGTATGCATGGCCTATCATCAATAAAAATACTATGGATAATACAGCATGAGGTAAATTATTGCAACAGACTCGCCGCGTCGCACTGGCTAAATGGTTTGGAGGAACTTATAGAATGATACTGTTTGTGATGTATGCTATGTTGTAAATTACTTATATATCTTAGAGCCAACAATGAACAAAATATATAAATTTTTCTTTGATGAAAAACTATGATATTTATTAAATTAGTGAAGTAAAGATTACAATTGTGTTTTAATTATATGATATTTCTTTTGAACTGGGAAAATAAAATTAAAAAAGCTGACGTGTCTGTCACTGAACTTTCTTATACGCATTTTAATTAGTCATCATAATTAAAATTTTTTTGAAAAATTTAAATGTTTTATAAATTCTAACGATCTATCCAAAATGAGTGTACGAAATTATATTAGCGTATACGAAAGTATATTAACACACTTATGCACAGATATCTTATATTAATTTTAAGGACATTTGAAATTTTGATAAACATAACAAAAATATCGTCCACTAAATATATCCGCAATTGTATACAAATGAAACAATCGGCAACAATACACGAACCATTCAATATAAGATCAGATTTCTTATCGAGATAAAACGGAAACTGAAATTTTAGTTAGTCGTGGCATAGCGTATGACATCATTATAGTAGCCACCTTTAGTGCGGAGGCAGCACTATAATATTAAGCGCTGCCTTATGTTATACGTCAGTATATACTTGTCTGTAGATCAGCGACAGACATGCCGTGGCGTGTAGATCAACTACTGGCGGAAGTCAAGTATAAAGACTTAACCTCCGCTACTAGACGTGAGAAGTATTGAATGTAATTTTGAAATTAACCTAATTTTTGTTGTAACTGGTACCTTTTCTGAAAATTCTTTTCAAATAAAAGTTATGCGTAATATTAATATCTTTTATTTTCATTCTTACTAATTTTGCTGTAAGTACTACCGTTTTTGAGTTAAAGCAGAATATTGAAGAAACACTCTTTTTTTTGTAACCAGTACCTTTTTTGAAAAATATTTTCAAATAAAAGTTATGGAAAATATCAATATCTTTTATTTTTAAGCTAAAAATTTTGGTGTAAAAACCACCGTTTTTGAGTTATAGCAGAAAATGCAAAAAATGAATAGAGTAAACATGCACTTCCTGTTTGAATATTCTTTTCAAAATAAGAGGTTTTCTTGTCAGGCACATACCAATCTTAAGTTTGAAGTTTCGTAACTGTATCTTTTACCGTTTAGGCTGTAAAGCGCACACATACACACAGACAGACTCACACATACACACACACACACACACACTCACACACACACACAGAGACAGACGTCATCTCAAAAATAGTCAGACTCAATTCAGGGAAGGTCAAAAGATATATTTTCGTTAAAATCTCGAGATCAAAATTTTTCATGCTTACAATACTTACTTATACTGCGTATAAGAAAGTTTAAAGACTACAATAATAGATCTTCAGATTATTCACAATTATACAACAATTATTGATTTTAATCAGATATTATTTTTATTTTTCAAAATAAAGTAAATATAAAAAAATATTAAAGAAAAATGAAGGTATTTTAAAAATAGCATTATTCCGATGCGTTAAAGGTAAATTTATTTTCACTAAAACCAAGCTAAAATATACTTAATTTAAGATATTTAATCTATTACTGGTATTATATTTTATAAGTGCTACAGTTGCAATATTTTTGAATAATATGTGAATCTTGTTGCAATATTAAATGAATAGATTTTTTATCCGTTAACTGTATAGTATTTTGTAACTATAGGAGATTTATAATATAATATACATATGTATTATAATAATTTCAATAAATATTAGAAAAATTTTATATTTGTGCAATAAATCATTATGAAAAAAAGAAAGTTAAATAATAAAAAAAAAAAAACAACTGAAAATGGCAACAACTTTTAATATAGTTGTAATAATTTGTTACAGCATTCGTTTCTGGACAAGAATTTAAATGTCCCGATCGAACTGGATTCTTCCCGGACCCATACCAATGTGATATGTATTACGTTTGCTCAAAAGGTCTAGCTGAATCAAAACTATGTCCAGATGGTTTAGTATTCAACGATAACGACCCAAACCATGAGAGATGTGATATACCTGCTAACGTCGAATGTGACGACCGAACAGAATTACGTATGTCACCCACTATGCAATTGTTGGTCTTACAACTAAAATGGATTAGTTTCGCATAAAAATTAAACATTCCTGCAATTAATTACTATAAATAATGAATGAATAACTATGTAAATATTATAGAGGAAGCAAAACCAAGCAAAGGTTGTCCAAGGGCAAATGGATTTTACCGCCATAGTGATCCGACAGCTTGTGATAAGTTTGTCAACTGCGTCGAAGGAAATCCAATTGAGATGCCTTGCCCACCTGGTCTTGTTTACGATGATACTGCAAGCACATGTGCCTGGCCAGCCGAAAGTCATCGTAAAGACTGTACTGATGCCAAACGAGGTAGATGGACTAATTTTTACTATGTTTTCATTAGGAAATCCTTGCTTCCAGGTTATATCTGCCCGTCACTAATTATAAGTCAAGTTTCCTTACATCATACGTTGACTATTAATATCAACAACTACATTCCGAACTTATTTCATTATATTTCTAATTGAATAGGCGGTTAAAGTTTTGTAACATACCTACGTACGTATAAGGTCTAAATCAGGTTAATTTTCCTCTTTTAAACAGAGATTACCATGATCACGGGTTGTGTTGTGGTTCTCATTGGTCATTTTCGTAAGCAATTACACGGATGTTAATATTCTTGTTATTTGAAGTAGAAGGAATTTTAATACATTATTCATTTATTATATCTACAAATATTTCAGATATAGAAAAAATGTCATGAACTTATTTCTGGTCAGACCTGCCTAGTATTTTCTACATTATTATGTAACCCTCTTGTAAAAAAAGTTTGAGAATTTCTGATTTATCACAATTGGCCAAAAATAGCTTTTATTAGATGTACAAAAATTAAAAAGATAATGTATAAAAAGTTTTTAGTATATTAAAAAATAAACGGCTCGATGGTTTTGATCTTTTAACGAGATACTTAATTAATATCATAATCGCATAAAATTATCATTAACATTTTTATTTTAACAGATGCTTTAGAAGATGGCTTTTCATGCCCGAAAGGGGACACAATGGGACCAAATGGCCGCAATTTACCCCATCCAACATTCGCCCATCCCGAAGACTGCCAGAAATTTTACATTTGCCGAAACGGTGTACAACCCCAGAAAGGTTCATGTTCATCTGGTACCGTATACAATGAGGAAACATTTCAGTGTGATGAACCTGAGCATGTTCCAGGATGGTAAGAACAATATCAAATACATTATGATATTAATATATTTTATGTGCATATTAAATGTTTGTTTTTTATAGTGAGAATTACTACAAGAACAGCAAGAACTAATCTTTGAGTATGTAAGTTTACTCTTTACAAGCAAATTAAAAATTATCAATCAACTTTATTTATTTTTAATTTTGAGAGTCGACAATATGTTTTTTTAATTCTAAATAATTTTGTAAGAAAATCTTGTATACAAAAGCATTAATTATATTCATGTGAAATATATACAAGCTTTAAAGACACTTCTGTTTTCTTTATTTTACCTAAACGCTATTATAAGTTTATTATTTTGAAATAAATAACCATTTAGTGCTTGTGACTGACTGTTCCACTGCACCACAGATAGAATGAAAATTTCTTTCGTAATACCTACAATACTTTTACTTGTTATGTTGAAAATATCTACCTCATACCTCATAAACTGAACAAGTTTATATAAATACAGACGCACTGAAAAATATATGTATTTATATTGAAGTTATAATTTTTTTAAATTGAATTAATCTTAATCGAAAATGTTTGTTTCTTAAGTAAAATTTAGAGAGTAAATTGTTTAAAATTAGTTTATAAATACAATATATCATTGTTCAGTTTAATATAGTACCATTAACTATTTAATGTCAGCATAAGAAAACTAAAGCAATGTTGTCTTAAATAAAGAACGTTTCTTTTTTGTATACGTTATCTACCAATTTGATGTTCATTTTTAAACCTTGTAGTAGAAGTATTATTTTATTTATTAGTATGAGAAAACTATTACTTTATTAAAACATTAAATATAGTATTTATCCGGCTTAAAAATAACCAACAATGAGATTTTGATCAAAGCAGGACTTTATAAAATTGGTTTAATAACAAATTATTGTATGATTTGAATATAGTTATTTCTCCTATCCCTATCTAACTAACCCATAGCATATTTACAATCCTCAATAAAATTTAATAAATGGATTTTAGCTACTTTTGCGTCGTACGGACGAGCTAAGACTTTCGGTCTCGTGTCTTTAACAAAAAAGTCTTTCATCGTACTGCATCTATAAAATATATAACTCATATATGTGTTAGTCGTCGCTTGCTCGGCAGTACGGCCAAAATTTGTACATCTTCTTCCTCTGAATAGACTGAACGGTTGGACACCAAAATTGGTAAACTACTCTATGGGTCCACAATTCCTGCATTTATAAAATATTAATAGCAAAATGTAATTCTTAAGAGGTAGTACACTCTGGCAATTTCAAAAATATGATTTTTTTGGCTTTAAAATTTTTTTGGAATGTCTACTTTATGGCAAATTGTATCCGAAGTTAGTCAGACACTCCGTTCAAAGTTACAGGCTGATAAGTGGACCCGTGCCGCGGCGCTCCATGCGTGCTCAGGCGAGCGCTCGGAGAACCCGTCCGTTTCAAACGCGATTATCTCGAAATGATGTTTTTGAAATTGGCAGAAGTTCTATCTCGAAAACAGTTCATCCAATTTAAACGGTGCTTAGATTTTTTAATTCTACACTTTTTCATTTATCAGCGTACGTTTTTTGATTTCATCAAAAATAGATTTTTGGTACAAGCTTTTACCTCCAGTTTTAGGGTCAAAAACAAACTTTTTTTTTCAAAACGTAGCCATTTTTTTACTTTTCAACAAAATCAAAAATTCTTACGTATGCTGACGGGAAATATATCTGACAACAAAAAAAAATTGTTTTGTTATTGCTTCAATTGTGCGACCTCTATCCATCCCTGCGATTAACAACAATCAGATGGCGGTGTCAGGCTGCACCTGGTGTAGCGGCCACAGGAGTTACCTGATCATAACGAAAAAAATTATTTTTATGGTTCAGATTTGAAACATATGCATTCCATTTTTATCATGGATTGTTATTTACCCTAGAAAAAAAAATCGCAAAAATCACCTATTTTTCATGCCGCCAGAGTGTACTACCCCCTTAAGCAATCTCTGTTGTATTTTAGCCCTTTCCAAATATTGTAATATGTAGGGTATTTTATTATATTTCCTAATTTGTAAATAATTTTTCATGAATACGTCCTCGCGCTACCTCACAAAAATAGGTACATGTATTAATCTAATATCGATTAAGCAACTATTAATATTTATACAAATATAATGGGTAATTCAATCAGAAATATTACAGGGAATAATTTTTCTATCTAGACGAAAAAATCAATTTAATATCAATTTAATAAATATACCTGATTTCATGAGCTCAACAGGCAATATTAATCTTGCTTGGTAAGTTGTGAAAGACCAAATGATTACAATTGCCTAAACAGATAATTATATGCTGGAATAATCTAGCAGCAGAAATCAGAATTGAGATGTAATTTTGTTTTTTTAGCAAGTAAAATTGGATATTAGAATAGATAAATATTTTAGAATCAGCGATTCTGTACATATTAACTTCATACATTAATACTGTACGTATTTCTTATAAAATATATAAAAAGAATACCATTAATTAGAATCTTAAATTAATATTAAATACATATACTGGAATATAAAAAAATAAAATATTTTAAACCAAAAATATATATATTTATTTAATTAAAACATCTGCAGTGTCATGAATTGAACTTTCTTATACGCAGTTTGGTTAGATCATATTTAGACTATTTTTCTAATTTATAATATTTTGCTAACCTTTGGAACTCCTTTTCACTAAATTATTTATTAAAATAAATATAAAATGTCAAACTCCAATTTATTTAAATTTTTTGTTTTTTTATTTAACATTTGACAGGCACAGTTGATACGATTTATGTGAAATAATTATAAAAAGAACAAATTTCAATAGCCATTTTCTTGTTTCCGGTACCTGTTTTTGAGAAAAATTATCACACCTTTACCTTTAATTTTTATCCTAACAATTTTTCTATAACTTCAACAATTTTTGAGTATTTGCTGAAACTGCTAAAAATGACTAGAGTAAACATGCATTTCCGGTTTGAATATTTTCTTCAAAAATAAGAAGTGCACATCTCAAGAATATGCAAACCTTAAGTTTAAAGTTTCATAATTTTACCATCAGTTACACACACAAACATACGGACGTCATTCCAAAAATAGTGGGAATCTTTTCAGGGAAGGTCAAAACATATGTTTCCGTTAAAATCTCGAGATCGAAATTTTTCATGATTACTATACTTACTTATACTGCGTATAAGGGAGTAAAAAGTCTATGCATTGAAAAAATAATGTTATATTGATGTATGTACGTCATGTTTATGTATGACTGAGTATTTAGTTCGAAATATAAAATATTTCGATAATAATTACTGAAAGTAAATAATTAATATATGCATATGTTCAATTTAAATTAATTAAAATATATAAAAATCACATGTGCGTGGACGATAAATATTTTAACGTATACAATTCGATGGATTAATAATGAAATTTGAATTGCTTATCACGGAATAATAATATTTTGTTCAGAATATATATAAATATATATAAATGCCTGTGCCTATAAAATATAAGAATAAATATATGTAAATCGTTTCTAAATGCTGACTTTCAAGGTAGTTCAACTAACCACTGAAATACTTCTAGTGTAACAGTAACACTTGCTGGTTCTTTTTTTACCAATAACCTTTACAAATAGATTCTGGGTTTTCATTATCAAACGTTGCCAACACTATATTTTAGCTTGAATATTGAATGATATTTAATTCATTGTTAAACTAAAATTGTTAATCGATATACTCGATTGACTAGTTTTAAACAATCGAAGGTTATTTTGTTTGGGTAGAATGCTCTACATTCACGAGACATTTCCTTTAGTTAATTGCCCGTATCTTCAAGGCTACCCAAAATACAAATGAAAAATAAATCTATAAAAACTAAATTATTTTGCTTTTGGGTCGAGTTTGGAAAGAAATTCTGTACAAAGAATTAACAGTAAAGGGGGTACAATGTGATCAAATAATAGCTCGAAAATGACATTCTCTTTTCTAATATACAGTTTTTCTTCTACAAATTTACAAATATACACACATCGATAGAAATAACTAGAGTACCTACTATGCAATGCCATATACAATGCTTTAAATGTGTTTGATTCATTTTGTATCACACCGTTTGTTACAATATGTATGTACATACATACATGTATTTATATCCTTTGCACTGTGATACTGATAATGAGAATCAAAAGATATGTATAATAGTGTAAAGCTGATTTAATTATGTAATCTGTACACTACTGCATCTATAAATAATGAAAATTGCTATTACTCAAAGTTACTTTAAAATTACAAAGAAAACAATATGTTGAAGCTTAAATTTATTGTTGTTAAATAATAATCCAATCTCCTAGACCAATATAACGAATTAATAAAAAACTCGAATGTTGTGTTTACTACAAAGAGAAATTACATATTTCTGGTACTGCCAAAATGTATTGCAATTATTTTTGGCACAACCACATAGATATTAATAGTTGTACATATATTACGTAGAATAAATATACTGTTTATAAACAAATATTTCTTAAAGCACAAGCATAACATTTTTTACAGAAATTGTCAGCCTCAAATATATGTAAAAGTTACCAAAAGTTACATACATACATCGATTAAATTGTAACTTTTTGGTACAAATCTGTGAAATTACGTAATATATATTATCTGTGTCGAAATATACTATATCACAAAGCGGGCGATATGTATTAAATGATATTTGTTCGTTGCAAGTTCTAAATACCGCGAGTGAAGGGTATACGGCGGCTCGACTCGGCTGTTGGCTGTTATTGACGCGGACAATTATTCCAGTACAAGTAGAAAGTGTATGTATGGGACAACAGCAATCGCTTGTAGGTAAGTCACACACAGTCCAGTGTTGTGTACCAAGGATAGCGAAACAGACATGAAACAATATTTGTGCGCGTTTCTTGTGTTCGTTGCCGTACATACGGGTAAGTTTTTTATTTTTCTCTAAAACCTTTTCATGTACGAGATGGAGTACTTTAATTTGCTAATAAAGACAATAATTCTAATACAACTACATTTTATTCCATTGACATTATATTATCATAAAAGGTCTGTAATATCATGGCTCAGGCATACCGAACACCCTAAGTTTCATTACTGGCTTTGTACTGTTTTTTAATGGTATTTGTCTATAGTCGTTCTTAAAATATTACAACAAATTGATTGTTAAAATGAACTGCGTGTTACTTTAGTTTTGATTTCCAAACTTTCTTAATTTGAATATTTAATGAAATAAAACACAAATTTGATAACAATCATCATGTTGAAAGAACGCACTATTGTTTTTTCAATAATTATAAAACAAATTGTGTGAATTTTCATATTACAAGAATTTCCGCATTTTGGAAAGTGTCGAAATGTCGAACATGTACCAGTACAATTAGTTGCTGCATATTTCTTGGAAGCCTGTTTATGTAATATTAGAGTAAAAGTAACAATTATATTATAAATACTGTTAGTTCAATTTCATTATCATCATTCAATAATTATTTAAATTTTTTTTTCCAAGTAATTGCCAATAAAATAATTCATGCTTGCTATATGATCTGTAGATTAGAAATCGCAATAAACAGAAAAATAATAAAGTATAATTTCTCTTCGTGATAAAACGAAAAACACTAAATAAACATTGGCCACTTTCATTTCCTTTTCAATAATATTAAAATATCACAGTTCAATAATCAAGGAAGTGTTTATTCCAAAAAACAAGGATGCAAATTTTTAGTGTTTAACATTTTGGCATATCCAGTGTAATATATTAATTCGTTTATGTTTAAAGGCTATTTTTTTCAGTTTAAATACTGGTTTTATATAACTTTCATGCGTGATCTAGTTTAACGTATGTTTAGCTCTAAGCTAAACGTTCACCATAATCAATTTTCAACTAAAGTTTATGTAACAAAAATTGCACATTGTAGCTGCATAATAATACATACTATATAAAAAAATGCTAACACTTTTGCAAAAACTAAGTTCATTATTATTATTTCATATAAGCTTTTTTTTAATTATAAAAGCAACATTCCAATATTAGCTAATAGTTATCAATAGTATTAAATAAAAAATTTTATGTATTATTTTTGGTAATAGTTAACGCCGGTGTTGTCCTGCAAGATGCACCCCAATGCCCTGAAGAGCACGGTGTTCAGGCATACGCTCATCCAGAATCATGCAACTTATTTTTCTTATGCACTAACGGCACTTTGACCGTGGAGCAATGCGAAAATGGACTTTTATTCGATGGCAAGGGATCAGTTCATCATCATTGTAACTACAACTGGGCTGCCCAATGCGGCGAACGAAAAGCTGATTGTAAGCAAAAGAAATCGAATATTAAAAATATACATATGTATATCTATATATTATTCATTATGTTTAGTGACTGCGATTAACAGCCCCGGTTGTGAGTACCAATTCGGTATCTATCCAGATGGCCAAGAATGCTCTACCAATTATATTAAGTGCGCTCATGGTGAGCCTATTCCAAACCAATGTGATCCTGGCTTGGTTTATGATGATAGGATTCATGGTTGCAACTGGCCAGATTTATTGCTTGAATCATGTAATCCAGAAGGTAAAATTTTGCTCTAATATTTTTAACATGCATCGTTTTTCTCACGAAATAAATTAATAATTTACTTGAGATATTAAATATCATGATTAGATAAATTGAAAAAAAAACCTTTTTGACTGTGGCAACTTAACTACGCTAAAAAATATAATCGATGGAATCAAATATTTATTTACCATTCAATTGTAAAAAATATCATTGCATTTAAGTAAACCTTTCTCTCAGTGTGCGCTGTGTATTACATAAAAATATAATTTCCGGTTACTCATTTTTGTAAGCGTAAGATAATTAGACATCGTTTTTAGCTATATTTTATTATGTCACGTTTAATTGAAGATTATAATTTCGTAGATTTGTGAAATTTAGTTGTTAATTTTTCTAACATTAAATGATAGAACGGAAATACAAGACAGATTGTAACTTGTTTATGAGGTGCATTATTACCTCCTACTTCGTTTCCGTATACTTAATATCAAACTGAGCAAAAACAATAGCAATGCAAGAGATATGCAATGAAATTTAATGAATAAATTTACATTTCATTATTTGCTTATATCGCGTTCCTGACAAAAACTAATGTATATGCGGGCTTTTCATTTATGCCTATAAATATTTAAAATCTTGTTATTTTATTTCATGTGTAAAAGCATATTAAAATTTTATTAATATAAAGAGAGAAAAAGAAACAAAAAAGTTGATTCATAAGAAAATGAAAAGATCATTTATACATTTTTTCTTCAGCCTTAAAAAATATTTGAATTGAATTAGATTATGGGTTTCAAGCAGAAACAAACACGAGACAGTGGGAATTTTTGCACGGACCACCGACAACGTGTTACCAATGTAAAAGTGTTTTAATCTAAAGTTAATAATATCTCGGGCTGGACACCACAGACAACTTTTTCACGACCAAACTGACAACCATTTCATTTTTGTGTATTTGTTTTAACGACCGTATCATTTTGGTTACAATGACATATGTTAGAGAAAAAAAAATTAGCACAAGCCATCAACTTCGTTAGTAATGATGTTTTTAAAGGTTTCTTCAACGGAAGTCAAAAATCACAGATTCTTTAGATTATTTTACCTGTAAGATACAGGCCAGTTGATCCTCCGCTTAAAAACATCCATTCTAAGAAATGTACCAATTTCAAAACCGCCGCTTTTAATAAAACCATTTTTCGAAACACTTATTTATATTTACGCATGTTAGGCGGTAATTTTAAATAAATAAATATATATATATATTTTTTGATTGTTTGTTAAGAAATATGCGAGACTTCATTATAAATGTATTGAATTTTTTAGCTGTTGTTGGCTTTAAATGTCCATCCAAAGTACCATCCAACACACAGGCAGCCAAATTCTGGCCATATCCACGATTCCCTGTTCCCGGCGATTGTCATCGTCTGATTACATGCGTCAATGGATTCCCGCGATTGATAACTTGCGGCGAGGGTAAAGTATTCGACGAATCATCACTGACATGTGAAGACCCTGAATTGGTGCCACATTGTGCCGCCAATCACCTCAAATAAGTAATTCACACATCTCCACCTCTATCTGAATTCTTTCTGTACGAAATTAACACATTTTGGTTTATTTGTATGTATCATTTGTTATATGTAGTATGTAAAAAAAAGAATTCATTAAATTTGACATAATTGTTTATTTGTGAAATTTTTATTGTTTTAATTATTAAGGACAATAATTCTTATCATTTTATAATAAAAGATTATTAAACATTTTTCTATATTAAATATATATATATCCAATTTTGGCAGTGGTAGTGGAGCCACTCAACAAAAAAGGACCAATACAATAATTAATACAAATTTTAAATTGTATTTAAGTTATTTTCAATCAAATTTGTATTGTCGATTTCATTTTAATTTATAAAATATTACTCCTGGTTATGATAATGTTAATTAGATAACCAATACACAATACAAGCAAATAAAATGATGTAATTGAGACAAATGGGTACATGGATAAAATTTCCGTTCATAATTGTAGTACCTACTCCTTCCTTCGTATAAAAGAGTAAACAACGATAAAGTATTACATCATTTGAAAGATTGGCGAATTGTTGATTTGAAAATTCAAACTCATTTGAAAATGTTTTTTTTTTTTGATCAAATATTTTTGTTACAAAGGAAAAGTATGTAACTCGAGAATATTTTGCAAGCACTGCCAGATATCGATATGTGGAACGAGTAGTTACATACATACGTACATTGCACATACGGCTATCCTAGATGTTTCATTATGGAAGGTCAAATATAGTAATAGATTTACTTTTTCATAGAACTAATGTTAGCATTTCACTAAAGAAATCCAATTTAAATATATTTTATGTGTGAAGTATATAATAGTATAGATGAGATATTTGGTTCGTTTTTCTTTTTGACTTCTTACGATACTCTTTTTATGTTTTTCATTTTTTTTATTTTATATAATGCCGCTTGCAACGCATGTGTTGCTTTTATTATTTATTCTATTATTCATTTCACCCGTATGTATAGTACATATAAGATATATTTGGATTAGTGACCGTGAAGTTGTTCTTCCAAGGTTAGAAAGTCATCGGTTTGATACGGACTCGTCGAATACCATATTTTAGTTTTGTGTTGTTCTTCATACCGGGATAGCAGCTCTTTACTGTGTGAGTACTTTGTTTAGAATAGTTTTATAATAAATAAATATATAAAATCCAACTTTGTACAATTTCATTATGTTACTTGTATTTTCATTTTCTGGATTCCATATATGTATAAATCTTTTTATATGTTTTAATAATACTCCTTCAATTATGTGCTGTCAGAAATGGACTTGTAATCTCATTTTACTTTACTTTATCATCAAATTCTGTATACATATATTTTTTTTCATTTTGAAATTTGATAGTACATTGGCAATGTATTTAGATAAGTAAATAAAATAAAGATTATTCTTAAATCATTTATTAAAATACATCATCAAAAATCATATGGGTACAAAATGTGGAAATTTATAAACTTTTACTAAAATAAATCCCTTGTTCACCAAAGCGTCAAGTAACATTAAACATAAATTTTTTTTTTTTTGTTTAAGTCAATAATGCCTCTTACTTTGTACGCTGTATCTGATGGCCCTCCTTCATTGGCTGTTCGGCAGGGTTTGAAAGCCCTAGGCCTGGATTACAATCACATTAATGTTGATTTTGGACTTGGTGAACATATGACCGCGGAGTTTGAGAAGGTAGGTAATGTGATTCCGACACATATAGCATCTACAATAATTATTTATGCACTTTGATCAAGGACAGTGAGTTGTATCATAGACTATTGAATACCTACAAATTTGTAAAATCAAAAATCAACTTAAATTCAGACTGGGCGAATAGTTTCGCATTCGTTGCAGTAAATGTGCGTGACTATGTTTTTTTCTTGTTCTAGAAAAATCCTCAAAAAGAAATCCCAGTATTGGACGACAACGGCTTTTATCTGAGTGAAAGGCGAGTCAATTATTCAACACAGATTAGTTTCTATGCAGCTTATTGAACCCGAATTTTATATGTTACAGTAATGCTATTCTACAATATCTAGTTGATAAATACGGAAAAGATGACAAACTTTATCCGAAAGATGCAAAAACAAGGGCAATTGTAAATCAAAGATTGTGCTTCAATCTTTCAACTTATTATCGTTATATCTCTGAGCATGTTGTAAGTATTTTCGGGCATATATCACATCAAGAATTTTGAGTCCACTTTAATAGTATTTAGTTAAAATTAAAGTATATCATATTATCAGATTATCTATAACCATATACACACTTCATATTTGTATGTGCACCAAAAGACGTTTTATTATTGAAAATCAAATATAAATCAAAATAAATGGTATGATATAGCTACTCTATTTACATATTAAAAAGAAAATGATTTAGATAAGTAAATAATAATTCTACACAAGAATCATGAAATTCAACTTCAAAATATATTTAAAACATTCTATTAATTTTCAGATGGCTCCAATTTTTTTCGCATACGAAAGAACCCCATTAAGTTTAAAGAAGACTCACATCGCTTTAAACGTGTTCAATACATATTTGGAACGACTGGGAACGAAATATGCTGCTTCTGGTACAAAGAAATACATACATTTTCAAATATTGCGATTTAATAAAAATATTATGTATTTATTTGTTTATTATAGATAATGTGACAATCGCCGATTTCCAACTTGTCACAGCTACTATGTGCTTAGAAGCGATTAATTTCGATATTAGCGGTTATCCATTAGTCGATAAATGGTTTAAAACATTCAAAAAGGAGTATCCGGAGCTATGGGCGATTGTTATACCTGCTATAAATGAAATAGCCGAATTTGAAAAAAATCCTCCAGATCTTTCTCACATGGACCATCCAATTCATCCAGTTCGAAAATAAAAATACTTAACTGCTTAACCAGTTGCTTGCATGCAAGGCGATACATCTTTCGAAAAGTTTCAAAAACTATTTCGTATTTACATAAATAAATACAATATTTTACGATATATTGTGTCATAAATATAAAATTAAATATTTAATTTGTCAATAATAAAATTTGTGAACATAAAAATGTCTTAATTTATTTTAAATAATAGAACAGCCTATATTACCATAATCTACCATAATTAAATGTTATAACAGATTTCAATGATTGCCGTAGCAGATTTTCCTAAGGATATTGAATAAGAATATAGTTTAGTTGCAATTGTATTTCTAGGGCAGTTTTTTTTTAGGGTAACGTTGATTCTATCGTTATAAGTCTGTAAGTGCAATGTCCCTTTTGTGACAAAAATTATTTTATTTGGTATAATAATAGTATGGTTTATATATATTATATTATATACGAATGTATATTTCTATAATGCGAAAATAATTGTGGTGCTATAAATGCAATAATAACAACATGTAAGTTTTGGGTACACATTTTGCCATTTTTGCGTAACCGGAGATTAATGTTGGTGAGATACCCGTTCTGATACAAAAATCATACGTGTTCGCGTGCAGTACAGTCCATTGACATGGAAAATTTCGATGTTTAAAGCAGGGTCGGCCTTAACTATTTTGTAGACCCAAATATTATTTTATGTTACATAACATTAATTTTATAAACAATATTAAAAGTTACAAATAATATAAATTTGTCGTTCCTTAATGCTTATAAGTAAACTAGCAATCGTATTATAATGAAAACTAATAATATAATAAACATATATAATATACTTTTCATAAGTACAGGATTTAGTACGATACATTTAAAAATTAATACTTGAATTGAAATTCAATTGGTATAGTAATAGTGAAAGAGTGAAACTAGTTTTACAGAACATCCTTACAGAATTACAAATTCTCTCATCATCAAGAAAACTGTAAGCTTTTACGTAACTTTTTTTGTAATTAAATTAAAATTAACCGTTATAATTGGCTAGCAAAGAAAATCCAGATTCATCAAAAAGAAGAAAAAAAAAAACACATGTACGCACACAGGCATAAAAAATAATAAATTGACATCGGTAGAAATACAATTAGTTTCTACCCAAAATTATTTACAAATACCGTAACAGGAAGTACAAAATAATACGGGGATGCCACTGTCAGTTCAGTCACACACCAAAATCCAATTTTGTCTGTGTATTTGTTTGTGTTTGTGTGACTGTTATTTGTTTCCAATTAGCACTGTGGTCGTTCTGTGATTCTTTGCACATCACGTTATCATAGGTGGTTCTCTCTAGTGCTTCATTACGGGCGACTACATCCAAGCAACTGTTTTTTTTTTAATTCCTTCAGAAATATACAAACCGCAAGTGTGAATAAAAAATATGTTTTTTGTTATTAACCGAAGAGAAAAGAATTGGTTTATAATGTATTATTTCTTATCAAGCGTTTTGATTTTATATTAAATTTGATAAATTCTAAACTCTTTTCCACAATTAAAGGCAACAGTTTATTAAAAATCCTTTTTCATTTCAATTTACTTAGTTCATGCTAAACAAATGAAATGACTACTTACAATTATATCACTTTTTTTTATTGTAGGAACATAGTTTTATTACTTATCTATATTCCAATCTATTTTCGAACGGAAATATTTTTATTTTACTGCTGCCGCACTATCTCTTCGTATAGTTTTTATACTAAATCCACAATGGCTGATGCTGATGCTATTTAACAGGCGATGGTTATTAATAATAATCTTCTATCCGTAAGGAACATTGCAATATGTGTTACTGTTTCGACAATATTACAGAAATCGCAAAAATTACTGAGTAAATATATGCTTATTGTTTGAATATACATTACTTGCAAACTGTATTACAAATAATAAATTTATCTTCTTCTATTTAGGCTAAAAGCGGTCACACACATGCAGAAGTCATTCCAAAAATATTCAGAATCGATTCAGAGAATTGTAAACCTCAAGATCGATATTTTTGTCATTGCCTACGATACTAACTTATACATCGTATAAGATTAGTACTACTGATTTATTTACTGAGTCAAATTTCTCAATAGTGCAATTTTTTCGGACTAGATTTTCATATAACAGATTTTATGTTTTTCTGAATTCCACCTAGTTAGCTAAAATTATGATCTGTTGATCCATTATAACAATCTGGTTTATCATTTCGATCTGATTTTTTTTTGGTAAGAAAATCTAATAAAACGCAATTATTCTGCACTCAGAATGATCTAGGAGTCTAAAGATTGAAAAAGTTAAGAAGCTGACAAAATTAACACGTAGTCCAACCACACTGTGACCATCCGCCCAATATTATAGCTAGCTGTGCAAAGGGGTTGTAGTAAAAAATATTATACTAATAAGTATACTAGAAGGAACCCTACACATTATAATCTACTTGGATATGCGCGCAAAAAACGGCTCTAGTTTACACGTTAGTGTGAAAGGAAGAGCGGCGTTTTTGACAAACTAGACATGCGGCCAGAAAAAGTTTTAGATTTTATCCCGGTCTAGCCGAAAAATAAGGACAATGATAATGCAAAAAACTTAAAAATGCTGATACACACAACAAGGCGCCGCAGTTATTTGATGATATTATTTCTCACATGATATCTTAACAAAAAAAAAATTATTATATCTGAATATGAATATATACATTGGTGTCATATTCCAAATCTTATTGATGTATTTGTTCAATGAAACCAATTGAAACACATAATTTTGTAAAAATTTCAATATAATACCCATAACAACTTAAAATGAGGATGACAAAAAATATAACAATTTTCGTTTTACCTGAAGAATTCTCTTTTGTCATGCAAAAGTTCTTCGAAACGAAGAAACAGTTTCCGAAAATGTGAATTTACAATGAAATTTATTCGGTTTGTTCGTCTGAAAGAATAGAAGGGATATTGCGTGTATATTGAAACACAGGCGACCCTCGGGCATCCGCGGGTCTTGTAACCAACTAACAACTACAATGGCACCTACAAAATATTCGTCCATCAGCGAATTACTGTCTCACAGAAATGATAAAAGAATTAAAGAACGAAGCCGTTGCTGTGGTCAAATTTTCTGTTATTATTAAATCGTTGGCGTTTTTATTAAACAGTCTACTTAATTTTACATTTTTCTCTTTTTTACATTCTACCCGAACTATTTTCAAAAATTAGGTGAACAAATATCAATTTGTTTCATGGTTCTTCATGGCCAGCAAACGGGCGTCCATTATTTCTAAATTAGCACTAACAAAATTCTTTAATATTTTAGCGATTTATTTTTGTTTCCTTCTGAGGAAGTAGGTATATTGCAATTATGAACATTTTAGAAGTTAAAAACAATATTGGACATATTGGAGATCCTGAAACTTTATTATGCAATTAGAATTTTTTAGCGTTAAAAAATTGGAAACAGTAAGTTGTGGTTATCTGTTTTCAACAGTACCTACCCAGATGTGCAAACATGAATCATGACTGGGCTAATTTGCACTAAATAAGATTAAATTTTTTTATTTAGTTTTAGCACCCTTGCTAATTCGTGCCAAAAAACCATATATCCGTTATATGTATAAAAAATATTAAAGTATATAGTCATACTAAACATATTTGCTAGTGGAATAGTATCGTAGATATGGTTGTAGTAACGTACAAGGTATTATTTTTATTCAATTTATTTGAATTGCAGAAAATTTGTGAAGAAAGCAACGGAAGTATGATTTTTTTTTATCGATGAAAAAATGTTGTAAACCACAGCGCACAAGTGATCGCATGAGAACCGCCCGGAACATGTGAATGAAAAGCGTAAAAATTACCCAGTTAACAATCAACCACCACGCTGGCTATTGATAAAGGAAATTGGGTAGGTTGGCAGTGGCCCAGTTTAGTTTTTCATTGTTTGTAAGGCATTTGTGAGATTTCAATGTTGAATACTGAGTGGGATGAATGTAGTTGCAGATAATGAATGAGCATGGCCACGCACGATCATGATCTGATTCGGTTAAAGATTTTTTTTGAAATTTCTATCGCAAAAGAACCAGAACACGAATAAAAATTTGACAACGTTTGGTGGTTTTGATAGTATAGGATATTTATTGATATCTAAGATTTATAATCAAACGCAATTGTTAAGTTTTATGTTACAGCTCGTTTTTGTTTCAATTCTACTATTTCTGGTTGTAATTGTAGACAGAAAGTAAAAAATGTATAAATTGTAAAAAAATGTATAAAATGTATAAAATGTAAAAAAATTAATAAAATGTTTTAAATGTAAAAAAATGTATAAAATGTATAAATTGTTCATCTACCAAAATCAAGCTTATTTTTTTGTTGTGTGTCTTTTTCTAGCCTTGATAACTATTTAAAACTATTTAATAATTTAGATAACTGCCCAATTTTAATCTTTATAAAAATAATTTAACTGAAACATAAACTTTGATTTTATATTTCTGCTCAGAGTTTTACGTATAGTATGTGAATATTATTAATCATGCTAACAAGCATTGAATTTTACGTCTAGTTAACGTAATAACCGCAGGAGACAGCCTTGTTGCGGCGTTTTTGACAAAACCACATACACGCAACTGGATTAGGTTTGGATCACAGGGCGGCAAAACCAGAAACCAAAAGAAAAGATAAAACATTTTCAGGTATCCGACAAAACTGTTTTTAACATTTACACTAAAACTACACATAAATAACTAACAATTTTAAACTATGCGCACTCTAAGTGATTATGCTTTTAAATAAATTGACTGAAACTGAATGTTTTTGCCATACTGCTTTGGTGGTCAATATTTATAAAAAAAGTTTACTAGAGCTTTAAATGAGACTATGCGGACCATATAGGTATGTATGCATGTGACACTGCACTCTTTCGAGAGTGAATTAAATTTGTTCTGCTTATTTGTACCGCCATTGATCTGGCGAGTTTTTAATAGAAAAACAAAAGGTATGTATGATGCGTGCTAACTTGATCCAATTGTTGTTGTTTTGATGTGGTTTCGCTGAAGTATCGTACAAGCTATCTATACGGCGACACACGACATGCGAAATTTTTATTGATTTCGGTTTTTATAAGTGGACTCGGAAATGCCTGATTCTGTTACGGATTATGTATTTTTTATAGATTTTCATATCGGCACACCTGGTCAGGTACTATACCATTATTATTACAGTTTTTATGTGAGGCTGTTTTTAATATCATTTTGAACACGCGTTAGTGCAATGACCATCAGATATAATATGATTCGATGGCACACGCTATAAGAAAATCATGGTTTCATTTGTTATTTCTGAATTTTAAATAAAAGGAAATATTTGTCTATTTAATTTCATATTTATAATTGATAGAATATCTTTCAGAATATAAACAGTGGCTGAAATCGAAATAGTTTCAAATCTATGTATTAGTATATATAAGAAATACACATTTCAATGTCTTTTCAACCACTGTGTTAATTGTAAAACTCAATCATTATATTGTATAGTTCTGCAATAACCGAGAAAATATTCTTACTTGTAATAGATTTGGAGATTGTTTGCATCAATTGAATATTTTCCATTGAAAAATGATTCGGTTGTTGTAAATCTATGATAAATTATTGTCTGCTTATACATATGTATGAATCGCCAAGTAATATTCTAACGATTCGTGAATTTTAGATTGATATTTAAATGATTCTAAACCAAGCCAAAGTATGTAAATCATCAAGAAAATCTTCTGAAACATCGATAGAATAATAGATCGATACCAAATTACGAAATGTATATGATGATATTGCAAAAGACATGGCATAGGTTCGCGGACCGTCCAAGCCAAAAATCCTACCAGTAGCGCCCGCCACAGTGACCCATCCTTATACACGATGGTCTGCCGAAGAGTGCTCGGGATAACCGCCCGTTTGATGATCCCATTGGCCGGGTAGCACGCGCTTAGGGTAGCTTCAGGGTGGGAGGACTCCGGCTTATAAACACACCAACAGGTAGTCCGGAAACCAGTCTTACGACAAGTGCCGAGCACAGTGTATGCATATCCAAAAAAATCAGTGCCCAAAAGTTCTTATCAACTACGAACAAATACAAGTTATCAACTATGGAAACAGCAGATTCATATCGATACGTTTATATGTGTGGCCAACCAAACTTAGCATCATCATACCCAGTTAGTCAGTTATATAACCCGTATGACAGTCTCTCTGAAGGTTACCACTCGCCAAGTCCCACTGGGAGTTTTAAATCGACAAGCCCACCACCAGCGGAATTACATTATACATCATTAGTCAGTGCTGTAGTACCTCAGCAAACCAACGCACAACACGCTTCGCCGCAACTTGACACTGATGAAGACAGTTTCGAAGAGCTTGAGGATGGTTCACGAAGAAAGTCCAAAATTCGAGTAAGTCCTATAGTAATGCGCAAACGACGACTAGCTGCTAATGCTCGCGAACGCCGAAGAATGCAGAATTTGAATCAAGCGTTTGATCGTTTAAGAACATATTTACCTTCTCTTGGGAACGATAGGCAATTGTCTAAATACGAAACATTACAAATGGCACAAACATACATTACGGCGTTGTATGACCTGATTGCTCCTGAACCACATCAATGAAGAGTCTAGTTCCTAATTATTGTTGCCATAGTTTAAAGTCAGTTAATGCTCAAATTTATGTAAATTGTATATAGTCTTTTTGAGTTTTACAAATGGACATGTAAAACTAGCCATATTTACTTAGTACTGTAGATTTGTTGAGTAGTTTTAAGTAATTACTTATGTAGGTAATTGTAAATAATTTTAAATGTTTAGAATGTATATTTAGTTTCCGTACACTGAGGGAAAGAGTTTGATCATTTTTTAAAAGTAATTCAATTTTAAGTTAATATTATTCTTTTCCATTTAAAATTTGCAGATTTGTTGTACTTTATTATATTGAAATAATAGTCATCTCGTCTTCGTCTGTATTAGAAATTTAGTACACAATTTTTTGTTCTAAAATTATTCTTTCAGTGCAATAGGTCATATTAATTTTAACAACATTTAAGCTGTGAAAGAATAGTAATTATTATGTGTCAAATTGATTAAGTTTATTTAGGTGGCAAATAATAAAATTTGCAACTGTTGCTAAGAAAAGACTTATTATAATATTTGTTCATAACTTGTCAAAAAGGAACAGTAATACTCCATTACGCAATTTGGTTCAACATTACATAGTTTGTACAGAATACCAAATAACGTTTTTATTTTATTTTATTTAGTGATTAAGACCGTGACTCTACCAATCAGTATTTTTTGAGAGGCCATAATGATTTTTTTAATTGATAAGTATTTATGCCAAATGTTTTTTAATTTATAAGTAATTCATGTCCACGCTTATATGATAAGAACTTATATAAATAAATTATAGTTTAAATATACACACTGATTCTTCTTTGCAGTTTATCCTTAGTTTTCCCAAAAATGAAATATATTTTAATCTATTTAGTACCTACCGAAAAATGTAAGTATTTTTATATGTGAAATTTTGCAAAACGGAAATACGCCAATTGAGTTTTAATGGGTACAGTTCCTGTTCAACTTAGCACACCTCTTCAAGTGGCATGTTAAGTACGTAAGTATAAGTCCTTATACAGTTTTCTTTTGCAACAAAGAAACTAAAAATAATAGGGTTCTACCTAGATATTTATATATTAATTAATGTATGTATGGTAGGTCTACATACATACATATCACATTTCCACTCATTAGTATAACTCATATTCATTTTATGAATAATTTTGAAATTGATTGCTCAAAGTTCGAACACGTATATAAATAATTGATCTGAAATTCATATCAATACTACATTCTTGAGAAACCACTTTATTTCGGTAAAAAAACAATAATAAATTAAAAAATTAACATGTATTTATAGTGAATAATATCTAGCTCCATTATAGTTATTAATATCAGCATAACTAGAAGCTTCTTTGTCTACTTATCCTCCTTTGTATCCTGTTGAATCCAAAGTGTGGATCAGAAATGTATTTGTTCATGAAGACTACTGGATCCTTTCACGACATACCATGCTAGAACCTAAGAAAACTATCATTCATTAATTATTATTATAAAATGTATTTATTATTATTTTATAATAAGCTTTAATTTTTAATATTCTAATTTGCGTAAAACAGAAGTACCTTAAATGCGGTATTTAATCAATCTTTAATGAAATAGTCAGGTTCAGGTCTTTATTGGGCAAATCCTGCATAACAACCAGTGAAATATAATAAAATGTTTAATGTATATTTCAAAATTAAATTATAAATAAAATTTATTTAGACGTGCATGCGAAATCTTTCTTATTACTTACCAACATAAGACTCATTTTTATACTAATTGCAACAATTATTCTACAACTGACTTGGAGAAGACTTTAAACTTCAGCTTTATAAATTTATAACAAATTACAAAAACTCAATGTAGTAATATACAGTAATGGGGATATAATTTTCCACAAATTAGAAAAAAGAGAAAAATAAAGCAATAATATATCTTAATACGCATCAATGAGTAATTATTAAACCTAAGTAATTGTATTTTTACTTGATATTATTAATTAAAGATACATTATAGAAATATATCGAAAAATCAAATATTTAAATACATCTTTTCCTTCGATTATATTCTGATAAAAGTGCATAAATGAAAGTTGGAATGCGAGAGTTGTTAAAGTAATAGGAAATTCTATATATTTACTTACCAGTTTACAGTAGCCATTGAGTAATGCTGACTTAGCCGTTGCACACGGATCAGATCAACTAGAACATGATCACGTATTTCTATGTTAGTTTTTGTTAGATTTATTACGTTATTTAAATTATAAGTGTTTGTGTCTGTTTTGTTAATGTTTATGTGGCTTATAACTAGTGATTCACGGAATATTTGTGATTTTTTATTCAAGTTCATTGAATAAAAACACAAAATTAAAAAATATATTATTAAAATACTATACTTAGGGCGAATTACAACGTCTGTTAAATTTATTCCTCAATGGATAAAAATGTTTAAGGGGTTACATGGGTTTTTTAAAAATAAAAAAAAACACTATTTTTCGGTATTTTCTTTTAACTAAATAAATAAATATGGTTTATTATAAGTTATGGCATATAAAAGTAAGTAAAAATCCTTCGTTCAAGTACAAGTCAATGCTATGTAGAAAAAGTGTGCAAAATTTCAATAAGATTGGAATATAAATTTTTGAGTAATCGTGCCTACCGACTTAAAAAATGTGATTTTGAGAAAATCGCGTAATGTGGCTTACACTGCTTTTAATACTTCGCGCTCGTTTTAAAATTGTCTATCTCTTACAGTTTTATTCCAATCGACTTGAAACTTTGGGAAAATATTCTCCTTAAGTTGTACTATAAGATGAAATAATAAAAAAAAAATCGAATTTTTCAAAATTTGAAACCCATGTAACCCCTTAACTGACAGCAATGTTATTTTTCCGTAATAAATGTCAGATTAATTCGATATTGTTTATTTTAATAAAGGAATACATTTAGCTGAGGTTGGCCTTTAAGATATAGCCCTGCTAGTGTATTTATCATTGTTAACGTTTTCCGATTCCATTGTTTTATACATACTTTTTATCCAAATTTCTAACTAATTGATGGTCGAACTTAAAGATGGGATATTCATCTGGTATTCCATGGCACATTAAATTCACCGTCAATTTAAACCAATAGCTACTGTTTTTCGGTTTATTACCGATCAACGTAAATGGATATACTACGTCCTATTTTAGTCTAACATTATTATATAATTTCATTCTTATTTGCGTAGAATGCTAAAGCATTAACGCAGCCACTTTTTTTTATACAAAATAAAAAATAATTTCTAAGGCACAAGATTATTTAATATGTAAAAGAACAATACTTTTCAGTTAAAATAACACATTTTCTTTGTACTGCTGATAAGTAGCCATTTTGGAGTCTTGTAATTATAAATTAAAAGTAAGGTTATGTTACATATTTGTATAATTGACATTGAAAGTATAAATTATGTTCATGTGCAAATTCTTTCACTGCAACGACTTTCATCGTTCCTGGGCACTTGTTACTCTATTTTAATCATTGCAGCAACTTTCTTCGGATTCTTTTGATCTAGATAGAATCAATAGAATGAAAGTGTGAAATGAATGTAGAAATGCAATACTAAAGAAATTATTATATGGAGAGGAATTCATTTACTTGGTTCCTAATTTACATTTACTAAATATAATTGTATAACAAAATTTATAATACAATTATATTATCTACCGTTTAGGAATTGTGTTGTATAAATAAAATAATGCTATCAATTATGCGAAATTTTTAGAATAATCAAGTAGAATCTAGAAAACAATCTTGCATTTACAATAGATCGTACAAATAAATATACAGTTTAGCGGTTTGAAAATTCATTCAAAACTTGCTAATGACAATTTTAAGAGAATTTATCATTATTTAGATAAAACCTAAAAATTAAAAAATTTTTTGGTAAAACATAATAAACTTTTAAGTTACCGCATTTAATTAGGCCAACAAATTCATTATGTATAGATATTTAAAATGATGAAAGTTAACATTTTCATACTTAATATCAAGTGTTCGGATAAAAAATTATGCAAAATGTATTTACGACAGATTTCATTGATAATTGTTACAGTTGTGTGATTTTACGACAGAATCAATACATTTTAATTATAGTTTAATATATAAATTCATAATTAAAAAATGTTTTTCAATATAAAATTAATTTCTTGTATATCCTATAAGTGGAACTCAAGATCTAGGCGAGTCACCTTTCTATACACGGTGCATTTTTAAATTATATGAAAAACGAGTCTATGCATTTCCTGAACGAGTTTTGCGTAAAAATAAATGCTACTAAATTCGTTCTAGTTTCTTGTATATTTATTTGAAACCCCGAGTACGCATTTGTTAGATTTGTGAAAGGAAATGATAGAATGATCACTATATTTTTAATTGCAGACACTGTTGCTATTAGCTACAGCAGCCGTAAGCGTTAATGTTTATGATCAATCGAACGCAGTTAAGTATGCGCCCAACCATGAGAACTATGTGAGTAACAACAATTAAATATAATTATGTTGACATATACCTACATAATTATTTATCAATTTTCGTAATATATTATGTTGCAAAAATATTAGAACTGATTTAACACGTGTTTCGCTAATTAAATTAGCTGTAAAAATTACATTTTAAATTATAATATTTTTAGAAACTATTTACATATAAACTACATTATAAAATGTATAATAATATTTTGGATATAGTTCCATTATCCATTTTGTTTATAAAATTTGATTTGTTCTTGTAGGAGCCGGTGGAATATGCTTTCTCGTACGGAGTCTCCGATCCTCTTACCGGTGATCAAAAACACCACTGGGAGAAACGTCAAGGAGATCAAGTTCAGGGAGAATACGGCCTAATGGAACCAGATGGTTACGCCCGAATTGTCCAGTACACAGCAAACTCACAAAACGGTTTTCAGGCTACCGTGAAAAGAATCCATGTACCCGCTAAAGATCTTACTCAAGGTAAATCATTACATCCGGAAAATGAACAGCTGTACGATAACGTAAGATATGGTGTTACAATCACACACAACGTTCCATCAAAGCAAAATGAACAAAATACGCCAGTAGTCCAACAGAGGGTTGATACTAACATTGTTCAACGAGATATCAATAGTCAGCAAAAAAAAATAGTGAAGAAGAATGATCAAAGTTTTTTCGTGGATGATAGAATTATTGCTACAACATTTAGACCACAATATAATTTATTACAACCGAAAATTGGCCAGTATTTAATACAAAATCAAAGAATACTACAACCTCAACAAGAAAAATTTGTTGTAGCAAATCACCAAACTTCACAGATACAAGTATTGCCTAACTTAGAGTTAGTATATTCTCCTAATCCAATACAGCATATACCAGGTTTGCGTTCTCAAATATTACAAAATCAGAATAAGATCCAATATATTTTTAATGAACAACCAATGCAACTGCCACTGCCCCTACACGAGTACCAACACAATATACAAAATATTCCAATTCAAACCAGCCAAACAGTGCAATACCAATCAGTACAGAAAGGGGAAACTCCGGTTCAATACCAAAATCTAGCTTACCAACATGAAGCAGAACCAATTCATCAACCTGAAATTCAACCACAGCAAACCAGATCAGCCGAATCAGATATGTCCGGAGAGAATAATCAAAATGTAGGATATCACGAAGTACAAGTACAAAATGAGAAAATACCAACGCATGTTTATAAAAATTATGGTTATCAAAATGAGGAATCTAATGAACAAGAAAACCAACAAGGTGAAAATAAAGAACACAAAGAGAACTATGAAATTCGAAGCGAATTTCAGAATATACCCATAGACTCTAACAAGCGCCTGCAGTATCAAGAACAAATTGATAATGAGAAGAATCCAGGTGAATTTGAACGAAATAAAGAAAATTTAAGTATCGCAAGGGCAAATAATGAAAATCAATATCAAGTTGTTCAACAAAAATATCCTAGTGAATACCACAGTAATGGCTATCAAAGTATATCAACGCAAATTCATAACGGTAGACCAACCAATATTCTGCCTAATTCGTATTTAAATCAACACAGAACACAATTCCAACATCCGTTTTATCAACCAAATGATGCCCATACGAATTCCCAAATAAATCTTAGTCGGCAAAAAGACGTACCCGTTATATTTCTTCATACTCATGGTAAATTAGGATTACCTTTCTTGCCAAGTATACCACTCGTGAAATTTCCAATTGAACAAGATAAGCGATATGGATATGAAGACATACCAATTCAAAATATAACAGATATAAACCAACAAGCTCCATCTAATATTAATGCAGCAGTAGAACGAAGAAATATAAATATAGCAGAACGAAGAAACTACGTCATACCCAATCAATTTCACGGATCTGATAATTATCAGTCCATTGTACCACAAAAACCATTACAGAACAATTTATATTCCGATGGCAAACGAGAAACGATCTGGCAAGCTGGAGATCCTACTGCTGACATCGAACCTGAAATTTTGGTCCGTCAAATAAACGAAACTTGTGCTTATTTTAGATTTAACGAAACAACCGAAGGAACTGAAGATGGAACAAAGAATAATATTTGGAATGCTGGTGATTACAGCGCCCAGCGCGAGGAAGAAGAACTAATTCGAAGTGTTAATGTTACCTGTCAGAATTTCACAATAGATGTTTTGTCTAATTTTACGGGTCTATACTCTCTTGCGGAATATTGCTCACAGTGTTTGGTAGCTAATAATGATAATCCAAATGAGTATAACATCGAAAATATGGATATGCAACCACCTTTTAATAAATTTGTTGAACAATTCGAGTACCCTAGTTTTGCTCCACAAAAGAACAACTATGGGAATTTGGAACTTCAACCAAATGGCTACTACAACTTTGAACATCAGCCAAATGACTACTCTAATTCCGGACCACAGCAAAATAGCTACCACAGCTCAGAGTCCCAACAAAATAACTTCCATGCCTCTATACCCAAACAAAATTCTTATTCAAATATTCACTATCAACAAGCTGGTGCACCAATTCCACCCATGCCATATTCGTTTGGAAGTTATAGCAATGGGCAAGAAAATAGTTATTATCAAATTCAACCAGTGACAAGAGTAGTTAATTTTTAATAATTTTAGAAAATATAATTAAGTTGCCAAATGTATGTTACTTTAATGTTGCAGTGTGTAAATAAAATATTGTTTTTTATTAGTTTGTAGGAATACAGGATGTAACAGCGAAACGAGCTACCTCGAATAACTTCTATGTTATTAAGGATACAATAAAATCGTATAAGACAATCTTATGCAGGACCAAGGGGGACATCCAACCATGAAAGAAAATATTTTTTTAAACCAGTGGTTCTCAAGCAACAACACAAAGTTATGTTTTTTCAAATGAGATGCTATATTTTTTTTAAACCCATTCGATAGAGTATTTTTTTCTGAATTCCATTATGTATTCGTTTTATACCCTTACATAAGTAAAATATTGAAAAAAATGCGATTGAAAGTTAAATAAATTTTATTTTTATAGTGATTTTTCAGTAGACTATGAAACAAAATTAAGCTTAAATACAACGAAACATAAATTAAATACATTAAATTATTTGTTATTTACTTTATAAATAGTGTTATAAAGTAAATAACAAATAATTTCATGTATTTAAGCTCAATTTTGTTTCGTAGCCTACTGAAAAATAACTATAAAAATAAAATTTATTTAACTTTCAACCGCATTTTTCTCAATATTTTACTTATGTAAGAGTATAAAACGAATACATAATGGAATTCAGAAAAAAATACTCTATCGAATAGGCCTAAAAAATATATAGCATCTCATTTGAAAAAACATAACTTTGTGTTGTTGCTTGAGAACCACTGGTTTAAAAAAATATTTTCTTTTATAGTTGGATGTCTTCCTCGGTCCTGCATAAGATTGTCTTATACTATTTTATTGTATCTTTAATAACATAGAAGTTATTCGAGGTAGCTCGTTTCGCTGTTACACCCTGTATATATAAAACAAATTTGTGTAATTTTATATCAAATATTCATAGTATATGATTCTTATATTTTCATGTAAAATACCACTATCTTATAATCTTAAGGCCACATAAAAAATTCGCAGTGTTTTGCATTTTTATACAAAGTGGTTTTGTTTTTGTTTGGAAAAGATATTAAAATACTAATATTTAAACATTCTAGAATATTGAATTATTCATAATAATAAGAAATTTTGGAAAAAAAAACTATTATAATTGTCCATCATTAACATATGATGATCATAATTTATGAAGTACTCATATTTGAAAAGCATATTTTGATTTACTCTAAAAATTACTTCTAAATATATAAAAAAAAATTATTATTTTTACTTAAACGTAAAAATAAATTCTAGGCAATTTACAAATATATATATAACAAATTAGTATTAGAACATTTTGTCTACAATTAAGACTATTGTATAGTACTGATTGAACGGTATTAATTGCCTAATATCCTATATTTATTTGAAGGCATCTAAAGATGATGTGGGTTCTTTTTCTTGGTGCTTTGTTAATGTTGTATTATTTAAAAAGGCTTTATTTTTTGTCTGTCAAATCGCTGTAGGAAAGGGTTGATGGCAATATATTTTTCTAAGTATCTTACAGTGTGCTACAGAGGGTGTTTATAACGATACATCTTTCAGTCAGTTAAAATAATTACAGAGTATGTCAAAAAATGTCAAATCAATAGTATATGTAATACTATTAAAAAAACCAAAAAAAAAATATATATTAAAGAATAGCATTTAATTGAGGTTTATTTAAAATCATACTTTATCTTTGTTAATATGTTTTATTTGTAATTTGTTTTATAGAAATACTTACAATAATTAAATAGTTATGGTGTGGCACTTTCTATTTGGAAAATTTCTTTCTCTGTAACTATTTAAAACGTAAATGAGTGTAGACGTTTAGTCGAGTGTAACACGATTTTTAAAATTATTTTTATTTCAAAGTCACCTAATTTAATACTACAAAGTATTGTTAACACTATCTACATACATTTGTATGTATGACTAATAAGGACGTTTAATAAGATAGTGCCTAGATGAAATAAGGGAATTTAGTTTTCCCTAGCAAGCATTTAAAGTAACTGCCTCCTAAATTAATTCATTTCATTTAAAATCATTTATTTATTTTCAAAGAATAATTTACATTATGATTTGTGGTAAAAACATCTGCAGTGTCATGTACTGAACTTCTAGGCATATGGATTAAATCATATCACATATTTATTATTTTTCTAATTAATAATATTTTACTAACCGTTGGCACAATTTTTAACTAATTATATTTTTACTTTTTATTATAATATATATATTATAAGTATTGTAATCATGAAAGAAGTTGATCTCGAGATTTTAACGGAAATATACGTTTTGACCTTCTCTTTATCGATTTTTGGAATGACGTCAATCACAAGGCTGTAGAGCGCTCATACACATACACACACACACACCCACACACACACCCACACACGCACGCACGCACACACACACACACACACACACACACACACACACACACACACACACACACACACAGACGGACGTCATTCCTAAAATAGTCGGCATCAAATCAAAGAAGGTCAAAACATATATTTCCGTTAAAATCTCGAGATCGAAATATTTCACGATTTCAATACTTATACTGCGTATAAGAAAGTAAAAAAGTTTGTACTACCAAGTACATATCACATAAAAAATACATTTTTTAAGTTTACAAAGTTATACTTAGTTATGTAGTTTATTTTGAGATATCCAATGGGCTCTACAGATTTTTAGTTGACAGGAAAATTAACAAATCCGGAAACAATAATTTGTCATGGTACTTAATTACTGCCTTTCATATTTTATATATGCCTTATAAAAGGAAATGGGTGTAATTAATAATGAATTGCTACTGTGTCTCCAATAGCCTACAGTCTAATTCATTTGGTTTGTCATTTGTACCTAAAGTCTCAAGTAATTTTAAAAATTGCTCCTAAATTGATATTCTTAACGACTACAATCCAATTGAGTACCTTTGTGTGGAACCGTAACATTAAATTGCTATCCATCATCTCCTACAAAGTTTAAATTTGAAATAAGTGAATCAATTATTGGAAATATTTATGCATTACAAGTGAGCAAATAACATACATAAGTACGTATGTTTTCCGTTTGAATGAAGATAATTTACAAACCACTAAATAATATTTCTAAACGGTTAGATTTCGTATAAAAAAGCTATTACTTTTTCTACAGAACAAATATTGACCCAAACCGAAAAACATCTGTGTTTGTGTATAAAAGGGTTAAATTGTGTCCGGTTACATTGTTAAATGTAGATGAGCGCGATTTTCATAAAAATATCATTAACTCTTTAACGAGCAGGTTGTATAATTTGAACCCTTATAACACAACACTACCCTTAGGTTAATGTACAAAGCGATTCGTGCCATTTTATAACCTGAAATAACGTGGGTGGTCGGGCCAGTTAGTTCCGCATTCGTACGTTTCCGCTAATAAAGATATAATTAGCGATTTTTTGATAGAAAGACATCAACAAGTTTGATTCATTATCTTTTAATTGTTTTTAGCTTTTGTGTGAGTCTAAAAGATTAATGATGTTGCTACAATGAAAAAATATCAACGTATGTTGACTGAAATATTTGTTTTTCTTAAATGCAATCAAAATGTTGTCATTTTATAATAAAATTATCGTAGAAAATATCTGATACATTAGAATAAAGAAATTGTAAATATTTATTAATAATGGCTAAATAGTTTTTATGGTGTAATTTAAAAAATATATTTCTGGGCAATTCGTTGATCGCAGATATATTTTCAGAACATATAATTTAAAATAAATATATCGTGCATTGACAAGAAATCGGAAGAATGTGAAATCAGATAAATAATGCGCAGTTATACACCATTTGTTATAATTGGACAGTTTACTAAATATAACTTTTAACCAACTATTTTTCAAGATATAATCAAGAGCCCAAAAGGTATAAAAATACAAATATAAGGGTTGATAATAATTAAAGAAGTCTTTTAACGTCGTTTCTATTTAGGGATGGCATGCTGTTATTACTTTTAAACTACGTTATTAGTTCATCAACCAAAGCGCATTAATTAGAACGTAAACTTTGATATTCTAATTCATTAAAGTATCATTTACGATTTAGGAAACAACCGATTTTATAAAGACATTTATAAAACGTTTAAACACTAGATTATACACTACGTTTTGTTTGCTTAACCTAGTTTTTGAATAATTCATTATTTGAAAATTGGTTAGGAATGTTAAACTATTAATTTCCGGTCTTTAACATTAAAAACAATGGATTTTAGAGTTTTAACATCTATATCAATTTTAGGATATTCTTCCCGCACAGATTATTTTTAACGAGTCATATAAATATAAGCAGAAATAAAAATTTTAGGTATAATGCCTTATACAAACAAATGAACGAAACAAAAGTTTGTAATGAGTAAAGTACACATTCATATGTACATACATCTGTATATATATATACATTTAGTTTGTATGCGCACATATGTTACACATCACAATACATCAATTACCGGTATTGTTATATGAGACTTTTGTTATGCCGCTTTTATTCCACTTTATATTTACTATTCAATGTTTCAATTTGTACCAATATATTTAATGAAGTTATTTATATGCAACAACATATCGTATAGTATAGTAAGTAAGTAGGTTTCGTTTTTTACTTCCTTATACGCAGTATAAGTAAGTATTGCAATCACGAAAATTTTCGGTCTCGAGATTTTAACGGAAATATACGTTTCGACCTTTCCTTAATCGTATTCGACTATTTTTTGAATAATGTTCGTCTGTGTGTGTGTGTGTGTGTGTTTGTGTATGCGCTCTACAGCCTCGACGGCTGAAGGTAAAATTATGAAACTTTAAACTTAAGGTTTGCATATTCCTGAGGTGTGCACCTTTTATTTTTGAAGAAAATATTAAACCGGAAATGCATGTTTACTCAATTTTTGCGGCTTCTGCAATTACTCAAAAATGGTTCAAGTTAGGATAAAAACTAAAGGTATTAATATTTTGCATAACTTTTGTTTGAAAAGTTTTCTCAAAAAAGGTACAGGAAACAATAAAATGGCTATTGAAATTTGTTCTTTTTATAATTATTTTCACATAAAACGTATCAACTGAAATAATAGAAAAACAAAAAATTTAAATAATTTGGAGTTTGACATATAATATTTATTCCAAGAAATAATTTAGTGGAAAGGAGATCCAAAAGTTGGTAAAATATTATAAATTTGAAAAATAGTCTAAATATGATCTAACCGAAATGCGCATAAGATAGTTCAGTGCATGACACTGCAGATGTTTTTCAATAAATTTATTGAAAAATAAAATAATGACTGGGAATTTTCATATAATTGAAAAACAATTTCTTGGATATGATGTAACTAGGATAACAGGAGTTCCGAATTTGAATTTGCAAAACTTTTAATTTCCTTCTAATTCAAGCCAATTTCTGTAATATGAAATAATTTTTTTTGTAAAAAGTTGAAAGTAACGAGCAGTAATAACAAAAAATTATATAGAATACAATGAATAAAATTTAACAGTTCTATACTTTGATGTCATATTATAGAAATATTGGACAGTAATAATCGATATTAGAGATAGCGAAATATTATAATTTTTCTGGATAAGTACTAGTTGGCCGTATAGCCATAAGACATACACTTATCGATAATTTTCATGTACAATTACTACGAATAATTATTGAACGTAAGTTACGGCGCAGTTATGCGGTAAACAACCCCGCCAGCATCACAAACGAACGATAATGATAATAACCACAATTGCTGACTGCCAAATGTTTTTAAACTGCATCATTTCGTAAAACAACAGAGTACACCCACGAGCGATGCGAATTTCAAATATTTGCATTCCTAAGTAAGACCGAACCGAAACGAACCGGGTAGGTAGGTACACACAAACAAAAGGGATGACCACAAATCTCTCGTGTTGAAAAGTGGTTTAGGCATTTTACTTTAACTACTACATATGTGATAACTTACCACGGTGTATGTACTCACAGTTTCCAAATAATGAAATTATCAACAACGACAATTATTTTCTGAGTTGCGTGAAAGGTCGAATTCCGTTAAGCAAATGGGTTTTGTTATTGCCATATAGTAACTGTTAAATCATGACATGGTCTTGTTAACTAGTTAGTGTGCCGACAGATAGATAGAAAAATATAATAATCCTCGGAAGAGAAAGGGGTTGCTAGCTAATGGAAAACAAAGGGCGTGTATCATGCGATTTATTTAGTGGTGGTCGCCAGACCAGGTCTAACAATATTGATGCAATTTAGAAATAGCCAATTTTCCGAACGATAATAGTTTACAAGCACATAATGATGCTACTACGGCCATAGAGTTAGGTAAATACTAGAAAAACAAACAAGGAATCGATTAACTGAAACACGAATCGTTCTCGATACAAATTGGTATATTACGAATGATGTTGCAAATTATAATAGATTTTGCAAAATATACTGTTTACAAATACAATCAAACAATTATTGCTTTTAGGCATATTGGAATTAATAATAAATACAACATTTTGAAAAGATTTCATCATAATATTTGAAATTTAAAACAACAAAAAAACATCTGCAGTGTCATGCACCGAACTTTCTTATACGCTTTTGGGTTAGAACACATCCTAGTTTCATTACTTTTCTAATTTATAATATTTGTTTTAACCTTTGGAATACTTTTACACTAAATATATTCATTAGAATAAATATAAAATGTCAAACTTCAAATTATTTAAGTCTATTTTGTTTTTATTTTAGTAAACAATTCACAGACGCAGATGATAAGATTTATGTAAAAATAAATATAATAAGTAATTTCTAGAGCCATTTGCTTGTTTCCGGTACCGTTTGGGAAAAAAGTTTCAATTAAAAGTTGTACAAAATGTTGATATCTCTAATTTTTATCGAAATAATTTATTTGTAACTGCAACCATTTTTGAGTAATTGCAAAAACTGCAAAAAATGACTAGAGTAAACATGCACTTCCGGTCAAAATATTGTTTTCAAAAATAAGAGGTTTTCTTGCCTGGTACATACAAATCTTAAGTTTTAAATTTCATAATTTTCCCTTTAGCCGTTTGGGCTGTAGAACGCTCACATACACACACACACACACACACACACATACACACACACACACACACACACACACACACACGGACGTCATTCCAAAAATAGTCGGAATCGATTCAGGGAAGGTCAAAACGTATATTTCCGTTAAAATATCGAGATCAAAATTTTTCTTGATTAGTACAATACTTATTTATAGTGCATATAAGAAAGTAATTATATTTATTTTCTGAGATTAGTATACTATTTAAAATTAGAATTTTTTTAATATTTGAAAAAACCAAATAATAGCATCGACAGAATCTTCGAGATGCAGTTGAACCTAAGCTGCATATATCGAAATGTTAAGCATAAAACCGCCAACATAAAATTCAGAACCCCTCAAGCTACCCATGCTTTACGCGTTAGTTGAGGCAGTGAGAATTATTTTAGTAGTTACGTATAGAATTCACCGGCTCAAGCAGCTAGAGGCTGGTCTAAAAAACATAACCATTGTCAATTGTTGACGGGTTCTGTATACAAGAGAGCTCCCGAATTGTATTCTCATAATTGACTGGCAGATAATTTCCAAATTTCTGGTAGTATTTTAACACTCGACGTGTCAAAATGAAACACTTAGTATTGTTATAATGGAATGCCGAATCACTGTAGGCCACACAAGTCTGTCTGCAAACTAACCGTTTTTCATGTTAAAAACATAATAAAATTTACTTTCAAGAGCATGTTACTTTAAATTAGCAACATATCCGATGCAAACTAAAAATCCATATGCAAAACTTGAGATTCAAGTATCGTCTTACTAGTAAACCACTACTTTAGCGAAACCGGGATTAAAAATAAAAGAAATTTTATGTGATCAACCGGGCGTAAAACCGCATTGACTTCATTGACGTAATTGAGTGAGGTGAAATATTTATTTTAAAGCGACACAACCTAAACTAAATGTTTTCCATATTACAAACTATTGTTAAATCATTCACAAACAAATAGTCAACCTATTTTATTGAAATGCCAATTCGCAAACACTTACTTGTTATGAAAAATTTGTTCCAAAAATTCACAAATTATTTTTGTCTAGAATTATAATAATTTTTATGTGTAATTACTAAATTTAGAAAAATCATGTGCCGCTTAAAAAATTTATAACATTTGTCAATTGTGGTTGAAAAATAATGTGGCTCGCGTTGCTTGAGTGTGTCAATAAAACGCCGAGACCGGGATCGAGACCTCCTAGGTGGGTTTTATCTGTTCATCCGATCATCAGACATCATGTCACTTACGATCAGTGTTTACTGTGTTGGTGACTTTACAAGAAATACACACACACGCGCGCATATATACACGAATGCCTTGTATGAAAATCTCATGCTCATATGAGAGATGTGCGTGCACATATCAAGTGACATGTTTCTCACGAAATTTAAATTTCATTCATATGCAAATAACGGAAAAATTGCATTCATAGTTTTGTCGATTCTTGGATAAAAATTAACAATGACTATTCCTACGAATAATCGGTCATTATTATTATTGCTGCGATATCAATTGTAAATTCAATCTCAGAACAATGGTTCACCTATGCTATAATAATGTCATAATCAATCCAAAGCCATAAATAATCTCCTGTGCCATATAAAAAATGAACTGGAGCATGAGATGCCAGTGTTGGACTGTTGAAGTGGCAATCTCCGCACCGCCAGAACAGATTGTCGATCGCTTGCTGCCGATAACACAGGTACCTGTCGATAATATCTATAATACCAACGCCTAAATTACCGAGCGAAGATGTTGCAATGATGCCCACATCAGCCCTCTCAGAATTAGGGTTCGAAAATGGTTCAGTTATTCTCGCTTAAATAAATATTGACTTAACCTCCCCGAAATGAAGCATCGATGCTAGATTGATTTGGCGCGATAGGGAATTTTTTTCTGCATTTGATCCAAACTTGCATTGCATTTTGAACTGAATGTTCCATTTAATATATTCGAAATGAATTTAAATATCTTTTTCGGAATAAGTTTTCAATATTTTTAAGTATAGTGTGCGTAGCACATTTGTTTTAAGTGTCAAATTGAATTAATATGTTTGCTTTAAACGAATCATAAATAATTTATGAAGTTTTGATCTATTTCAAAAGAGTTCAGAAGAATTTTATTTCGTTGTTAGAAGAGACCGCAATATAATTTAAAAATTATTGATCATGATTTTAGATTGTGTGTTTTTGATAATTTGGCGACGCCTAATTTCAAAATATGAAAATAATTTGATCATTTCTATCTAAATCAATGACAAGCATCTTTAGTGAATTGTTGTTTATCCTTGATTAGTCGTTGTTTATGTATGTATGCAATCATAGAAAATTGCAAATATTTTTCTACCATTACAGATTATAAGATAACAATATATAATTAATTTTTTAATTTTGATTACATATTATTTTGTTTCTAATCTTCGTTATATAAAAAAAAATCTTGCTGACATTTCTGCGTAATTTATTTTATATAGTATATCATTTATTTAATAAAACATTTAAATATAATATTTTAAAGTTTTTGCTGATGTGTATTTTATATTGTCGTTCTAATGTTAATTGTTTTTAATTTATTATGGTCACAATTAAAACTTTGTTTACTTTGATTTATGATTGGTTGTGTTCGATTTATAAGGATTGCTTAACATCCTGCTTCGGTTAAAGTTGAGACCGTTCGAGTAAAATCATTTTATTTCTAGTTGTTTTTATTTTCCGATATTTATTTTTGATTTTAAAGAAGTTGTTAATCATTTGTACTGTAATTATGAAAAATATTACTGATGAACATATAAATATACTTAAAAACATTAAATAGAAAGAAATAAATATGTCAAATTTGAAAAAAAATCCAAAGAGAAAAAATAAAACGAATAAGCAGTTAATACTAAGAATTAAAAAGCAAAAAATAGTACTAATAATTACTTTTTTCGACTTTTATCCTGACAAAAAATGTATTGTAATTTCGAATTTACAATAATTAATTACTAATATTTTAATTTTAACAAATTTATGTGCAAATATTAATTTTTAATAATAACTGACAGAATATACATGTAACTAATCATATTGGCAACAAATGCAATTCACAATCCCCGAAGGGTCTTGGTTCTTTGGCTCACTAAAAGTACAATTAAACCGATTTCCTCTCTTGTTTTTGGCAATAACAACAAAAAGGTACACAGCACACGTGCCAGTCGGTTCTTTTCAAAATGATTATTGGGAATGAGTGAGGGAGCAAGCGATAGATTTCAACAGACAGACGACGTCTAGCGCCCATATGCTGCTGGCTTCTGTTGCTGTTCATTTTCTGACATCAGGCGGTCTCACATTGTGCCTATCCACACTTCCGATTTCTTCATGTATTGTCCGATTATATATCCACGATAAAGGAATCGTCGACAAAGCTTGATTTCATTTCGTTTTAAAACACTCCAGGGAACTAAACTAAAGATTTATCACATTAATGACATTTAGTTAAATGTTTTCGATTTTTGTATTTTTAGTTTATGATTTTGTGTGAACTACATTTCATTCAAATAGCAATTCACTTCTAGTAGCTGGAACACTTCTTGAAGAAAAAATGCAAACCAAAATTTTGTGAAATATTAATATCTTTCATTTTAAGTCATTCAAAGATATTGCAGACACAAAAAAATGACTCCAGTAAAAATGCACTCCTGGTTTTCAAATATAGTAGCTATATGTAAAGTTTAAAGTATCAAGCATATAATTGTAATTTCTTTATTTACGTTGGCATTAGAACTTTTTTTTTGTAACTTTTAATTGTAACAATTAACAAGTCTAATAAAAATTTTTATTAAACATTAATTGTTCTGATGAAGCCAAATATACCATTCGTTATGAGTATGATGCTTTATTTGTTTTTTGGCTCGAGTCAATTTTTATTATATTATATTATTTGATACACCAATGAAACTGAGGATATGTTTTTACCACAGTCTTACGACCTAAATAATCAAGAAATTGGGTGTAGCAACATATGTTACACAGATAAAAGCGGTGTCTTACATTTACCTGATGTGTTCTGTTAACCCTTTCATTATAATATCGGATTGGGGTGGCAGTGGCGGTGACGCCTGGCGAATGCCTGGTAAATAAGAAATGTAACGGTTTCATTCAAAACAAAGACTAGAGAGTGACCTACACAAGAAACAAAATGTTACTTTTTTATAATCAGAATACCTATCAATATAGTAACACTACTATTATTAACCGTGATGACAATTATGTGTGACAATTATTATTATATCTGAATATGTTAACATCTTAAGAGCTTTAAGAATGTTTGCGAGAATATTTCTAAGGATGCAATATTTCGCGTCTACAATGGCGTACTTGTGCCATCGTTGATGTATGGCAGTGAATTTTATGTTTGGCAAACCAAGCATAAAAAACGTGTGACTGTTGTGGAAATGAAATTTTTGAGAGGTATTTGTGGTGTATCTAGGAGGTACAGAATTCGGAATACGTGGGTGTCTGAGTAGTGCGATATCGTGAAAAATGTCGTACGTATAAGTGTGAGTCAAATGAGATGGTATGGCCATATCGAAAGAATGTCGAATGAAAGATTAACAAAAAAGATCTATGATGTGGGAGAAATGATTGGTGAGAGAATGCGAGGCCGTCCTAGGACTAAACGAATCAACATGATAGAGAATAAGCTGCGTGAAAGACAAGTTGCGAGGAAGACGAATACAAGAGCATGCATGAATAAAGTAATGAGTTTTAATGAAGTGAAAGAAGTGTGTATGGTTAGAGTTGAATGGTGAATGATTGTAAATATGTGAAAGTATGTAACGATGTAAAATAATGTAAAAAGTTTTCTGCCACCCCATTTGATGGGATTAGGCGTCATGTATGTATGTATGTATGTTATATAGCTGTAATTTGTAGACTTTGAAATTAAATAAATGGTAATATATGTTTTTAAAAATGTGTAGAATCAGTATTAAATAGGCTGTACTATTTGTGTGAAGGGTAAAACAGTGAAATGTGAAAGTGCGCATGAGCTGCCGCCCCTATTTTAGATTGGCGCCCTCTATTTAAGAGGTGGTAGTCAGCCGAATGGGAGGATCGCCGCGACGACATACGGCGCCTGCGCACTCTAGTTCTGAGATATGGTTAACGAACACAATTGCACTATCATTGGCTTCTTAGGCAAAATGTCAATCCCATTCGTGTTGAATGTACATACTTACATACATACGTTTGTCTCATGTTAAGTTCATGGATGAATGTGACTTTTTAATACACTGCTACACTTCGTTCTGTAAACAGACATTACCGTGACACGCCCCTTGCAAACGAAGTTATAAAGACATAATTGACAGTAACACGTATAAAATTTAAGCGCCGCGCCGTGAAAAATTTGCACAATGGTATACCAGATTACAGTTATGTACCACGA